>CM055911.1:5599326-5915961 GCA_029582155.1 Panopea generosa
TGATATTGTGTTGACTGTTGAAGTCACTATGATGATATTGTGTTGACTGTTGAAGTCACTATGATGATATTGTGTTGACTGTTGAAGTCACTATGATGATTATTGTGTTGACTGAAGAAGTCACTATGACGATATTGTGTTGACTGAAGAAGTCACTATGACGATATTGTGTTGACTGTTGAAGTCACTATGATGATTATTGTGTTGACTGAAAAAGTCACTATGATGATATTGTGTTGACTGAAGAAGTCACTATGATGATATTGTGTTGACTGTTGAAGTCACTTTGATGATTATTGTGTTGACTGAAGAAGTCACTATGATGATATTGTGTTGACTGAAGAAGTCACTATGATGAATCTGTGTTGACTGTTGAAGTCACTATGATGATTATTATGATGATGATCATTATGTTGACTGTGGAAGTCACTATGATGATTATTATGTTGACTGTGGAAGTCACTATGATGATACTGTGTTGACCGTTGAAGTCACTATGATGATATTGTGTTGACTGTTAAAGTCACTATGATGATTATTATGTTGACTGTTGAAGTCACTATGATGATTATTATGATGATGATTATTATGTTAACTGTGGAAGTCACTATGATGATTATTATGTTGACTGTGGAAGTCACTATGATGATACTGTGTTGACTGTGGAAGTCACTATGATGATATTGTGTTGACTGTTGAAGTCACTATGTTGATTATTGTGTTGACTGTGGAAGTCACTATGATGATATTGTGTTGACTGTGGAAGTCACTATGATGATATTTTGTTGACTGTGGAAGTCACTATGATGATTATTGTGTTGACTGTGTAAGTCACTATGATGATACTGTGTTAACTGTGGAAGTCACTATGATGATATTGTGTTGACTGTTGAAGTCACTATGATGATACTGTGTTGACTGTTGAAGTCACTATGATGATTATTGTGTTGACTGTGGAAGTCACTATGATATTGTGTTGACTGTTGAAGTCACTATGATGATATTGTGTTGACTGTTGAAGTCATTATGATGATTATTGTGTTGACTGAAGAAGTCACTATGATGATATTGTGTTGACTGAAGAAGTCACTATGATGAATCTGTGTTGACTGTTGAAGTCACTATGATGATTATTATGATGATGATCATTATGTTGACTGTGGAAGTCACTATGATGATTATTATGTTGACTGTGTAAGTCACTATGATGATACTGTGTTGACCGTTGAAGTCACTATGATGATATTGTGTTGACTGTTAAAGTCACTATGATGATTATTATGTTGACTGTTGAAGTCACTATGATGATTATTATGATGATGATTATTATGTTAACTGTGGAAGTCACTATGATGATTATTATGTTGACTGTGGAAGTCACTATGATGATACTGTGTTGACTGTGGAAGTCACTATGATGATATTGTGTTGACTGTTGAAGTCACTATGATGATTATTGTGTTGACTGTGGAAGTCACTATGATGATATTGTGTTGACTGTGGAAGTCACTATGATGATATTTTGTTGACTGTGGAAGTCACTATGATGATTATTGTGTTGACTGTGTAAGTCACTATGATGATACTGTGTTAACTGTGGAAGTCACTATGATGATATTGTGTTGACTGTTGAAGTCACTATGATGATACTGTGTTGACTGTTGAAGTCACTATGATGATTATTGTGTTGACTGTGGAAGTCACTATGATATTGTGTTGACTGTTGAAGTCACTATGATGATATTGTGTTGACTGTTGAAGTCACTATGATGATATTTTGTTGACTGTTGAAGTCACTATGATGATTATTATGTTGACTGTGGAAGTCACTATGATGATACTGTGTTGACTGTGGAAGTCACTATGATGATATTGTGTTGACTGTTGAAGTCACTATGATGATTATTGTGTTGACTGTTGAAGTCACTATGATGATATTGTGTTGACTGTGGAAGTCACTATGATGATATTTTGTTGACTGTGGAAGTCACTATGATGATTATTGTGTTGACTGTGTAAGTCACTATGATGATACTGTGTTAACTGTGGAAGTCACTATGATGATATTGTGTTGACTGTTGAAGTCACTATGATGATACTGTGTTGACTGTTGAAGTCACTATGATGATTATTGTGTTGACTGTGGAAGTCACTATGATATTGTGTTGACTGTTGAAGTCACTATGATGATATTGTGTTGACTGTTGAAGTCACTTTGATGATTATTGTGTTGACTGAAGAAGTCACTATGATGATATTGTGTTGACTGAAGAAGTCACTATGATGAATCTGTGTTGACTGTTGAAGTCACTATGATGATTATTATGATGATGATCATTATGTTGACTGTGGAAGTCACTTTGATGATTATTATGTTGACTGTGTAAGTCACTATCATGATACTGTGTTGACCGTTGAAG
The DNA here is from genome assembly GCA_029582155.1 of Panopea generosa. NCBI lineage: Eukaryota > Metazoa > Mollusca > Bivalvia > Adapedonta > Hiatellidae > Panopea > Panopea generosa. The sequence goes on from CM055911.1 coordinate 5,601,747, forward strand.
TCACTATGATGATATTGTGTTTACTGTTAAAGTCACTATGATGATTATTATGTTGACTGTTGAAGTCACTATGATGATTATTATGATGATGATTATTATGTTAACTGTGGAAGTCACTATGATGATTATTATGTTGACTGTGGAAGTCACTATGATGATACTGTGTTGAATGTGGAAGTCACTATGATGATATTGTGTTGACTGTTGAAGTCACTATGATGATTATTGTGTTGACTGTGGAAGTCACTATGATGATATCGTGTTGACTGTGGAAGTCTCTATGATGATATTTTGTTGACTGTGGAAGTCACTATGATGATTATTGTGTTGACTGTGTAAGTCACTATGATGATACTGTGTTAACTGTGGAAGTCACTATGATGATATTGTGTTGACTGTTGAAGTCACTATGATGATACTGTGTTGACTGTTGAAGTCACTATGATGATTATTGTGTTGACTGTGGAAGTCACTATGATATTGTGTTGACTGTTGAAGTCACTATAATGATATTGTGTTGACTGTTGAAGTCACTATGATGATATTGTGTTGACTGTTGAAGTCACTATGATGATTATTGTGTTGACTGAAGAAGTCACTATGATGATATTGTGTTGACTGAAGAAGTCACTATAACGATATTGTGTTGACTGTTGAAGTCACTATGATGATTATTGTGTTGACTGAAGAAGTCACTATGATGATATTGTGTTGACTGAAGAAGTCACTATGATGAATCTGTGTTGACTGTTGAAGTCACTATGATGATTATTATGATGATGATCATTATGTTGACTGTGGAAGTCACTATGATGATATTGTGTTAACTGTTGAAGTCACTATGATGATTATCATGTTGACTGTGGAAGTCACTATCATGATTATTATGTTGACTGTGGAAGTCACTATGATGATTTTTATGTTGAGTGTGGAAGTCACTATGATGATATTGTGTTGACCGTTGAAGTCACTATGATGATATTGTGTTGACTGTTAAAGTCACTATGATGATTATTATGTTGACTGTTGAAGTCACTATGATGATTATTATGATGATGATTATTATGTTAACTGTGGAAGTCACTATGATGATTATTATGTTGACTGTGGAAGTCACTATGATGATACTGTGTTGACTGTTGAAGTCACTATGATGATATTGTGTTGACTGTTGAAGTCACTATGATGATTATTGTGTTGACTGTGGAAGTCACTATGATGATATTGTGTTGACTGTGGAAGTCACTATGATGATATTTTGTTGACTGTGGAAGTCACTATGATGATTATTGTGTTGACTGTGTAAGTCACTATGATGATACTGTGTTGACTGTTGAAGTCACTATGATGATTATTATGTTGACTGTTGAAGTCACTATGATGATTATTATGTTGACTGTTGAAGTCACTATGATGATTATTATGTTGACTGTGGAAGTCACTATGATTAATATTGTGTTGACTGTGAAGACCACTATGATGGATATTAAATTGACTGTGGTAGTCACTATGATTATTGTCATGTTGACTGGAAGTCACTTTGATTATTATTGTGTTGACTGTGAAGGCCACTATGATTATTAGTATGTTAACTGTGAGAGTCACTATGATGAATATTGTGTTGACTGTGAAGGCCACTATGATTATTAGTATGTTGACTGTGGAAGTCACTATGATTATTATTGTGTTGACTGTGAAGGCCACTATGATTATTAGTATGTTGACTGTGGAAGTCACTATGATGAATACTGTGTTGACTGTGAAGGCCACTATGATTATTAGTATGTTGACTGTGGTAGTCACTATGATGAATATCGTGTTGATTGTGAAGGCCACTATGATTATTAGTATGTCGACTGGAAGTCACTTTGATTATTATTGTGTTAACTGTGAAGGCCACTATGATTATTAGTATGTTGACTTTGGAAGTCACTATGATGAATATTGTGTTGACTGTGAAGGCCACTATGATTATTAGTATGTTGACTGTGGAAGTCACTATGATGAATATTGTGTTGGCTGTGAAGGCCACTATGATTATTAGTATGTTGACTGGAAGTCACTTCGATTATTATTGTGTTGACTGTGAAGGCCACTATGATTATTAGTATGTTGACTGTGGAAGTCACTATGATGAATATTGTGTTGACTGTGAAGGCCACTATGATTATTAGTATGTTGACTGTGGAAGTCACTATGGTGAATATTGTGTTGACTGTGAAGGCCACTATGATTATTAGTATGTTGACTGGAAGTCACTTTGATTATTATTGTGTTGATTGTGAAGGCCACTATGATTATTATTGTGTTGACTGTGAATGCCACTATGATTATTATTATGTTAACTGTGGAAATCACTTTGATGAATATTATGTTAACTGTGAAGGCCACTATGATGAATATTGTGTTGACTGTGGAAGTCGCTATGATTATTATCATGTTGACTGTGGAAGTCACTATGGTTATTATTGTGTTGACTGTGAAGGCCACTATGATGATTATCATGTTGACTGTGAAGGCCACTATGATTAATATCATGTTGACTGTGGAAGTCACTTTGATTATTATTGTGTTGACTGTTGAGGTCACTTTGATTATTACAGTGTTAACTGTGGAAGTCACTATGATGAATATTGTGTTGACTGTGAAGACAACTATGATGATTATCACGTTGACTGTGAAGGCCAATGTGAGGATTATCATGTTGACTGTGGAAGTCACTATGATAAATATTGTGTTGACTGTGAAGGTCACTATGATGAATATTATGTTGACTGTGGCGGCCACTTTGATGATTATTATGTTGACTGACACGGCCACTATGATAATTATTATGTTGACAGTGGAAGTCACTTTGATTATTATTGTGTTGACTGTGGAAGTTACTATACTTAATATTATTGTGTTGACTGTGAAGTTCTCTATCATGAATATTTTGTTAACTGTGGAGACCACTATGATTTTTTTAAGGTTGACTGTGAAGGTCACTATGATTATTCTTTTGGGTTGAATGGGAAGCTGAAGGTCACTATGATGACTTTTAGGCTGACTGTGTAGGCCTCTATAATGATTATGTTGATTGAATGTCATTATGATGAGTATATCTTCTTTAATTACTTGAATGATTATATTAAAGCTCTTTATTACTAAAATATTAAATAAAAATTATGTTACTGATTTGTTTTTATTGCTTTTAACGAATAAATAAAACCTACTAAAATCCATGCTCTAGTTTCCAAGTTTTTGCAGACGTCCCTTAAAGATAATATTGACAATAAGTATGCCTAAGAAATGTGAGCTTTTGAAACCTGACTTTAGTTCATTTTGAAGCACCGCCAGCGGAAGAATGGCAAAGGGGATGCAAGTGTTAATTAAGTATTCTCTGTGTGTATTATTTTTAATCAATAACTTATGAAAGGGTCCATGTAACATGTTTGGTATGTAACTTTATATTTAAAGGATTGAGATAAGGTTCGATATTTGTCAAGATCCGTTTATTTTTTGAAATCAGTCAAAAAATGAAAGAGTGGACCTGGTCAGCTCAGAAGTGTATTTGCCGAATAATGCATTATTTTTTTTCGAGTTTGAATTCCCCCACACCTGGTCAGTGTCTCCTTGATGATTGGTATTTGACATTTTGCCATCTTTCTCTCGCATTTGATTTATGTGACGTCACATGGGAAATATTTCAGTTACTTGTAGAAATGAATGCTGAAGTATTGGTTAACCTTCCAAAAGGAAGTGTATTTTATTGTGCACATGAAGTTAAAACTGAAAATACAAAAACCTTTGACTTGTGTATAGTTCATTATTGACAAGTACAGCCTTTCCCTGTTTTTAAGTAATCACTACTCAGTTGATAAAGGCTTGTGCAGACAATAATTAAAATTATAACTTCTGATTTATAAAAAAAAGAGATAAAGATCATTTGCAGCATAAGAATTACAAACAACTTTTTTATTCCCACGCTGCTAGCTATTACACACATAACAACAAAATTAAAGAGTTTTTGTATAAAGTAAGCTTTACAAACTTCAGTTGTTTAAATATCCTTCTGGCTTTAAACTTCGTATTTTAAAAATCATTGGTCATCTTTATGTTTTGTCAGTGTAGATGTTGTATCTTTAACACAAGGAGATCATATCGGGATTGGATTCTCGGTTAAGATTATTGTCCAAAAGGCTAAAGAAGTCTTTGACTGCTGGTTTCATAGTCCAGTTTGTTATTGCTGAACGACACAGCAACGCTTGTATTACTTTTTTGTATATCCAGTGCAGGTTTATGGTACTCCAGTTAATCTCATTGCTGCATTGCATCATTTTCAATTATTTCTAGTGCTTTGCAATAAATGTTGATACCAGAATTACAGCATGTCCAACCTGTAGGGCAGTGGACTTCCAGTTGTTGTTTACAATACTCGCTAAGTTGCAATTGCCCTAAATCAAATATTGGTCTGCCATCTGGTTCAACTACACTTCCTTCAATATCTGATATGTCCTGATCCACGACGTTTTGAGCTTGGTTTACTGGATTATTTAATTGTCCAGATGTCCACAAACATAATGGAGATGAATGCACTGTGCGCAACCTGTGCGATGCCCATGCAAGTCTCCATATGTTAAGCTTTTCATTTATTTTTTTCATATAAACGTAATGGAGAGCACAAATGTGAACCTCGTTTAATATATCGAGTAAGCCCTCATCTTCCATGTAGTGAAATAGTTCATGATAGTAACCCAAAACACCTTCATAGACATCTCGCCAAAGACGCTCTACTCTTTGATTATGTACACTTTATCCAGTTATAACACTGCCAATACCACGACGTTGTAACATATAATCTGTGTTTTTTTAACATTTTCCATGCCTTTATCAGTTCTGATCCGCAAAGGTAAAACAAATTCTTTAATACCTTTAATAAAGAATTGCAATAAGGTATCCGCTTTGTTGTTATTTGCACATTCGAGAAACATGATCAACCTGCTGAATCCATCAATTCCTGCGGCAATTACAAAGTGCCAGCGTATTAGTTTGTGGTTGGTATCTATATGCCACAAATGATTCGGTCCTTGTACATTATATACACGGCGGTGAAGACGCCCTTTCTTTCTTTCTTTCATTGATACCATCCTGGTCATGTTCATGAAGTATGTCTCTAAGTCGCAATCTTGGAACCTGCATAATAGTATGTCTACATGTATATAAAATTTGAAAATATACATATTATGCATTTGTAGCAAAACGAAGTCTATAGTTGATTGATTGAATATTAAGCTTCATTTTTATGCCATCGAGGGCTAACAGACAATCAGTTACCTAACCACTGTTTCCTGGGATCATGAAAGGTTAACCAGTACTCGAGCACACCCCATCTCCGCAAGTAACTGATAACTTCCCCACTTTAATCAGCGATGAGAGACGAATGATGATGAGACACAATGTCTTATATCAATCATCACGGAGACTGTTGCCAGGCAGTGATTCGAACTCGCGACCCCATAATTACTTACATACAACAAATGCACCAGCTGTAACATACAAATACAATGTCATTATTTTTTATAGAAATATATTATAATGAATGAGATATACGTATAGTAAAATAAGTTGGAATTTTGTGATTTATAAATAAAATTAAAATGCATAAAATATAAAATAATGAGAAAGTGTGAAAGTCGTAACCGATGCCAGGATGGTAATAAATAGAATTCGTCAATATAAAATTTGTTAATAAAGAAATGGCCGATGTTAACAAAATTAGCTTAATATTTTTCTGGCATAATAATTGGTTCAGCATTCTTTCACCACAGTTTGGAAATTGTTCTATAGTTTCTCTAACAACACTTTCAAGTTGGGCATCAGCGATTGTTGAAAATATAATTTATCTGAGACCAAACCGTCGCATTCGTCGATAAACTCTCTGAAACTGATAATAGCTTGGCAATCTCACTTATCTTAAACCCTGTTTCAAGGAGATCATCTAGTAACGTCTTCGAAATTTGGAACTCTGGTTGACCTGGCTTTAAACTAATTTTACAGGGTTGTACACTCGCATAACAAGAACACTCGATCCTTAAATTCATCACATCTGATTTATTCACAACTCCCAAACAGTGCATTTCATAAAGAGTAAATTTGCATACTATGTCGGGAGACATTTTCTCAACTGAGAAATTTTGAACAAGTCTTTCTAATCCATGTTTGTGTAATATTGATTCCATTTTTAAAATTAACAATGTTTTTCGCTTATTATATCCATGTTCCTGACATTTGCTCTCCCATGTAATGATATGTTTTGTAATGTGCATAAATTATAACAACTCTGCTTTCTCAACACAATGTTATAGCAACCAAACATAATACTTCAACAAGATAATGATAAGACAACCCAACACAATGTTATAACGACCCAACATAATGATGAGACAACCCAACACAATGTTATGAAGACCCAATACAATGTTCTTTCAACCCAACATAATGATGAGACAACCCAACACAATGTTATGACGACCCAACATAATGATGAGGCAACCCAACACAATGTTATTTCAACCAAACTTAATGATAAGACACCCCAACACAATGTTATGACGACCCAACATAATAATGAGACAACCCAACACAATGTCATTTCAACCAAACACAATGATAAGACAACCCAACACAATGTTATGATGACCCAACATAATGATGAGACAACCTAACACAATGTTATTTCAACCAAACATAATATTGACAACCCAACACAATGTTATGACGACCCAACATAATGATGAGGCAACCCGACACAATGTTATTTCAACCAAACATAATGATAAAACCACCCAACACAATGTTATGACGACCCAAAATAATGATAAGACAACCCAACTTAATGTTATGACGACCCAACATAATGATGAGACAACCCAACACAATGTTATAACGACCCAACATAATGACGAGACAACCCAACACAATGCTATGACGACCCAACATAATGACGAAACAGCCCAACATTATGTTATTTTAACCAAACATAATGATGAGACAACCCAACACAATGTAATGACGACTTAACATAATGATGAGACAACTCAACACAATGTTATTTCAACCAAACATAATGATAAGACAACCCAACACAATGTTATGACGACCCAATATAATGATGAGACAACCCAACACAATGTTATCTCAACCAAACATAATGATAAGACAACCCAACACAATGTTGTTTCAACCAAATATAATGATGAGACAACCCAACACAATGATTGTGCACAGCGCAATAATTATATAACCCAACACAATGCTATGATAACCCAACGTAATGATATTACAACCCAGCATAATGATTATACAACCCAACACAATGCTATGACAACCAAGTATAAAGATTATATAACCCAACATAATGTGATGACAGCCCAGTATAATGATTATACAACCCAACACAATGCTATGACAACCCAGTATAAAGATTCTATAACCCAACATAATGTGATGACAGCCCAGCATAATGATTATACAACCCAACACAATGATATGACAACCCAACATAATGATTATACAACCCAACACAATGCTATGATAACCCAACGTAATGATATTACAACCCAGCATAATGATTATACAACCCAACACAACGATTACATGACCCATTAAGATGTCAATGCTGAACATAAGACGGCTCTGACGTTCCATAGTTCTGTATTGTCCGGAAACGTTACTGTCAAAGTATTCTGTCAAACCGCTGACGTTTTGACTGGGTTAGATGGCAGAAGCAAACCTGAAATATATGCAAGAAATGACATTAGACAAGCCAAGTGACTTTGTGGAGAAAGTCGGAGATATTTTGTCCTCCTTGTAAAATCTGCGGGAGGGGTTTTGTCCGCCTTGTAAAATTCGTGGGAGGTGTTTTGTCTTCCTATACAAAAATGACAGTGAGGGGTTATGTCCGGGAGATGTTTTGTACGTCACCCATTAGAAATTAGCTCAGTGTATATGATCAGTGTAATACGCAACTGGTACAATTTATTAAATGAAGAATGGAATTTCGACATTTTCAAAATACATCAGGAGAGGGGTGCAAATCATAATTAAACAAGGGTATATACATTGTTAGGATTTGTTATGCCTATTTTACCGTTTCACGGGATTGGGGTGTATACCGGCCATGATCTGGCTTTGACGCTGAGTTTTCAGAAATTTAAGGAGGCGTTAGTGAGGAAGTATATCAGGATTTGTCAAAATTTTAAAATGGGATAAAAACATTTCCCCAATATACCATGTCTATACTCTAAAATATATTCACTGACATTAGGATATATATTTAAATATTCACCTATGATCACCGATTTGTTGGTGGTAGTCGGTCGATCTTAACATAAAAAAGTAAAACGTATTTGTCGATAAACATGAAATAGCTGATGTATAATTGGATTAATTTATTTTAAATTAAAAGGTCAATATCTTCAAAATATCTGTGATCCGAGAACAGCCGGATGTGCGCCCTGTCAGCAAAAGTTCGCAAAATTCACCGGACTTCCGGATGGCAATAACGCCTACCCAGGTAGTGAATGTCAGAGGACTACATAACTTGCCTATCTTGAATAACAGCGAGAAGTGCCCTGACGGAATATTCTTCCCAAATAAGAGAATTTGTGGAGTTATTATCGACGAAAGTACTTTCTGTCACATCTAGTTATGTAAATCTAGTTGTCCGCGTTTTTATTGTTAGAATAATATAAATTGTGTCTTAGAAATATTGTTAGAATATATTTGATATTTCAGCCATTCGTTATTTTATTCCTTTATTGTTTTATAATTAATTGAACTGTTCATGTTTATTGCAGAGATGGCAACACGCTATTTTGTAGCAAACCCGTCGAGTGTTTTAGCTCATCAGACGAACTACGTGCAATATTACGACTGCCGTAAAGCAGTTGGCGGGAGCTATCTCCGGGAATGTCGTAATCCACTGTTATTTAACGAAGTATCACCAATGTGCAAAAACTTCTCGGAAGTCGTTTGTGGTCCGAGGTTTGAACCTCAGGCACCATGTAAGTTTGAAGAAGAAGAAAGAGATGGATAGTCAAGGCTTGTAAACGTCGGTATCATTTATGCCCAATCAACCTATAAATATGAACAATAATTTTGTAAAATGGGAAATCGGCGTATGAATGGAGTGTATGTAACTTGAATTGAAAGGTGTATTCAATTCTGTATGCTTAAAATTATCTAACTATTGCAAACTTATCTTCCGGTTTACCTGTGCACTCCATAATTACTGCACGAATCTCTATTTGAAATTTAATGCATTAAAGGTGGCCATATTATGCAAAACATAACACTTCGTTTGAGTATATTGATGTTTTAATATTGTTCACGTATACGTCATAGCTGTGACATACAAATGTAACCTTTTTGATGAATTTAGAATTTAGAATGAATAATTTCGAATATTACAGAGAACAAATTCCAAGAGAGGTAACTCATAAAACCACCGCTGGGCATATGGTTTAATAACGGTTAACCCACGTGCGTAGTAAAATGCAATTACTTAATATGGTAGTATGCAAAGAACAGTTCTACTGGCATCGTGATCAACTCGTTCAATGTCTAATGAGGCATTATCTTGGCAATCGTACATGCTCGTTCATATTCCATCATCCACCGGTAACCATGGACTTCGACGAGGTAGTCCGATTGTTTGTTTTTTCTAGCAGTAAATGTATATTGGGAAAAGAACCATAATGTATTTCTCTGCTTTTGTTTCAGGTGAATACTTACAGACACAGTGTCTTTAAAACGCAGTCAACTCTACTCCGTGTGAGAAGAGACTGCCCAACGGTATTGCTCTAAGCAACGGAAAAAATCCCTACCCGACAAGGCCAAATTCCCAGTACAGCTAAATATTTTAAGAATAGAACGGATGCAGTAGAGGTGTGCCAAGTTTCCTTGTTCGATCCTGCATCGCGGGAATATTCGGAACGCATAGATCCAAATAAGGAACTATTTATTGAAATTGTGTTTATTCGTGTCGTGACTCACTTTGTTTACTTAATTATTTGTCAAATATAAAATCAAACCAATAAATTATATTTTCCATATAAGTCATCGATAAAATGCAGCCTGACGATTTAGCTCGAAACAAACGTGAAACAAAAGTTTCTCAAATTTCAGTTTACACTTTGCATTATAAGGTTACTTTTGTTATGCATTAGAATGTTTATAAATATGTTTTACAGTCAAATTTTTTATAATTTACAGTGTAGTTGTGTAACTTATGGCTGAATAGTTTACCATTACTTTGAACTTATGTCCGTTTTCGCAGTATAGATTTCTGTTGCTTTGCATTTATGTTACTTTTTTGACTATGTAGTTTTCTGCTACTTTGCAGTTTGGTTACTTTTTTGCTGTGTAGTTTCCCATTACTTTGCAGTTTGGTTACTTTTTTGCTGTGTAGTTTTCCACTTCTCTGCATTTAGGTTACTTTTCGGCTATGTTGTTTTCCACTACTTTGCATTAAGGTTATTTTTTGCTGTGTAGTTTTCCACTACTTTGCAGTAAGGTTATTTTTTTGCTGTGTTGTTTTCCGCTACTTTGCATTAAGGTTATCTTTTTGCTGTGTAGTTTTCCGCTACTCTGCATTTAGGTTATTTTTTTTTGCTCTGTAGTTTTCACTACTTTGCATTTGGGTTAATTTGTTGCTGTGTAGTTTTCCACTACTTAGCATTTAGGTTACTTTTTTGGCTGTGTATTTTCACTACTTTGCGGTTTGTTTCTTTTTTGCTGTGAAGTTTTCCACTACTTTGTAGTTATGTTACTTTTATGTCCTTTTTCGCAGTATAGATTTCTGTTGCTTTGCATTTATGTTACTTTTTTGGCTGTGTAGTTTTCCGCTACATTGCAGTTTGGTTACATTTTTGCTGTGTAGTTTCCCATTACTTTGCAGTTTGGTTACTTGTTTGCTGTGTAGTTTTCCACTTCTCTGCATTTAGGTTACTTTTTTGCTGTGTTGTTTTCCGCTACTTTGCATTAAGGTTCCTTTTTGACAGTGTAGTTTTCCACTACTTTGCATTAAGGTTATTTTTTGCTGTGTAGTTTTCCACTACTTTGCAGTAAGGTTATTTTTTTTGCTGTGTTGTTTTCCGCTACTTTGCATTAAGGTTATCTTTTTGCTGTGTAGTTTTCCGCTACTCTGCATTTAGGTTATTTTTTTTTGCTCTGTAGTTTTCACTACTTTGCATTTGGGTTAATTTTTTGCTGTGTAGTTTTCCACTACTTAGCATTTAGGTTACTTTTTTGGCTGTGTATTTTCACTACTTTGCGGTTTGTTTCTTTTTTTGCTGTGAAGTTTTCCACTACTTTGTTGTTATGTTATTTTTATGTCCTTTTTCGCAGTACAGATTTCTGTTGCTTTGCATTTATGTTACTTTTTTGGCTGTGTAGTTTTTCGCTACTTTCAGTTTGGTTACTTTTTTGCTGTGTAGTTTCCCATTACTTTGCAGTTTGGTTACTTTTTTGCTGTGTAGTTTTCCACTTCTCTGCATTTAGGTTACTTTTTTGCTGTGTTGTTTTCCGCTACTTTGCATTAAGGTTCCTTTTTGACAGTGTAGTTTTCCACTACTTTGCATTAAGGTTATTTTTTGCTGTGTAGTTTTCCACTACTTTGCAGTAAGGTTATTTTTTTGCTGTGTTGTTTTCCGCTACTTTGCATTAAGGTTATCTTTTTGCTGTGTAGTTTTCCGCTACGCTGCATTTAGGTTGTGTTTTTTTTTTGCTCTGTAGTTTTCACTTCTTTGCATTTGGGTTAATTTTTTTGTTGTGTAGTTTTCCACTACTTAGCATTTAGGTTACTTTTTTGGCTGTGTATTTTCACTACTTTGCAGTTTGTTTCTTTTTTGCTGTGAAGTTTTCCACTACTTTGTAGTTATGTTACTTTTATTGTGCATATAACTTTTAGGTTGATTAATTATTTTCTGACAATAATTATTTGTCTTTGGTAGTACGACATTACTGTTTGATATCAATTATTGATGTAATGGAGCAGACAGATTCACGGACGTATTGTGATTTTTTACCGCTGTTCTGACGGGTTTCTGTCTGGAAAACCCGTCCGTGTTGATCCCCGACCCCAATCACTGTGCCCGATATTACAATTGTAGCAGCCCAACAATCCAGTTTGGACTGGGTATACCTCATCTACACGAGTGCAAATATCCAAGGTAACTTTAACTTCGGTTTGTCATGTTTAATGCTGACGTTTGTATAGAATCATCACTCCATAAATATGCAGCTATCTGCACATTAAAAATGCCAGTTTTCATCAAGATGGTTTTGTTATAGCACTGACAGTATCCAATTTACAAGTGTATTTGGTCATTGCATTAAATAAAAATTGTTTTCGGTCCTCCGTGGTCGAGTGGCGCTGTCATCTAATAACCACTGACCTTTCATCACCCAGGTCGTGGGTTCGAGCCAAGCTCGATTCCAGAACTTTATATGGTTAAATTTGCCAGTTATTTGCAAAAGGACGGTGGTTCTACTCTGATTTATTTTACTAAGTATACTATAGACTAACGGCCATGTTGAAAATGGCGTTAAGCCCAAATAAAAAAAGTGTTAAATAATAATTTTGCCCATTAAGTGAGAGTGAATTTTAAAGCAATAAGTCTTAAATATTATTTTTCAATACTTCATTTTAGATTGTTAGCTATGGTGCCACCAGCTGTAAGCGGCTTACGGAGGTGCCGTGTGAGAGGCGGTACGAGGCTAAAGCACCATGTGAGTTGGGTTAAATGATGCTAGAGATGAATATAAATCGTGCAATTGAAGCATGTATTACTGACACAATATGCCGGGTTTAGAAGAAATCTGTTTTCTTTCTTAGTATTATTAATTATTTACTTTCACATGTAGTATTTAAATAAATGTATATAACAAAGATATATGAAAGGTAAGTTTAGTTTAAGCTTAAAATGTTTTATATTGATTTTACATCGATTGTGAAACAATTTCTTACCACTTATTGCAAATCTTTCTGGGTAAAACCATAACTAAGTATGTGACGGTAAAATGTTTTAATCAAGGACACCATAACTGGGTTTGGCGGTGGATCGAACTCAAGACCCGCCTATACGATAATTGCATATTAGTCAGTTAGTGTTACTTATTTTGTGTTTTATTTTTAATTGTCTGAATGTTTTTGTTTTCCAGGTGAATACGCTCAGAACCAGTACAGTAACGGAATCATCCAAACTAACTGTACTGTCAACTATCCCAGCTGTGTTGGAAAACAAGATGACACCAATAACTTTCCTGGAACAGAATATTATATCGTCTGCTATAAGTCACGGCCAGTTGCTATAGTTACGTGCACGTCTGGATATTATAACCACGCAACGCGAACATGTGAAGGTGTTTTAAATCCAGCTGGGACTGGATCCCCAAAGATCAAAGATCCCCTAATGGTGGAATGGTGTAGTCACGTGACTACAAATCTCGCCTGGATATCAAACGTTCGATACTTGTTATTACTGTTTTGCTGTATTTATAGTTGTGGATGTTTGATACTTACACATTTTACTATTTCCTCTACACGTGTCATACATAAACTATGTTTGTTTTGTAACTTACCTAGTTTTTCTTGCCATGGCAGTGTTATATAAGAAGAAACACTCGGATTTTGGGTGCTGCTTGTATCAAAGGACAATGTTTTGCTTGAGTGTGTCTTCAAGTGCAGCGATTTCAGTTCGCCAAAAAGTTTCTAAACTGCATGAAGCTAAAATACATTTTTATTGCAAGGAAAGCGATCTTTTTAAACCCTTTAAATACTATGATATCAAACTAAATTAACCATGTTGTTATTCCATATTGTTGTTCAATACATCAGTAGATGGTTTAGCCCACGGACACATTCCGCGAATTTCACGAAATAAACATGTCCGTTAAAAGAGTCCGTCTGCAGAATAAGGAATCAAACAATGAATTTATGGAAGTGTTAAAAATAAGTGCTTTTTCAGATTTACTTCAACTGCGACCATATGTATTTATTATCTCTAGAAAAAAAATATGTTAAACAATTAATAAACATAAAATAATAATATCAAATAATGATATAACTACTAATAGTAATGACGTTATTCAACAAATTCAGTTGCACTAAATTCAAACTTCCCTGAGGTCCTTAAAACAAACTTGAGTTTGAGACCAGTTGGTCCAACAGGAGGCCCCTGTCTCGTTTAGATATAAATAATTTACAAACCACGTTTCATCATGATAAAGGGAACCAAAGGTGTTGCGTTTAAAAACATATTTACTTCTGTTTCAAGTGACCTTGAAATTACAATCTTGACCTCAAAATCATAAGCAGGCTTCCTTTTTATATTAAAGCAATTTACCTATGAAACTGAACCATGGTATATCCTCCAAGCAAGCAGAAACATTTCTCCACGAAGGGAATTAAAACAGTTTACTTATCTCAATAGGGGAACGGTATTATTTCCCTTTATTCAAAAGCCATTTCGATCGACATTTTCTTTTATTTTTGACGGAACTCAGTATTCTGTACGGCCAACTTAATATTACGTACAACATTTTTGTGAAGTTTTAGAATAAATCCATCCAGTAGTTTTGGAGGAATAGCCGCTCCAAGTACGAACGAACGACACATCGCTGCGTAAGTTCTGTATTATACTTCCTGTCCCGAAAATCTAGAAGTTGAACAGTAATGTACACGTATTATATTACAAAGTTGACACTGTAGCACTTACCGATCTCTGTTACGAGTGTCCTGCAGTCATATAACAAGTATATTACCCCAACACCCCACATTACCCCCCCCCCCCCCTTGCCATCACTCACGTACAATAGAGAGAGAGAGAGAGAGAGAGAGAGAGAGAGAGTTGTTACCAGCAGGTAGCACACTGTTTCGTCTCAACCGTACAGTAAAAACGCCAACAGTAAGTAATTTAGTCTTAATTGTCTACGAAAAAAAGGATAGCCATATGACGAACATGTAAACTTCAAGCTCAGCAATTAAGATATTGATATCAAATCAGATTAATGTCATGTGATAATCATCTTCCTCCTCATCATTAATATATCTGTACAACATTCACCCATTACCGTTTCTCCGTCATTTATACATTTATTCATTTAAGCATTCATTCATTCATTTATCCATTTTAGCATTTTCTCATTGATTTATTCATTTATAAATTTTCATTTAAAGTAATGCATTGGGAAACATTCATTCGTTCATTACATACATTCCTCATTTAATAATTCGTTCATTTATTCATTGAATTTGTATGTTATGAGAAACATTCGTCCATTACCTCCATTCCTTCCTCATTTAATTATTCGTTCATTTATGCATTGAATTTGTATGTAATGAGAAACATTCGTTTATTACCGTTTCTCCTTCATTTATTCATTCGGTCATTTAGTCATTGAATTTGTATGTAATGATAAACATTCACTCATTACCGTTTCTCCTTCATGTATTCATTCGTTCATTTAGTCATTGAATTTGTATGTAATGAGAAACATTCGTTCTTTACCTCCGTTCATTCCTCATTTATTCATTCGTTCATTTATGCATTGACTTTGTATGTAATGAGAAACATTCACTCATTATCGTTTCTCCTTCATTTATTCATTCGTTCATTTAGTCATTGAATTTGTATGTAATGAGAAACATTCGTTCTTTACCTCCGTTCATTCTTCATTTATTCATTCGTTCATTTATGCATTGACTTTGTATGTAATGAGAAACATTCACTCATTATCGTTTCTCCTTCATTTATTCATTCGTTCATTTAGTCATTGAATTTGTATGTAATGAGAAACATTCGTTCTTTACCTCCGTTCATTCCTCATTTATTCATTCGTTCATTTATGCATTGACTTTGTATGTAATGAGAAACATTCACTCATTATCGTTTCTCCTTCATTTATTCATTCGTTCATTTAGTCATTGAATTTGTATGTAATGAGAAACATTCTTTCACTGCCTCCATTCCTTCCTCATTTATTCATTCGTTCATGTATGCGTTGAATTTGTATGTAATGAGAAACTTTCGTTCATTATCGTTTCTCATTCATTTATTCATTCGTTCATTTATTAATTGAATTTGTATGTAATGAGAAACATTCTTTCATTGCCTCCATTCCTTCCTCATTTATTTATTCGTTCATTTATGCATTGAATTTGTATGTAATGAGAAACATTCGTTCATTACCGTTTCTCCTTCATTTATTCATTCGTTCATTCATGTTTTAAATTTGTATATAGTGAGAAACATTCGTTCATTACCGTTTCTCCTTCATTTATTCATTCGTTCATTTATGCTTTAAATTTGTATGTAATGAGAAACATTCACTCATTACCGTGTTAAGTGTTAGTTATAAGATACTATAAATTTGCCAATAATTAAGTGTCGTTAATCTATTTTCTGCCAAGTGTGAACAATTCAATAGGATTTCAACAATTGCTATTTAAGGTGCGGGTATTAAAAGATAAAGGTTGATAATGGCGGCAATATAATTAAAGAAGTCGGGTCTTGGTGATTAAAGAAGACGTTTCTCTGGAACATATGTAGGAAACAATAACAGTAAAGTTCATTCGCTAGATTTGAGTAACGTAAACATGTTGTTGTGAAAAACACTCACAGTCGCAACAATTTATATTTTCCACATAATGCAAGCAAACATCATCTTTCAAAAAATTACGTAGTGATTCACTGACTGAGAGTTTTTGTTTCAAAATACCTGCTAAACGCAAAATCAAGTTTTCTAGGAAGACTATTTTTTGGCCATGTGGTTTATGCAGAAACAAATCTTAGATTGACTGCATTTTCTGTGAATCATGCAAATAATGTTTCACGCATATTGTGACAATTTGTTTTCTGAAGATTTTGGGAATCTTGAAAACTCTCAAGTTTCTTACACGTGTAATCAGTGTTTTGTGACGGAAATAGGTGATGGACCGTACAACTACCATCACGGATTATTACGACTATTTCAGGTAACCTCTTCATTTAGTATACGGATGCGACTTACACAACGTACATGTCCAGGCTCACAACCACCGCGGACAGCGAAATCGACAATGTCGAAATAAGAATATCAGACGGAATGGAGTTTGGCACTGACGATGAAAAAGCACTAACGAAGGCCATTAACCATGTATTTTCTAACGCCACTCGTCTGTTGTGCACAAAACACCTGAAAGACAAAATAAATGTTTACATACAAACCAAAGTAGGCATGGATAAAAGCAACAGAACAGAAGTAATGAACAATATTTTTGGACCAGATGGGATTAAAGACTCGGACACAACTATTGACTTTGAAAGTAAAACTAGAGAACTTCAGTCTCAGCTCCAAGACCGTCATCCAAATCTTGAAAAATACTTCTCCGTTAATTTAAAACCACGACTTGAAAAATATGTATTTAAACCAACAAGAAATAAAAACTAAAACAGAAAATGGACCAACAACAGCGCTGAGTCCATAAACAACATCACGAAAATCACAACTAACTGGAAACCGCAAAGGAGTAAAGAACTAATATGCAAACTTCACACCGTTGTGGATTTGCACTTTCTGGATTACAGGGCTTCTTTTCATGGTAATGGAAATCATATCCTTGATCCAGAAGAAAAAATATATAATGTGCATGACTCAATCTGGAGGTGCAAGTCAGATGAGGAGAAACGCGTCCTGTTCAACAATTTTCTTAAAGACAACAAACGGAAAATGAAATCACGATACCTAACGTCAAGTGATGGCCAGTTCTCTGTCATCAACAAAGCTAAGGGAATAGCAAAAAAAACATGCCAGCGTAAGCGACCAAGAAATGAAAGGGCAAACCAACGTAATTAGAGTTGCCAAATATCACAAACACAGAAGTGCCATCGGGATAGGACGCAAGTCCTGCCTACGTGACCCGACGTGCCTTCTTATCTCTTGTATGTCTACTATGTATGTGCTTCATGTATGTAATAATTTTAACGTGTTTGTGGTGTAAGTGTTAAAAAATAAATATTAAGAAAAACGGGGAAAAAAAGGGCCATGACAAGAGCACCTCCCCGTGATATGGCCCGGATGTAGTTTTATCTTTGCCATAACTCAAATATTTAACTTAACATAAACACTTTTTTTTTACTTTTATCTTTTTAAAATTTATACAATTACATCGATCAAGAGATTTCTAAAATTTTTATTGTTGGCAAAGGTACAGTTATAACTGAACGCTCAAGATTATATATAGTGTCCCGGGGTATTTTTACAATCCAAGATAAGTGATTATAGCGATGGAAAATAATTTAATATGATATATTTAGTAAATTATATAGAAAATATATCTAAACCTATCTAAATGATATTTATATTATATCTATATATATAAATATAAAAGGGAGTCCAGCGGTGTCCCGGGTTGTCTGGTACCCAACTTAATTCCGTTACTATGTCCCAGGGTAATTAGTCAGACCCGAAATATTCCGAATATAATTTCCGGGTTCCGGTCAGCCATTTTCATTCATCTTGGCGGAAATTTTGAATTTACCATCGAAATACGCCTATTGCATATGTGTATCTTTCATCCATATGTGAAGATTGCAACAAAACATATACAAACAGGTACAAATAACTACTGTACTATATATTGATATGAGGGTTCAAAGCACATGCATTTTACGATTATTTGGTCTGTTTTTAGTTGAAAAAAGATTTTGTGAATAAAAAATAAATATCCTCGCAGTACCATGGTTCGATATGCTGACGTACATATTCAAAACAATAAATGAGTTCAGTTATTTCACAAGAAAATGTCTACTTACTTGTTTGAATAATTCCACCTCCCTCTAAAAAAATGTTCCAATTGATAATATTCACTAAAGAGACCATGTAAAATCAGTAAAAATACAGTCATGTAAATAAATATAGCAATCTAAATACACAACCTCAAATCACAGATATGACATCAGAGCAGACAGCCACTTCGATCACGTGACTTAAAAAGTTGGACACATTCAATACCATTAATTATGATTTCTTTTTTAATTTTATCGATTAAAAACAACATTTCAAAGCAATAAAGTCTTTTTAAACACATAGCAGGTAGGGGTTTTTAGTCTTATGTATTTTCCGTTTTGCTAATTAGAGGACATACAAATATTTCACCTTTTTTTAACATAAATACGAAAGTGCTGCGAATACATGGGGCCTAAATGTTTACACGAGTTCCAATTATCCAGAATATCCCATTTAGAATGTGAATATTTGCTTCTGACTGTCTGCGAGTAGACTTTAAAAATAATAAAAAAAGTAAAAAAAATGAAAACTGGGGCGAAGGGTTATCGGTACAAAAAACACATTTTTTTACTTGACCTAAATAAATATTTCAGCTTCTGCCATGTAATCGCCATTGATAAAATGGCAACAAAAACAGACGAAGACATTTCAAATTTTAAATTTTAGATTTTGGGTACAAAAATAAGGGGTTTTAAAGCATCACATCCACGTTTAAACTTTTTAAAAAAAAATTTCTCTTTAGTTGTGAGCACATTTCCCATACATAAATATATGGTCAGTGAGCTGTATATGTGCTAACAAACACTATCCAGAACGCTTTAGATTATAAAAAAAAGATGTTCAAATTATAAAGCGTGACAAACGCTTTATAAATTATTTTTAAATTGCCGAGGATTCCAACTTTGCTTCAAATTGAATTATGCGAGTCGTATTAAAAAACTTTACGTTTTAGTGCGTAGTGTACTTTACCTGCCTTGAAAGTCATTTTGACAATTTTTTTTGACTCGGGTGAGTTACACGCTTGTTTTATAAAGTGTTAGTCACGCATTATAATTTGGGCATCATTTTGTTCGGGATTGTGTTTATATGCTCATATACAGCTAATTGATCATATGTTTGTATGGGAAATGTGCTCATAACTAAATTAAATTTTTTTTTAAAAAGTTCAAACGTGGATGTGTTGCTTTAATGACCATAATTTGGGAATAGTGTTTTAAGGAAAATTTTCAACCATCCATATGGCCTAAAAAAATAAATATTGTGTTTAAGATTTCATGCTGAAAAAAAATTGGGTCGGTAGGTAGGACTATTTTTTTGGGGGGCTGATTTTTTTAGATACAAAATCGAAGAGTCGGTGTTTTTTTGTTATTTTTTTCTTCATTTTCTCTCACAGTTACTCAATTTTGCATGCAGTAATTACACCTTTTTTCAAAAGCATTTGGTGGCAATATAATTATTGTATACTTTTGTAGTTTGTCTGCTTTTGTAGTTTGAATGTTTTCCTTTCCACTTCAATATATTCTCATTTGTTCTGCACCATGTGCACCTTATTGCAATAGGTTAGATTGGGTATTCAACAGAATCTGTTAAAAAAAGTATTATCAAATATATAAAAGGAATTTAATTTTATATATTTAATATATCTGTGAAAATATTTCAAAACTACCAACCAATTTTTACACTTGGACATAATCCTGAATTTCAAAGTTTATGCCAGTGTTTGTGTTCAAACGCTTCCTTTTTGGCCTTCCTCAGGTGCAGGGTGGAACAGAAAAAGACCTGTTCCAAGGTGAATGAATAGTTGATTGGCTGAATAACCTTTTTGCCAGCGGTATGTTAATACATGTGAACCTTTTTGGAAAGCAATGAGGGAAACTTTTTTTTACACCTAGCATTCTAACTTCCTAATAAGTCTTAACAAGTGCTATCCGCTTTGATCCCACGATTTTCCCGTCCAATAAAAAAACAAGGCAAATACCGGAAATTAGCCCGATGTTTAAACCGAGATTAGAAAGTTGCGCATGCGCGCCTCGATACCTTATACAAAAAATGGCAAACGATTCGCGGTGAATAGATTCCTTGGAGATTCAACAAGAATTTCCTCGTGTTATAACTTATTGCCGAGGAATGTTCAATGTCTAATTTGCAAATGATTTGATAATTATAATTGCGTTGAAATGTAGAAAGAATAAATACTGTAACCATTTCAGAAACGAATTTGTGTTATTTCTTTTTCACAGTTTTTCAGATTGTTTATATACAGTATACATAATACCGCGATATACCTATTACCGCGAATGCCCGAATAAAAACAATCTAGGAAGACATGCACAAAACTCCAACTTCCGTTAGCGTCGGCATTTGTTTGCATTTCGTATCGGCAACTGTTTATTACTCACCATACTTGAGTAACCTTATAACTGTTTATTATTGACGCCATTCTTAACATGGTTGGAAAAAAATTAGACTCGCGGTATTAGGTATGACCAGTATACTTTTGGTCTTCAGGCACAGTTGTGCTTCGAATTTCAAGTCGAACTTTTCTAAAAGTTTCGTCTTTGTTATACAGTTTTATATATTGGTTTTGGCCCGATACTTGGAGCACCTGAACCATCCCTAACACGACAGTCGGCGAAATTTTTTTATGGAAAAAAAAAATGTACGGTCGGGACCTTTTACTATGGGTCGGTCTGGAAACCGTAAACACAATATTTATTTTTTTAGGCCTAAACATTTTGATAATTTACCTCCTTAGAATATATTTAAAACAATTTGACAGGTTTGCATGGTTGAGTAACTTTGTAGTAAACCATGACGTAATAATGACGCATGCACTGTGAAATCTCGTGAGAATAGCGAGAAATTGATGACCAAAAATGGCTAATTATCCGTTTCAAAATTTTAAAAAAGACAAAATTGTGTATAGCACTGGTCATATTTACTGGACATGAATGTTGTATAATAGTTACTTTTTAATCATGTACAAACTTAGATTTTTAAAAAAAAGAAGAAGAGAAATTGGACTATATTTCACAAAATTTTATGCTGATTTTTTCATATTACAGATCTTGAACAAAGTTGAGTCTGAAGGCAAAATGCAGATTTTGTTGTTATGCAGCAAGCCACAGAAACTGTATGGAAAATAAAATATAGAGCAATTTGTTAAGAAGTACCAACAACTTCATGTGCAGTAGGTAAAGATGCAGAATTTGTTGTTATGCAGCAAACCACAGAAACCGTACGGAAAATAAAATTTGGAGCAAGTATAACCAACAACTTTATGTGCAGTAAGCAAGATACAGATTTTGTTGTTAGGCAGCAAACCAGAGAAACCGTATGGAAAATAAAATATAGAGAGAATTGTTAAGAAGTACCAACAACTTCATGTGCAGTGGGTACAGATGCAGAATTTGTTGTTATGCGGCAAACCACAGAAACCGTATGGAAAATAAAATATGGAGCGAGTTGTTAAGAAGTACCAACAACTTTATGTGTAGTAGGCAAAGTTGTAGATTTCCGTTGTGAAACAGGTACTGTTTTTTTTTTATAAAATCATTGACTTAAACAGTATACATTAGTAATAAGTTGATTCCGTCTGATATTCAATGCATTTTATAAGCTTGTCTTTTTGTGGCAAAAAATGAACAGCTATTGTCATGACCCTGGCATAGTTTCGTCATCTGCCGGTTAAAATTCAGCTTCTTATCTCTTTTTAGAACAAACTACTTGTGTTATGGTGACTAAACTTCATAAACACATTCATATTATGTTATAGAAATAATCAAATAATGTATATTATATGTGACTAGTTTTTGTTTGTGGATTTTATGTATGCTTTATTATAATCCCTTCTGGACTCTTTTCAGAGCACTGGTCACATTGGTGTTTCTGGGAATTGTAACAACTGGTTATGTCATGTACTTAGTTTGCCCAAACAGTTTACATGAACAGTATACATGAACTTCTCTTCCATTCACAGGTATCTTTGGTAAGTAGTATCTTTTGAGACTTGACACATTTCATGCCTTCGCAATTTCTGCGGTTTTGTCCTCGCAATTTCTGCGGTTTTGTTTGTCATGTTAACAGATCTTTGCCAGGCTTACTATGTCTGAGTGTCATTGTGAAGAAAGCTCAAAACTTGTAATAACCGCTTTCAACTCTCCTTACTGGGAAGGGCCATTACTGAGTGTTGTTTTTTGAGAGGCATTGCATTGAGCTGGGGATTAAACCTGCTTCTTCGGTTGTGAGTGGCCAACAATATATCCACTACACTACAACCATGCTTAAACAAACAATTTGAATATCTAAAAATCAAATGATTTAAATACCATAATGCTTTACATGTATGTCATCTAATATATATTAGGTGTTCAAGCATGCTTGCAAATTTTGGCCTTAAAAAAGTTTAAAATAGTGTCAAAGTGTTTGTTTCTATTTTCATTCTTGAGTTCAGGTTGTAAGAATATTCTTAAGAATGGTTGATGAATACCACTCCATGTCTCACTGTGCTGCTGGCTTAACTTCATGCAGAGTTATTGCTCTTCTCTTTAAAATTGTAGGTTGTTAATCCTACATTTTTATGAACTCTTTGGTATATTGCTGTAAAAGCAATGTTTTGAAGGTATGTGTCAGGTTTGGTGATACCTTGTCGTCAGGCCTTCAAAAATTTCAAAATGCAATTCGGTCCAGGTTTTTTAATACTGTAAGAATCGCACTTATTTTTTAAAAAATCACTATATGACATATGCATACCCCACCCACCAAGTCAGCTGCACCATGTATTTTCTCCGTTTATTCATTAATAGGGAACTATTTCAAGTTTATTTGTGTATTATTTATAATATACTTTATCACACTGTGTACATTTTAATGACTGACATTATGTTTCCGCTTTACTGAATAATTTTCATTATATTAAAAACGCTCGATCGAACCGGAAGTGACGCAAGCTCTGGAAGCTGCGTGAAATAATCACCGTGGAAACCAATGTAACAGTTTATTCAACTTTTTTATTTTTGATATGCGTTGTGCTGTAGCTAGCCACTACGTACAATTACCAAAACCAGCTCTTATATATAGTTATTTTTAAAACAAATGAAACAAACAAGTATCACTGCACGTTTTATCAAATATTTTAAAATACGCAAACAATATTCGGTCCGACCGTCACAGCTTTGGCAAGCAGTATATCAAAGAAATTACAGACGCAAACACAATCTTCTGATGAACCAACAGAACGCCCTAATATCATTAATGGTTTAGTCAAAATTTACATCATTTCGCACAGCAGGTGACAAAACAATCAAATTATTGGGTCAAATGATATTGCCGCAAGGCGTATTTCACAGGTCAGTATGGCATGGTAAGAGCAATTTATGAGAATTTATATGGCTGATAGAAAATATCTTGACTGATTTTTTGTTAAACTTGAAAATATCTGGACCAATTTTTTTTTTAACTTTGAAACGAAAATCGGTTTTGAACTTAAGAAATCGGTCCAAAAACCGAAAAAACGGCAATTTTAGAAGGCCTGCTTGTCGTGTGTAAACATTTACAACATTTTAGAGAATGGTTGTAGAAAAGGTCATACTGCCAGTTTTAGAGTAACTAGGGAGCATCTCATCGTTTGATAGGTATCCACATTATCATTGAGTATGTAGTAAAGAACTACTTATTTCTATTTTATTTTATTGCAGGTCTTGGTCAAGAGAAGGATTTATACACAGAGACATGATTTGGCAGTGATGTTACTGCTGGTGGGAGATGTATATACTTGTTGGGGTACAGGCACCACATGGCAGACAAAAGGTACAGGCACCACATTACAACAGACAATAACATTTCTTTAAACAAATTCTTCTCTGGAACAACTTGACAGGTTTTCACCACATTTGGTATGAAGCATTTATACATGAAACTTATTTTTTTATACTCACCCCAAATGGTCGCCGCTTCGTCCATCAGTCCCCAAGTTCTTGTCCGGACTATTTCTCTACAACCTATGGTTGGAATTTTATGAAACTTGCTAGGATGCATCATTACCAAGTGCAGATGCGCATATTGTCTTTGTGTACATGATTTTTCACGGAGTTATAGCTCTTTGATTCTGTGTGTAACCAAATTCACTATTTTGCTACATCCTGGTTTTAATTTTGTAAAACTAGTTAGGATCTGGGCATATTGACATTTTGTTCCAGTTCAATGATTTGATAATGAGTTCTGTAAAGTGCAGAACCACAAATTGTTCCTGCTGTACAGTTTGGTATTTTTCAACCAAGTAGCTGGTACAGAGTTAAACACACACTTGGGGAGCATCCATCGGTTCCACTGATATTTTTTTGTTTAAGTATGTTTTTCTTTTTGAAATCATCTTCATTGGAACTACAATAAAGTTTTGACGTAATGATATTCTTCTAGGTTTTATTCAATCCTTAGGGTGAAAATCTGACCCACCACGGGGTCTTATCAGTTTAAACATACAGAAATTTATTTTCTTCCCAAAATCTGTCCAGCCCAATTTGTATTTATTTGGTAAAACTGATCACTATGAATAAGTGTTTCTTGTTTGTTCAAATGGAGGATCCAGGATGTATTGAGACCCAGCACAGGACTTTGGCTCTACTGGCCCAGCAGGGCTTATGTCATGGTAAATTGTCTGTCGTCGTCTGTCCTTTCATCGTCCTTCCAATAACCCTTTTCTTGTAGACACGATAACACCCAAATTTTTCATTGAATCTTGACCAAACTTGCACAGCAGTTATGTAACCACAAGATCATGGACAAGTTCTTGAACCAGTGTGATTCAACCACAAATAGGAATTATAAACAGATTTTAAACGAAACTTTACTTTTCTCCGAAAGTTCAAGGCCTAGACTTTAGATATTTTGCAAGTAGCATTGCATGGTGTTCTCCTAAAATATTTGTTGAAGACGAACTTAAAAAAATATTTCCTCTGAAATGTTTATTTGTCTATTTTTTGCGAGTAGAGCGATTCAGGTCCTCTTGGGCCTCTTGTTAAAAAAAGATCAATATAAATGTATTTATAAAGATTTTTCTGGAATGGACAACAAGTTTGAGTCATGTCTTAAATACAGAGCCTCCTCTGGCTATTTTTTTCTTTTCGCCACTACTTTCGCCATATTTGAAAAGTTGGAGCCAAATTAAAAAAAATGGAGCCAAATTAAGAGCCATTTTTGTAGCCAACTAAACTGCGTACCTCGGCCAACATCCTTTAAATCGTTATCAAACAACTCATAAGTTACCGTAACTTACTGCATGTTTTCTTTTACTTGTTTTAGCATTTGAATTAAACAGGTTTTTTATGAATATAATTTTTAATGTATATTGCAATACTATTAAAAATTATTATTATCTTGTGAGTTATTATTGCCTGAAGTCGATAATTAGGGAGAGCAATGATTGGTAGTAAGTTGTTGATTTATATTGCATATGATTCATTAGTTTAAATGGAGTGCAGTCATCATCCAAAACGGCCCCAGTCATGTTTCTGTACTTGTTTGATTTTGTCAATTTTTGTGCGTTTGTGCACATAAATAACAGCTGTTTGAGCCTTATTTTGTTTTGCTTTTATTTTTTCTATAGGATGCTATAGAAACAAAACCCCATACAGTGTATTTTATAATTATTTAACATTTACATACATCAATTTATTTTAAAATTATTAATACATAAATTATGGATTTCCAGCTAGCGTATTGACTGGAATTGCCGTTGGTTAAAACATTCCACAACATTTTCTAAATAACTTTATTACCCCACCCACTTTATTACTACAGACTCGCTATAAATATGGTCAATATTAGCATTATAACAACAGAGCATATAGATCAAACAGATCTACTTATTGTAAAACCTTGGTATTGATATCAAACAACCAACAGTCATCGCTAACATTATAAACATATAAAATCAACTTTCTTAAATTGGTTGCTGTGCATTGCAAATTGTGGTGAAATCCATAATACAGTAATAAAATGCATTCATCGTTTCCATGATGCGATTGTCATTGTAATTGTCTTCACAATGAGTTATTTTTATTTCTATTTTAGGCTTTGGTGTGCAGACATAATTTTGTGGGCTTGGAGCTGCTTAAATAGAAAGGACAAGAACAGACCTGCTGTATGACTTGTTTAAAGAGATTTTGTCCTGATGAAACTGAGTTGAAGAAAAGTACAGAACTGTCAGGTTTGTCGCTTTTTTTTAATACCAGACATAGATTAAAAGTCATTCAGGGTACAGAAATTTCATCCTACAGTCCCTCCATGTGCTATTCTACCCTTGTACAGAGATGTGATGTATATCATGTGGTATGATGTTTTAAAATCGATCGTTAAAAAACTGATTATACTAATTTATTTTAGTTTGATTGCAAAGTAAGCTCAGCACTTATATTCACCACCCTCGAGTCCACTTCCTGGATAGAACCAGTACTGGATGTTTTTTAGAGGCCATCAGGTGGAGCTTGGGATTGAACCTACAGCTTCTAGTGGGAGTGGCCATCAGCTGCTCTACCAACCCCCAAATAATTATTCTGTGTGTTTGAGACATAAATAAGGATTAATTTTCTTTGTATTACAATGTCTCCACAGTTTTCCAAGTAAAAAAAATTAGTGACTAGCCCAGGGCAAGTTGGTTGAAAAAATCAACTTTCACTGGCTGAAAAATAACTTGCCCTGGTCAAAGGTTCACTTGCCGAGATTTTTATTACCAATACATTTAAATTTTGCGGTATAATATTAATTATGTAATATCTCACATACACATACCTATGATTAAATGTATTAATTTTAATGTAGGGTTAGTTCCCCTTAACATTATGCATGTGTAAATCACAAGTATTAGAGTTTGAATAAGATTTTGAGAAGTGAGAGAAATTCAGGGAGAAATGACTATGTCTCTATCAGTATGACAAACTAATTATGTTGTATTTAGTCTTTTTATTTATTGACTATCATTCTGTTCTGTCGACTCTGTGGCAGTGTGAAAGCATGAATTAGTTTAAAATATTATTTTAAATATCTTTCTTTTGTTTTAAAATGATTGCTATCTGTCATTACATACCATAATGTCAAGCCTCGAAAGCTATTCAGTCCATCCAAGAGAACATGACAATATGATAAATAAATGCAGTCTATGATAGCCTTCAAATATCTAAAAAAGTGCACCTAGTCAACTATATTTCAAATATCAAAAAATAACACATACTTTATCTGAATTGTTGTTTTCAATACTATATTTAAATCATGATATGACGCCAAAGAAAATTATACGCTGAAACTACACAACCAAAAAGCAACAAGTTTATTACTATAGAACCCCACCCACATTTTTCTTTACCTTAAACTCGATTTAAATATCAACGTTCACGTTTTCACAGCAGAAAATTTATAAATATACATTTCCAATTAATGTTATTTTACAAAATATTTCTAAAATTACCAGAACCTAATGCTGACATTATACATAACGTGATCGGTCACGACTTATCTGCAAAACATAATCTGATTTTTGAAATTGCCAACATTATATGGCAAAGGGAGATAATATTTTTATGCTCTTTGTATTGGAGGATTTGAGGGACAGCTGCAAATCATGCATCATCTATTTTTAATAACTTGCTCAGATGCTCCAACATCATTTTGCTTCAAACAAAATGGCATACTGTAATACCATAATATTGACGTAATTTTGAGAATTGTATAATTGGCGCAATAAGTTTTTCAAGTTGTATATGGTCTTCCAGTTATTTGTGTTCAAGTCAACGAGCTGTATTTACATTGGTCTCTGTAAACATTCTGAACATAGCTTCATATAATAATAATTATTAATTATTTAATAATGAAAATGAAATGCTATTTATTATGTAGTCAGCACACAATTGAAAACAGCTGAACCGTTGCACCTTGGTGATCTAATTTTGTTTCCATTCAGTTGTTGGCATTATGTCCCAGATTCATTAGGTACCTTCACATAATAGATCAGTTATATACTAGTACCGGTATGTAGATTATTTTAAATGTTTGGCCACTGCCTATGTGTAAGTGTTTACATAAATCTTGAAATATGTACCTGTGCAAAGGTTTTGTCACCGACACAGTTTACAATCGTTGATGGGAATAACAAAGGTAGTTTATTCAAAATAGAAAAGGTAAACAAATCAAATGATGTAGTTTCTAAAAACTGATGCATATAATAAGGTGGTAATATAATTGTATACTTTGAATACCCAGATGCATAAGTTATGTATTTATATATGTGTGTTGGTAATGTTTATTTACAACGCCACATTGAGTATTAAATGTCAATATTTCCCTTTAAGCAGTCTCTTTGTCTGAGTCAACTGTGGGTTAATAAAGTTTCACTGGCAATTATTTTAAGCAATTTGTTAAATGTCTATTGTAGCAGTGATGTATACATGGAAACTATAACATTTTCTTAAATATAATCTTATATTTTATATACTTGCATTGGAATTTTAATCTTATTTCCTGTACACAGTGTCAACTGAAACATGAATGCAGAGGGGCCAGGGAGTAAATAATGGAACTTTGAAGTATTTCTACAGGGCAGTTTTAGAAGCAAACTTTACAGGTATTATATACTGGTAGACAAATTTCATAGGTATTTATAACATAGACAAACTTTACAGGTATTATATACAAACTTTACAGGTATTATATAGACAAACTTTACAGGTATTATATACTAAGACAAATTTGAATAGAAAGATAGGGAAAAGTTTCTAAGTGAAAACAATCTGATAGAAACTTAGTACAAGTGTAATTGACATTGTACTTGTATGTAGATGAAATTTACTTTTCTGTGTAAAACAAAACAACAAAGAAGCTTTCAGTTATACTTACAGAATCCTGTAATGTCTGACATGAATTGAACTGTTTTGAAATAACTTGTTTACTTTAAAACATAGAGCTCTGAACGCTTGTTTATAAAATTAGCTATTCTTACATGACTTTTTACCAGGCCAGTTTGCTCTGTCAGTAGCACGTCTGATTATCAATCCGGGGATCATGAATTCAAATCCCCGCTTGACCACACTCTCCGTGATGATTGATATACGACAATGTGTCTCATTGTGATTCATCTCTCACTACTGATTCAAGTAGGAAAGTTATCAGTTAATTGCAGAGATGGGTGTGCTCGAGTACTGTTTACCTTTCAGGATCCCAGGAAAGAGTAGTTAGTTAAACAGATCGTCTGCTAGCCCTTGATGACATTAAATGTCACTAATTAATCAATTATTGAGCAAATGTATAACTTTGACAATGGATTCCATCTTGAAGGCTTATGAAACTGGAAACAAGCTACAAGTTGTATGGTCAGCTCGTTTGTGTGTCTGTTTGTCGCAGTAGTAACATGGCTGATTTTACATTGACAAATCTTTCATTTATTACAGGGCAATTACTTGAAACAAGTTGTTAAAACTTCAATGAACACATTGGTGTAGTATATATTATTAAATAGTGTAAAAATATGCCTTAATATTTATACAATGTTAGAATGAGAGTAAAAGTATGCTTTTAAACAATGTAACAGTTGAAGTACAAAAATTACTGTATTTTTTATAATATGCAGAATTCTTACTTGTTTTGTAAAAATTAACTGTATTGTTTCAAGTATATGATGGATCTAGAGGTCGACCTGTGAGTTCAAATCCCAATCTGGCCACAGTTTCAGTGATGATTGATATACAACATTGCGTCTCACTGTCATTTGTCTCTCACCCCTGATTCAAGTGGGAAAATTATTAGTTACTTGCAGAGATGGTAGTGCTCAAGTAATGGTTAACCTTCCATGATCCCAGGAGAGAGCTGTTAGGTTTAATGATCATGTGCTAGCCAACAATAACGATACTGAATATTCAATCCAATGATCCATGGGATGTTTTATTTTGGAAAAAGGATTTTTTAATTGAAAATAATTTTTTCAGTACCACAACTTTCCAATTTCCCTTGGAAATGCATTATATACCTGTAAAATAATAATTCATCTATTTCACGTTTAGATAATGGTGCATAGTTTTACCTGTATACTGACATACTGAAATACAGAATCACTATTATGATAGACTCCTGGCATACTGACATACTAAAATACAGAATCACTATTATGATAGACTCCTGGCATACTGACATACTGCAATACAGAATCACTATTATGATAGACTCCTGGCATACTGACATGCTGCAATACAGAATCACTATTATGATAGACTCCTGGCATACTGACATACTGCAATACAGAATCACTATTATGATAGACTCCTGGCATACGTACATACTGCATACATAATCACTATTATGATAGACTCCTGGCATACTGACATACTGCAATACAGAATCACTTTTATGATAGACTCCTGGCATACTGACATTCTGCATACATAATCACTATTATGATAAACTCCTGGCATACTGCAATACAGAATCACTATTATGATAGACTCCTGGCATACAGACATACTGCAATACAGAATCACTTTTATGATAGACTCCTGGCATACGGACATACTGCAATACAGAATCACTTTTATGATAGACTCCTGGCATACTGACATGCTGCAATACAGAATCACTTTTATGATAGACTCCTGGCATACGGACATACTGCAATACAGAATCACTATTATGATAGACTCCTGGCATACGGACATACTGCAATACAGAATCACTTTTATGATAGACTCCTGGCATACTGACATACTGCATACACAATCACTATTATGAAAAACTCCTGGCATACTGCAATACAAAATCACTGTTATGATAAACTCCTGGCATACTGATATACTGCAATACAGAATCACTATTATGATGGACTCCTGGTGTACTGACATACTGCAATACAGAATTACTATTATGATAGACTCCTGGCGTACTGACATACTGCAATACAGAATCACTATATTGATTTACTCCTGGCATACTGACATACAGAATCACTATTATGATAGACTCCTGGCATACTGCAATACAGAATCACTATTATGATAGACTCCCGGCATACAGACATACTGCAATACAGAATCACTTTTATGATAGACTCCTGGCATACGGACATACTGCAATACATAATCACTATTATGATAGACTCCTGGCATACTGACATACTGCAATACAGAATCACTTTTATGATAGACTCCTGGCATACTGACATTCTGCATACATAATCACTATTATGATAAACTCCTGGCATACTGCAATACAGAATCACTATTATGATAGACTCCTGGCATACAGACATACTGCAATACAGAATCACTTTTATGATAGACTCCTGGCATACGGACATACTGCAATACAGAATCACTTTTATGATAGACTCCTGGCATACTGACATGCTGCAATACAGAATCATTTTTATGATAGACTCCTGGCATACGGACATACTGCAATACAGAATCACTATTATGATAGACTCCTGGCATACGGACATACTGCAATACAGAATCACTTTTATGATAGACTCCTGGCATACTGACATACTGCATACACAATCACTATTATGAAAAACTCCTGGCATACTGCAATACAAAATCACTGTTATGATAAACTCCTGGCATACTGATATACTGCAATACAGAATCACTATTATGATAGACTCCTGGTGTACTGACATACTGCAATACAGAATTACTATTATGATAGACTCCTGGCGTACTGACATACTGCAATACAGAATCACTATATTGATTTACTCCTGGCATACTGACATACAGAATCACTATTATGATAGACTCCTGGCATACTGCAATACAGAATCACTATTATGATAGACTCCCGGCATACAGACATACTGCAATACAGAATCACTTTTATGATAGACTCCTGGCATACGGACATACTGCAATACATAATCACTATTATGATAGACTCCTGGCATACTGACATACTGCAATACAGAATCACTTTTATGATAGACTCCTGGCATACTGACATTCTGCATACATAATCACTATTATGATAAACTCCTGGCATACTGCAATACAGAATCACTATTATGATAGACTCCTGGCATACAGACATACTGCAATACAGAATCACTTTTATGATAGACTCCTGGCATACGGACATACTGCAATACAGAATCACTTTTATGATAGACTCCTGGCATACTGACATGCTGCAATACAGAATCACTTTTATGATAGACTCCTGGCATACGGACATACTGCAATACAGAATCACTATTATGATAGACTCCTGGCATACGGACATACTGCAATACAGAATCACTTTTATGATAGACTCCTGGCATACTGACATACTGCATACACAATCACTATTATGAAAAACTCCTGGCATACTGCAATACAAAATCACTGTTATGATAAACTCCTGGCATACTGATATACTGCAATACAGAATCACTATTATGATGGACTCCTGGTGTACTGACATACTGCAATACAGAATTACTATTATGATAGACTCCTGGCGTACTGACAAACTGCAATACAGAATCACTATATTGATCTACTCCTGGCATACTGACATGTATACTGCAATACAGAATCACTTTTATGATAGACTACTGGCAAACTGACATACTGCATACACAATCACTATTACGATAAACTCCTGGCATACTGCAATACACAATCACTATTATGATAGACTCCTGGCGTACTGACATACTGCAATACAGAATCACTATATTGATCTACTCCTGGCATACTGACATACTGCAATACAGAATCACTATTATGATAGACTCCTGGCATACTGACATACTGCAATACAGAATCACTATTATGATAGACTCCTGGCACACTGCAATACAGAATCACTATTATGATAGACTCCTGGCATACTGACATACTGCAATACAGAATCACTATAATGATAGACTCCTGGCATACTGACATACTGCAATACAGAATCATTATTATGATAGACTCCTGGCGTACTGAAATACTGCAATACAGAATCACTATTATGATAGACTCCTGGCATACTGACATACTGCAATACAGAATCACTATTATGATAGACCCCTGGTATACTGACATACTGCAATACAGAATCACTATTATGAACTATTATGATAGACTCCTGGCATACTGACATACTGCAATATGGAATCACTATTATGATAGACTCCTGGCATACTGATATACTGCATACAGAATCACTATTATGATTGACTCCTGGCATACTGACATACTGCAATACAGAATCACTATTATGATAGACTCCTGACATACTGCAATACAGAATCACTATTATGATAGACTCCTGGCATACTGACATACTGCAATTTAGAATCGCTATTATGATAGACTCCTGGCATACCAATATGCTTGGTGAATGCTGTAAACTGTTCAAAATAATCTGTCAATGGAAATATTACAGCTGAATGTTGTTAGTTATTTAAGATAATTATATGGAGTTTCTGAGTTCAAAACGATGGTAAAGCATAGTGCCCGCTTGTCTCCTGTTCAAAAGATTTTACCAATCTGACTTGAGGCAAATTTGGTAACCAGCACCCATGTGCGTAAGACTGTGTCACATAAATTTTTACATGTTCCGTTGATTCAATACCAACAAACATGTTGGAGATAGGCAAAGAACACGAAAATATAAAAAACTTGAAGAGTAAATCTTTGGATTGGACACATTTGGGTCTGGCTCAGAAGAAAATTAACAAAGAAATATTAGCAAATGTGGATGCATGTAGATTTTGCCAGAGAACTGAAATGTGCAGGTGGCTAGACAAATTTAACTTCACCTTTACAAAGGCATTATCCACAAATCTTGGTCAGCAATACTAATAATGTGCATGAAAATTTTATTTGAGATTGGTCAGTGTTAATTCTAGTCAGTGATAATGTTATGTTTTGTTAAAGGTTTATGGTTGTATATTTCAAAGTTTAAATAGAAGGAATCTGATAAAATTATTGTCAAATAGAATCTATCTATAAGTTGTTTTTTTATCTTTCAAAGCAGCTAGATAGATAGACTGAATAGACTCATTTGAAAGGATTTTGGTGTGATTTGTTGTTGACATGATGGTTAATACTTACGTTTTATTGACAAAAGTTACAATAGATTCTTATATAGCTTTATGCCGTCAAGGAGAATCCGGTGACCGTTAAGGACTATGGGCCTCTTTTTGTATATGTCAGATACTGCAGCACTGTGTAGCTTGTTGGAGATAAACCTGTAAAAATATTGTTATTTTGATTGGCTTTTTTTTTCATCAAATAGTCTATACAGATTGTGGTTTCTTGTTTCAGATTTAAAGAAACAGTCTGGAATTATACTTATATTGACCAGAAACAGCACTTACTTTTTATAAGACAACTATCGGAAGTAACCCATATACAGAGCAGATACAATATTGTTTCAAGTTCTACTCCAGTTATTCTGGAATTCTCCAAGAGATGAATTTATGTGACATCATGGATTGCCATTCTGCCTGCAGACCGGATGTGACAGTTAAGTCTAGTGTGGAATAAGATATTGAAGAGGAACTACTACCAGCTTTATATAAACATCAAATATAAACATGGACAAAAAGGTCGAAGTAGAGTAATCAGACAATATTCTGTGTAGTTGTTATACAGTACAAGTGTGTAGAGAGGCCTTACACAACATTGGGATTGAATTTTAACCCCCAAAAAAATAGGAATAAACAATCTAAACAACACTTGTAATGGTTAATGGTGTTGTATGAATTTCGCTAAACTTTTTGTTAGGTATGTACATTTAAATTGAAATAATTGTAGTATTATTGTAATTGTAGTATTATTGTTATTGTAGTATTCAATATTTTAAGACACGTACCATTAATAGAAAAAAAAAAATGTGAGAAAAAAATATAAACAAAGAAATTAAAAAAAAAAAGAAAAAAGGAGAAAAAAAGAAAAACCGATGGAAAAAAGAAATAAAATAAAAGATGAATAAGAAAAAAAGAAGAAAAAAAAATAAACGAAAAAAAAAAAAAAAAGATATGGTACGATAGATTTTTATAACATAGTATTTTATATCACAAGCATTACATAATCTATGAGAGCAGATCAAGGTTATAATTATGATGTAATAAATAAATTCACCACATACCTGTTAATAAACTCACCAACTGTGATAATTATTGAACTTTTGCACAATAAATGTACAAGATGTTCAGAAGAAGTATATACTCAGACAGTTTATTTATTTATTGTCCTTTTTGATTTCAAGACTTGCTCTCAAAGATTATGTATGTTTTGTATATTTCGTAGCTTGGAGTAGATTTGTATTAATTTATTTTTTTTATATTTCATGATAGAATTTCTTAGTGGTAAATAAAACAAAAGATTGCGTGATTTCACGAATTTCATTTGAAATTGGTGTTGCCAAAATTGCAAATGTATTTTTGTTTCACATTGTACTGTTGACATTTAAATTTAGTATATGTAATGATGTACACTATTATTAAGTGAAATTAAATATTTTTTAAAAAGACATTATATTATAAAAGTTAGACTTTATATATTGTCTTTAAAAGGTTCTTTTAAGGATTTTTTTATAGCCTCAGGTGATGGTTTAAGTTGTGGGTTCGAGCCCAGCTTGGTCCAAACAATTGATGTGATAACTCTCCTCAGAGGTTGTGGGTACAAGCCCAGCTTGGTCCAAACAATTGATGTGATAACTCTCCTCAGAGGTTTTGGATACAAGCCCAGCTTGGTCCAAAAAATATATGTGAAACTTTCTGTCAAGACGAGGGATAAATGATTTAAGAATAATTTGAACTTGTAGGTAATGAGTAAACAATCTACATAATTTGATAAGAAACAGGATTTGGAGGGAGGTCAGGAACACCTGTTGGTCTTGTCATCTACCAGTGTTGCATAAAAACTCATTTCACTTTATTTTACAGATTTTCTGGGAGGGTGGATGGGCTAGCGTGTGTTTACATTTTTATTTTGACTCAATAACATCTGATAACATTGTTTTCATAAGAGCTACCCTGTTTAATTTATTCAATTATTTACTACTGTGGACTAACACCTATATGTTGTTTTAACCAAAAAGATATTTCATCTTTTTTCAGAAATATAATCTGGTGACTAACCAAATATAGAAATACTTCTTATGATAAGAACAGCCTCCCAATTGTTAGAAGGTTGTTTTTGTGAGGCTGGTCAGTGGAGTGACCCTACCTGTAAGTTTATTATGCGTGCTCAGTGTTGTTAACAATTGTATGTGAGTCATTTTCGTTATGTGCATTTTTGTTAATGTTTTTGTCTTGTATTCTATGTATTAATGCCTGTACTTTTGTTGAGTTAATTTTGAGAAGTACATGTCTTTGTGTGACTATTCATTGTTAAAAAAATAACACTGTCTTATTAATTACATGTTTTCTTTTATTTTTATATGTAAGTGCATTTTGGTAATAGTTGCTTTTTGTTTGTATACATAGCTGTTTTGTGCTCTACTTGCCAAAGGCCATAAGTGCTTATGCAATGGCGCGTTGTCTGTCGTCCGTC
Organism: Panopea generosa; assembly: GCA_029582155.1. Classification (NCBI taxonomy): domain Eukaryota; kingdom Metazoa; phylum Mollusca; class Bivalvia; order Adapedonta; family Hiatellidae; genus Panopea; species Panopea generosa. The sequence goes on from CM055911.1 coordinate 5,639,072, forward strand.
GTCTGTCGTCTGACGTCTGTCGTCTGTTAGCAGCACTTTCTCTGAAACCACTAGGCCAATTAAACTGAAACTTCACATGGGTGTTTCTATTGCAAAGGAGACTATACAGAAGATTTTTTTTTTTTCGATCTGAAATTCAAGATGGCTGCCATTACTGAAAATAGTCCAAAACTTAAAAAATCTTCTTCTCATGAACGGCCCAACAGATTTACCCCCCCCCCCCCCCCCCTCAAGGGAGACTATACAGAAGATTTTTTTTTTTTATCTGAAATTCAAGATGGCTGCCATTACTAAATATAGTCCAAAACTTAAAAAATCTTCTCATAAACGGCCCAACAGATTTTCAAAATGTTTATGTAGTAATGATGACCAACTATAGTTTTGTTAGATTTGTTCAAATGGTGTCCCTAGGGTTAAATATACTCCCCCCCCCCCCCCCCCCCCCCCGCCCCGAGGGTTCAATTAGGGGACACATGTCATTATATTATTATTTTTTTTTTTTTTTTTTTTGTTTAAATGGAAATAATAGATTTTCAAAAAGTGCTATGGCCACTATGAGTCAGTAGGGCGTCCTCAGGTCCTCTTCGGTCTCTTGTTTAAGTTTATTTTGGTTAGTTTTAAATTGACCCTTGTTATTTTCATGTATTAATCTATCTGTTGAGAAGTGGATGTTATTTTGTTTTTATAGATCAGATCAGAGGTGGTATTCTCAAATTATGTTATACTAATACATGTATTTCTTTATCTTATAATCAAACTTGTTACAAGTTGTTACAGTTTATACAAATCTCTATGTCCTGGGTTGTTACAAGTTGTTACAGTTTATCAATTTTATTCAAATTTTTAGTCTAGATGCTATGCAAATCTCTCTCTATGTCCTCCCAGATATATGTGTAAATGTAGATTAAGTGTCTTGCTCAAAGGTGTTAAACAGCTATGATTGAAAGTATAAACCTCTGATCGCTACACAAGATTAACATTGGCTTCTCAAATATATTTATTTGGCTTGTGTTTGTGTTTATGTATTTTTTGTTCACATCAATTTTTTTTGTTTTGTTATTTTTATGTTGTCATATATCATCTGCCATATTGTTCTTTATCAAAGTTTTAAACCAAGTTGTTTACATAGATCTAATAAATTTTCTGTATTTGTATTATTATGCAGACTGATACAACGCAAATTCCGTTGTAACACGTTTTTTTCTTTGCTCCCATTTTTTTTTATATGAGAGGGGGAAGGAGGGGAGAATGACAACCAAACAATATATTGTCGCCCTGCTTGGATTTGATCATTGCTCAACTTCTACTTGCTTAGAACACACTGTTTAAAACCTTACATAATGATGGTTTAAAGGACAGTTTATTTGATTGATTCATGCCAGCATTAATTATTAACAGTTTGTAATGATCAGAGTGATTTACTAAATGCTGACATGTCCAAACACAGTAGCCATTTTCAAACTTTATCATAATCTAGTTTTTTTACCTCTGGGTTACGCGGCAGAGCTGTCAATTTTAGTTTTATCAAAACATGAATATGTTTTTCTTTTTGATGATTTTTATACATATCTAAGTGTATCTCAATCTGTTGTACACAGATATCCATCAAATAACATTACAATGCAAACAATACCATTTAGTGGAGTTAGATTTTTTAGGTAAATTATCTCTACCACGCGGTTTATGTATATCATGGTTCCACCTTGTGGACCCCGAGATCAACATTATAATCGGACTCGAATGTATATAAACATATGAGATTTTCTATATGACTGTAGGATGATTTTGTAGTTGATGTAGTTACATGTTAATAAGTGTTTGTTAAATAAAATCAGTGTTTTACATGTATTTTAAACACTTAAAAATTTTGACAATGATAACTTTATAAATTTTTTCATCTATTTACGAATGTATAAATGTGCAGAATTCATTTTTTTTTTAAAGAAAGTTTTGTTGTAGGAATGAAATTGAAATACCCAAGTATGTGTGCAGACCCTTGATTTCATTTCTATTCTGGACAAAGGGCATAAATCATGTACATGCACAGCAGTTTTTTTAACCACAAGATCTGACAAATTCTTGAATCAGCTTGATTTGACTACAAATGCCCCCGCCACAGGGCTTGTAAGCTTTATTAGCTTTAAAAAATATTTTCTCTGAAAGTTCCAAGTCAAAGACATTAGATATTTTAAATGTAGCATTGCATGGTTGTTACAGAAAACATTTCCTCTGAAATGTTCACCTGTCCATATGTTGAGTGATTCAGTCAGGCACTCACGGGCCTCCTGTTATTGAAATGACAGAAAAAAAAACTAAATCATTTTAAGAATACTACTCAAATCTTCTAAACCAGAGCGACATCACCATTTCTATGTATGTCACAGTGTGTATGTACGTAACCTACTAGGAGAGAATTTATGTAAGCGGTTCGGTTAGCTCAGACGGTAGAGCATTCGCCCTGTAAGCGAAGGATCCTGGGTTCGAGACCCAGACTGGCTGCATATTTTCTTGTCCTGTTACATTGGCGCCCAACGTGGGGCTGTGACTGATATATATTCCAAGAAACATTACAAGATTCTTTGGTCTCTATGGAAATTCGAGACAAATTTCGAATTTGTGAGGGAATATGTTACAGTGTGTACGTAACCTTCTAGGAGAGAATTTATGTAAGCAGTTTGGTTAGCTCAGAGGGTAAAGCATTCGCCCTGTAAGCAAAGGGTCTCGGGTTCGAGTCCCGGGTTGGCTGCATATTTTCTCGTCCTGTTACATATAAAATGGTTAAACTTTCTTAAATATGACGTTCCAAAGACAAAGACATGGTGGTTAATATTTTCATATGATTATTTGTTCAGGTGTAAAGATTGGTTTGATGAGGCAGGGTCCTCCCTGGCCAAGTGGTCTAAGGTGCAATCTCATGATCACTTGCCTCTCACTGCTTGGGTCACAGGTTCAAGTCCCGCACGCTTTATGTGAGAAAGTTTGTCAATTACTTACAAAGGACAGTGGTTCTACTCATTTGACTCAGTCTGAGGTCTTCCTCCACCAGTAAAATTGGATATGCCATATATAACCTGAAATGTGTTGAAAATGGCATTAAACCCCATTAAAAGAATGGTTTGGTGCATGGACATGACTGATATTTTATTCCCATATTACTGTGTGATATTCACAAAACAATAGATATATTACCATCTCGAGACAAATTGGTTTATTGGTCAAAATGGATAATTATGTCAAAAGTTTTATTATTTGAAGCCCGTGTGGTTCCGGCTTAGAATAGAATCACTGCCGATCTCTGCAGAGGGGTAGGAATCCTCCGATTGGGTGTCATGTTCACTTTATCATTTTTTTTCATGTTCACTATTGTGGTTAAATTATCAACCCCTGTGTAGTTTCAGGGAGCCATATGTGTGATGGCAAGAATAGAACCACTGTGGCTCATACATGTCGTAAGAAGCGACAGTTTGAGTAATACGATAGAATTTGCTGAAACTCTGCAGTTTTGCAGGTATCAAGGTTCTAGGTTCATTCTGCATATTCATTTGTTGGTGTATTTTTGTTTAAATCTGTATGTTAATTTGTTGTTTTTGTACATGTAGAGTTAACCTGGAATCTTACTTCCTGTTGGTGTTGAATAACCTATAATGTGTTGGTATGCCATAAAACCCTAATCATTCTATTCATTATTATTTGAACTTGTGTGAAACCAAATACTGGCAGTTTTCATTGGATCCTTCCTACCTAAGTTGACTCACTTGAGAGCATCTGATATCCCAGCCTGGCCTCTATTATGATTGATACATGACGTTGCATCTCATTGTCATTTGCCTCACCGCTGGTTTAAGTGGGAAAGTTATCAGTTACTTGCAGAGATAGGTTTGCTCAAATACTGTATCCAAGGAATAAGGGGTTATATTGTCTTTTAATTCATGATAATGTAATAATGTGGAGCAAATGGTCCAGTGGTAGGGCACTGATCCCATGATTGGAGGGTTGTGGGTTTGGTCCTCTGACACTGCTATGTATAGTGTCCTTGAGCAAGACACTTTTCAGCATATAATTATTTCTGGTTCTGCCCAGGAAGTGTTCAAGCATGATTTGTCTAAGTTGTAAGAACTTGTTTCACAACCAAAGTAAAATAAATAAGTTTAAACTATAGTATAATGATAACAATAGTGTTCGAACAAACTCTCCACCACTATGATTTTATTTTTAAATCAGCACATGGACTTCCATATAACAAATAGAGAGTGTAATGTTGGCATTTAACTGCCACACAACATTATTCCCTCTCTGTCACACCTGGTTAGCTCAGTCGTAAGCACAATCCCCGGCCTTCCACAGTCTCTGTAATGTTTGATATACAACATTGTATTTCATTGTCATTCATCAAATCACTGATTCAAATGGAAAAATTACTTTTCGAGATTGGTGTACTTGAGTATTGGTTAACCTTCAAGGATCCCAGGAGTACTTGGGCCTGTTATGAAATATAAACAGTTATTGTGTACTTGAGTACTGGTTAACCTTCAAGGATCCAAGGAGTACTTGGGCCTGTTATGAAATATAAACAGTAATGGTGTACTTAAATACTGATTAACCTTCAAGGATCCCAAGAGTACTTGGTCCTGTTATGAAATGTTAACAGTAATGGCATACTTGAGTACTGATTAACCTTCAAGGATCCCAGGAGTACTTGGGCATGTTATGAAATATAAACAGTAATGGCGTACTTGAGTACTGATTAACCTTCAAGGATCCCAGGAGTACTTGGGCCTGTTATGAAATATAAACAGTAATGGCATACTTGAGTACTGATTAACCTTCAAGGATCCCAGGAGTACTTGGGCCTGTTATGAAACATAAACAGTAATGGCGTACTTGAGTACTGATTAACCTTCATGGATCCCAGGAGTACTTGGGTCTACTATGAAATATAAACAGTAATGGCATACTTGAGTACTGATTAACCTTCATGGATCAAAGGAGTACTTGGGCCTGTTATGAAATATAAACAGTAATGGTGTACTTGAGTACTGATTAACCTTCAAGGATCCCAGGAGTATTTGAGCCTGTTATGAAATATAAACAGTAATGGCATACTTGAGTACTGATTAACCTTCAAGGATCCAAGGAGTACTTGGCCTGTTATGAAATATAAACAGTAATGGCGTATTTGAGTACTGGTCAACCTTCAAAAATCCCAGGAGTACTTGGGCCTGTTATGAAATATAAACAGTAATGGCATACTTGAGTACTGATTAACCTTCAAGGATCCAATGAGTACTTGGGCCTGTTATGAAATATAAACAGTAATGGTGCACTTGAGTACTGATTAACCTTCAAGGATCCCAAGAGTACTTGGGCCTGTTATGAAATATAAACAGTAATGGCATACTTGAGTACTAGTTAACCTTCAAGGATCCCAAGAGTACTTGGGCCTGTTATGAAATATAAACAGTAATGGTGCACTTGAGTACTGATTAACCTTTGAGGGTCCTAGGAGTACTTGGGCCTGTTATGAAATATAAACAGTAATGGCGTACTTGAGTACTGATTAACCTTCAAGGATCCCAGGAGTACTTGGGCCTGTTATGAAATATAAACAGTAATGGTGCACTTGAGTACTGATTAACCTTCAAGGATCCCATGAGTACTTGGGCCTATTATGAAATATAAACAGTAATGATGTACTTGAGTACTGATTAACCTTCAAGGATCCCAAGAGTACTTGGGCCTGTTATGAAATATAAACAGTAATGGTGCACTTGAGTACTGATTAACCTTTGAGGGTCCTAGGAGTACTTGGGCCTGTTATGAAATATAAACAGTAATGGCGTACTTGAGTACTGATTAACCTTCAAGGATCCCAGGAGTACTTGGGCCTGTTATGAAATATAAACAGTAATGGTACACTTGAGTACTGATTAACCTTTAAGGATCCTAGGAGTACTTGGGCCTGTTATGAAATATAAACAGTAATGGCGTACTTGAGTACTGATTAACCTTCAAGGATCCCAGAAGTACCTTGGCCTGTTTTGAAATAAAAACTGTATTGGTGTACTTGAGTACTGGTTAACCTTCAAGGATCCAAGAAGTGCTTTGGTCTGTTATTAAATATAAACAGTAATGGTGCACTTGAGTACAGGATAACCTTCAAAGAACCCAGGAGTACTTGAGTCTGTTATAAAAAATAATCAGTAATGGTACACTTGAGTACTGGTAAATCTTCAACAATCCCATGAGTACTTGGGCCTGTTATGAAATATGAGCAGTAATGGTGAACTTGAGTACTTATACAGTAATGGTGTACTTGAGTACTTATTAACCTTCAAGGATCCCATAAGTACTTGGGCCTATTCTTAAATGTAAACAGTAATGGCACACTTGAGTACTGGTTAACCTTCAAGAATCCCATAAGTACTTGGGCCTGTTATGAAATATAAACAGTAATGGTGTACTTGAGTACTGGTTAATCTTCAATGATCCCAGGAGTACTTGAGTCTGTTATGGAATATAAACAGTAATAGTGCACTTGAGTACTGGTTAACCTTCAAGGATCCCAAGAGTACTTGGACCTGTTATGAAATATAAACAGTAATGGTGTACTTGGGTACTGGTTAACCTTCAAAGATCCCATGAGTACTTAGTCTGTTATGAAATATAAACAGTAATGGTGCACTTGAGTACTGGTTAACCATCAAGGATCCCATGAGTGCTTGGGCCTGTTTTGAAAAATAAACAGTAATGGTGCACTAGATTACTGGTTAACATTCAAGGATCCCATGAGTACTTGAATCTGTTTTGGAATATAAACAGGAATTTGTGCGATTGAGTACTGGTCAACCTTTAAGGATCCCATGAGTACTTGGGCCTGTTATGAAATATAACAGTAATGGTGCACTTGAGTACTGGTTAACCTTCAATGATTCTAGGATTACTTGGGTTTGTTATGTAATATAAACAGTAATGGTGTACTTGAGTACTGGTTAACCTTCAAGGATTCTAGGAGTACTTGAGCCTGTTATGAAATATAAACAGTAATGGTGTATTTGAGTGCTGGTTAACCTTCGAAGATCCCATGAGTACTTGGGCCTGTTATGAAATATAAACAGTAATGGTGTACTTGAGTACTGGTTAACCTTCAAAGATCCCATGAATACTTGGGCTTGTTATGGAATATAAACAGTAATGGTGCACTAAAGTACTGGTTAACCTTCAAGGATCCCATTAGTACTTGAGTCTGTTATGGAATATAAACAGTAATGGTGCATTTGAGTACTGGTTAACCTTCAAGGATCCCTGGAGTATTTGAGACTGTTATGGAATATAAACAGTAATGGTGCTCTTGAGTACTGGTTAACCTTCAAGGATCCCATTAGTACTTGAGTCTGTTATGAAATATAAACAGTAATGGTTGACTTGAGTACTGGTTAACCTTCAAAGATCCTAGCAGTATTTGGGCCTGTTATGGAATATAAACAGAAATGTTGCTCTTGAGTGCTGGTTAACCCTCAATGTACCAAGGAGTACTTGGGCCTGTTATGAAATATAAACAGTAATGGTGCAATTGAGTACTGGTTAACATTCAAGGATCCCATGGGTATTTGGGCCTGTTATGGAATATAAACAGTAATGGTGCTCTTGAGAACTGGTTAACATTCAAGGATCCAAGGAGTACTTGGGCCTGTTATGAAAAATAAACAGTAATTGTGTATTTGAGTGCTGGTTAATCTTCAAAGATCCAATGAGTACTTGGGCCTGTAGTGAAATATAAACAGTAATGGTGCACTTGAGTACTGGTTAACCTTCAAGGAGCCCAGGAGTACTTGGGCCTGTTATGAAATATAAAAAGTAATGGTGTACTTGAATGCTGGTGGACCTGTTTTGAAATATAAACATGAATGATGCACTTGAGTACTGGTTAACATTCAAGAATCCCATGAGTACTTGGGCCTGTTATGAAATATAAACAAGCATGGTGTACTTGAGAACTGGTTAACCTTCATGGATCCAAGGAGTATTTGAGCCTGTTATGAAATATAAACAGTAATGGTGCACTTGAGTACTGGTTAACCTTCAAAGATCCAAGGAGTACTTGGACCTGTTTTGAAATATAAACAGTAATGGTGCACTTGAGTACAGGTTAACCTTCAAAGATCCAAGGAGTACTTGGACCTGTTTTGAAATATTAACAGCAATGGTGCACTTGAGTACTGGTTAACCTTCAAGGATCCAAAGAGTATTTGAGCCTTTTATGAAATATAAACAGCAATGGTGTACTTGAGTACTGGTTAATCTTCAAAGATCTAAGGAGTACTTGGGCCTGTTGTGAAATATAAACAGTAATGGTGCACTTGAGTACTGGTTAACCTTCAAGGATCCAAGGAGTATTTGAACCTTTTATGAAATATAAACAGCAATAGTGTACTTGAGTACTGGTTAATCTTCAAAGATCCAAGGAGTATTTGGGCCTGTTATGAAATATAAACAGTAATGGTGCACTTGTGTACTGTTTAACATTCAAAGATCCCAGGAGTATTTAAGCCTGTTATGAAATATAAACAGTAATTGTGCACTTGAGAACTGGTTAACCTTCAAAGATCTGAGGAGTATTTGGGCCTGTTATGAAATATAAACAGTAATGGAGCACTTGAGTACTGACTAACCTTCAAGGGTCCAACGAGTACTTGGTCCTGTTATGAAATATAAATAGTAATGGCGCACTTGAGTACTGATTAACCTTCAAGGATAGAAGGAGTACATGGGCCTGTTATGGAATATAAACTGTAATGGTGCGTTTGAGTACTGGTTAATCTTCAAAAATCCCAGGAGTATTTGAGTCTGTTATGAAATATAAACAATAATGGTGCACTTGAGTACTGGTTAACCTTCAAGGATAGAAGGAGTACATGGGCCTGTTATGGAATATAAACTGTAATGGTGCACTTGAGTACTGGTTAACCTTCAAGGATCCCAGGAGTACTTGGGCCTGTTATGAAATATAAACAGTAATGGTGTACATAAGTGCTGGTTAATCTTCAAAGATCCAAGGAATACTTGGGCCTGTTATGAAATATAAACAGTAATTGTTTTTTTAATTTTTAGATTGTAACAGGTGTGGATGTTGTTGTCAGTTTCCCTTTTCATGCCCCCAAAGGTCAAAGTGTTTGAACTGTCCACACAAATGGGTATTTAAGTGATTTTTTTGGACAGTTGAAAAAGACAAATATACATTTGTTAGAATGTCCGTCTGTCCATACATGTGTACCTTGTGGCCTCAACTACTACAGTTTTCTTCTGATTCTAATCAAACTTGCTATACATCATCACTTGAACAAGGGCATATCAAGGGCATATCATCAGGGATGATGTCCGCATTAATTTTGAAGGAGTTACGCCCCCTTTTCTGACCTAAAATGATATTTCATGTACAGACGTACCTTGAGGCTTCAACTCCACCTACAGTTTTCATCTGATTCTAATCAAACTTGTTATACACCTTCTCCTGACCAAGGGCGTATTGTCAGTGGTGTTACCCATGTTCTTACAGGACACATTTCTTGTTGTTTTTTTTTCACCTTTTTTGTTTGTTTTTTTTTTTTTCCTTTTTTTGGGGGGTGGGGAGATTTATGGGGGGAGGGGGTGGGGAGGTTTTGGGGGGGGTGGGAAGGGGTGGGGGGTGGGGTGGGGAAGGGGGTGGGGTGGGGAGGGGGTGGGGGAGGGAAGGGGTTGGGGAGGGAGGGGTGGGGTAGGGCAAGGGGGGAGTGGATGGATGGGGTGAGTGGGGTTGGGAGAGTGTGGAAGGGTGCGAGGTAAGGTGATAGGTGCTTTGAACAACATTGCTTGAAACATCCTGTTTGTACTTGTATATATATATATATATATATATATATATATATATATATACAAGACTTCTATTGCAAAGTAAATGCAAACAATTACCACTCATATTTAAGTATTATTTTCACAGTAGCTTCAATTCACATCATACATCAGCAGTTGTAATATCTTTTCCATATCCTACTGGTTTCACTGGAGGGTTTACCCTCTGTCTGTTTGTCTGGCATATGTCCTTCTGGCCATCCGTCTGAATAGATTACTAAAAAAGTATCCAAGCAAGGTTTGTGAAACTGTTGATATTGATAGAAGGCAATAAGTAAATAATGCAGGTCATTTTATTTTTTCATTCAGACAAAAAGACAACAAAATTGACAAAAAGTGTCCAAGCTACATTTGTATAACTTAAATTTGTGGTTAGAGTGCAATAAGGAGATTATGCAGGCCATTTTATTTTTTCAGTCTGGCAAAAATTGTGATTGCCGTGGCATCAAAATTGATAATCCGGTAAACCATTGGGGGAATTGTGAATTACTTGCAATACTCCAGTGTCTTGATAATTTATGAAAATACCAGTAAAAGATTGCACTGTCGAAATTCAAATTACTTCTTTTTAAATGTTATATGTTTTGGGTTAAATTAAGATTCTTGGCAAAAGTAATGTTTACATCGCAAACTTATTTAGCTTGTGATTTGGTTATCTGATCACTCGTGTTTTTGTCAATGATTTAAATTTTGTGTGCTCTGACACTTCTTTTAAATTGTTTAACCGTAGTTATTAATTGCCCTCTTTACCAAGTTCTTGAACAGGCCTGATTGAATAACAAATGTTATGGCCCTTTGTTTTTGTATGATTGGGGTTAAAGCCACTGTGAAAAAGTACTTGAATCGGAGTGGTTGCTGCTTTGCTTTTGCTTTTGTAGTCCTGGTCTTAATTACTAGTATTTATAATCATTTATTTATGTTGCATGTATGTTTATGTCAGCCCTTAATGTTTTTATGCCTGCAACCCTTGTGAACTTTGTATATACATATATTTTAATGTGACGTCACAGTTAAAATATATACAAAGAGAAAGGTCACAGACATTGAAACAGGTAGGGCTGTCATAAACATTGTATAAGATGCCTTGTATTGGAAGTACCAACAGGATGTTTTAAAATGCATATGTTGATCAAAGTACCTGTAGGTAGGTAGGTACTATAGGTTTGTAGGTAGACTTGTAGGTAGGTAGGTAGATAGACTTGTAGGTAGGTAGGTAGACCTGTAGGTAGGTAGGTAGGTAGGTACAATAGGAACATGTTGCTGTGTAGGTACTATAGGTATACCTGTAGGTAGGTAGGCCTGTAAGTAGATAGGTAGACCTGTAAATAGGTAGAACTGTTAGTAGGTAAACCTGTAAATAGATAGGTAGACCTGTATGTATGTAGGTAGACCTGTCTGTAGACCTGTTAGTAGGTAAACCTGTAAATAGAGGTAGGTAGGTAGGCCTGTAAGTAAATAGGTAGACCTGTAAGTATATACACCTGTATGTAAGTAGGTAGACCTGTAAGTAGGTAGACCTGTTAGAAGGTAAACCTGTAAGTATGTATACCTGTAGGTAGGTAGGTAGACCTGTATGTAGGTAGGTAGACCTGTAAGTTAGAAGACGTGTTGGTAGGTAGACCGGTATGTAGGTAGGTAGACCTGTAAGTAGGTAGGTAAACCTGTAGGTAGATAAGTAGGTAGGTAAACCTAAAGGTAGGTAGACCTGTAAGTAGGTAGGTAAACCTGTAGGTAGATAAGTAGGTAGGTAAACTTACAGGTAGGTAGAACTGTAAGTAGGTAGGTAGACCTGTAATTAGGTAGGTAGACCTGTAGGTAGGTAGTTATGGGTGATTGGGCTGGCAGGCTTAGGTAGGTAGTTGTGTGGGAAGGTGGTCTTTAGGAAGATGGAAGGATGGGTGGGTTGGTTAAGTAGATAGGTTAGTTAGGTTGAAAATGATTGGGTGTATAGGTAAGGTACATTTTCTTGTCGTCATAAATATATTGTAAATGTCTCAACTGATGTCCATTTATTGTTTTTCCATAGTTTTGATAGTCTTGATGGATCCAGATGATGAATGTGACACATGGCATAAACAGGGACCAGATGATGAATGTGACACATGACATGAACAGGGACCAGATCATTACTTTTAAAGATTATCTGCTGAGCCAGAATTGACATGTAGGTATGGGCAGTAAGTTTTCATCACTAGGCCAGTATGCTTCTCATTCGACTTTTATCACTAAAAGTACAATGTCTTAAATTATAATTACATTAATTTTATCGTAAATGAAGGTCCTCCATGGCAGAGCTGACTAAGACGTTGTCTCAATTTCACTTACTTTTCACCATTGAAGTTGTACAGTATGTAACAATGTTTACCAGTAACTAGTGCAAAGATCCTTAAACTCAGCTTCATTTTGTGGTTTTCCTCCAACAGTAAAAGTGGACGCCATGTATAACTTGGAACTCCATAAAACAAATTCTAAATCTATGATAAGTGCATTGTGAACATTATGTACCTCAGGTCAAGAAGTGGGATGATCAACCATTATCATCACATGTCAGCTGTTTGGGCGTGAATATTTCTACACAGCAGCAACAAATAATTCCAATTTCGATAGAATTGAGAGCAATCCAATATACGTTCAAATACTGTGATACAAAAGCCTGGAAGCCCTAATCAAGTGGGCTGAGGTATGTATTCAGTTAGAGACGAACATGGTTGAGACTATGGATTATTGATCATATTTCTAAAATTTTCTGACACTCTGTTTCAAAAATGTAAAACAATATTTTTAAGCCTCAAAATCCAATACTGGTTCCAGTATGACTACATGTATATTTTTTTATTAAATATTCATCATGGAAACAGGTCGAAGTTCAGTTTCATACACGGCTAAAACACAGTATTTGCCCAGAAAATGTCCCACCAGTGTCAAAAATTCAACATTGAAAACTCAATTCAAATGTACCTTTTTCTGATGTATCAATACCTTTAGTTTATTGGCCATATTTTATTTGAGAGGTAACTGTAAATACATTTTTTCAAATTCATCTCACATAGGGAAGTTACGGACACTACAGGGTGCATATAACATGGTAAAAATTAATGTAAAAATCAAATTTACTTTTATTATTTTACAGAAATAACATGTTTAGGGTATATGTAAACAGAAAAAGCAAAGTTTAATAAAATGATTTGGATTGTATGAACAGTGTTCCTGTCAATCTTTGTTTCCTGTAAACCACAGACTTTTTGAAATACATAATTTCTAGTCTATTACTGACAGTTAGATCAAATTAAAGGCATGTAAAAGTTTGTCTGAGCAAAGTACTTTAAACCTAATATAGACATTACCCACAAAAAATGCTTTTGTTACAAACAGATCAATTAAGAATTGTTACTGCAACGGGTTACGAACACAACCATTAATAGTTAGCCGGACCCGATTAGCTCAGTTGGTTACGCATCTGACTATCAATCCAGGGGTCGTGAGTTTGAATCCTCCGCCCGGCAACAGTCTCCGTGATGATTGATATACGACATTATGACAAGTTTCTTTTTGCAATCTGGTGTAATAAGTGAGTTGCATTTTCTAACATAATTTTAGAATAAATGGATGGTGAATCAATGATTTCAACTTTTTTCCGAGGAGTGCTACACTGGAACTCAGTTTACTTTTTGTAGGTGTCTGTATTTTGATGCGCTAACAAAAACTTGTTGACATGCTCTTCTTTTCTGATTCTTCAGTGCTATGGTCAGTGTGAAATATTTTGCTGAGAACGTTTTTAGTTTCTTTATATATGCATTTGCCACTTTTATGTTATTTTCACTGTTACTTTTAACTGTTACTTTTCACTTCCAACTGCAGTTTAAGTATATTTTCTGTCTTAGGCACCATTCATTTCTAAACTCTACTCCCCAAAAGTTGGGACATAGGGGACAGTTGAGCTAAAATGCAGCACTCTTAAAATTACAGCATGAAAGTCTCTGCAGTTCTGTGGAAGTACAGGAGTTTACTTTGCGCCAAAATAGCTGTGATTATGGCTGTTCCTTTCCTGAATTGGCCTGATCATATAATTACTGTCTGAGTTACCTTCCCATGAATTGTTTTTTGCTTTATTTGATCTTATGTACTGTGGTATAATACTTTCATTTTTCAAAGAGTCTTAACCAAACTTGCACAGTAGTTGTATAACAATAAGAGGTCCCAAACAGCAAAAGACTTTTAGCAAAGTGTCCCTGCAGAAAAGGGACTTTACCTAGACTCTGCAGAAAGAAAAGTCAAGGTCCTGGCTATTTCACGGCCTGAGATGGGCAGGGGTTTACAGTTCTGTTTGTATTTACATGTAAGGTCTCGGTCTCTTAAGGTCCTTCTTTACAAAAACTAATTTCAATAATATGGTGATCTAAACTCATTATGTTATATAATTTAGTCATTTGACATCAAGAGATCTGTATAGGATAACATATCTTTGAAAGTATTTGTCCTGTGGCATGGGAAACTCAAATGGCTATATTGGGCTACGGACACTACAAAATGTCGGTTCTCTGTAATTAATATAATAATACATAACTTTACTGCTGCTAGGCACTGTTTCTTCAACTCCTGTCATTATATAGGGTGCCTGTCTTTAATTCACAGCATAAAAATATAGGACACAACTATTTAACAACACTGTGTCCTTTACTCTTGAATGGATTGGTTATTTTACACTGATGGAACACATGTGGTACCATGCAATATTTTTTAATAATCAAGTTATTTCAGCCACTTTCTTGAAAATTATCAACAAAATAATGATGCTGCAATACCTTCATGATGAAACACACCCCAAATAATAAAGAGCTATAAAAACAAGGCCCAATTGAAATGAACAATTTTTAGAGTATTTTAGAGATTAATTTTTGTAGTGTCCCTAACCAAAAATTTGGCTAGAAATCAAAACAAGATTAGTATTTTTCAAAACTGTTCAAGTATTTGTAGCTTGTTTATGGATGGTCATGTAAACATGGAATATTAAAATTTTCAACTAAATAAAACTCTATGAAAATTGCCTGTGGTTACGGACACTACAGTATTTCTTCATGAGATTTTTTAAGAAAAACCCAACAATGATATTTTCTTGACTTGCAATTGCTACAAAAATTGGTTATTCTGAAAGCTACATGTAAAGCTGAATAACCTAGGACAAACAAGAGATACTGAAACAATTTTTCTTAATAGTTTTATGCATATAACATGTGAACATTGTTAGAAATTCTAACTTTTGAAAAATGTACTGATCTCAGTCTTTTTACCATAATTCTGTCAAATATTCATGTTTTTTTTCAGCTTGGCATCATTGTGTAAGTTAAATATTTTTCTGCAGGAAAACAATAGTTTTAGAAAAAAATTGATACTATAAGATACAAAAAATACTGGTCAAAATATTATTTTTTTAAAGTGAGACAGCATAACGCTCATTTTTACATCTAAGTAAAAAACACATTGATACCTGTGCTTGAAACTATGGCAGCATTAAGGGTACATATATGTTTTAATGTTTTAGTTTGAAAACTCAAACCAGGAAGGTTCCATTTGTCTGAGATTGATATATAACATGAAAATCAGGAGAATACCGTGTTTTAGCCGACAATTCTTGAAGAAAAAGTAAATATCCTGTAGTTATCTCTCCATGGTATATGAACTACTGCACCTTGTATTTCAGGGTAATTTTGTGTTTCCATGGATTGATGCTGTATGGTCCAGATAAGTAGGATGTGTACATTATCTAGCAAGACATGACACAGTTTACTTCTAGATATGGGGCGATCACTAGCTTCTTCTTGGCAGGAGGGATTTAAGGTAGGTTAATCAGGGAAGTAATTATTCATAAGCAATGAATGAAAGGGTTTTATTGCACTAACTTAACAATTTAATAACAGATCTATACCTAGTTTATCAACCCATAATACGAATGTTGTCCTGAAGTTGAGTGTATAAAATGGTTATACTGGGCAAATTTTACAGCACTGAAATCTAAAAACATGATATTTCAATATCATAATTATTCATCTTAACAATTTGAAAATTTTAGTAATGTATACTGAGGGCTTGGTGCAAAACGGTTGTAAGTCAATATTTCTAAATTGTTTAGGAAAGACAAAAAATTGTTAACTCCTTTAGTTTTTGTTCGTAGTTTTTGTCATTTTTGTGGATGATTTTAACAGAGACTGACGTGAAACAGTCATTTAGCTTAAAAAAAAAAGAGAGATATTTGAAAAAGATCAAATTACAACCCATTTACACCAAAATTCTGCAACTTTTGAAATTATTTCATGGTGCGAAATGATTGTATCTGTATTTTTGTTCCCAATTCCAGCAAATGTAAAAGACATAATTAAACATATGTTTTTCATGTGTTTATTATCAATCTTTTTCTTTCATTTATTGTATGACAACGGGAAAGTATTAAATTCTATAACAAACAACATTATATTGTCTTCCATGAACTGTCTGTAACAAATGTATATCCCTATAAAATACAGGTTATATAGGGGACGTCTACATTTTTAGCACTATTAGGTATGATAAAGACCATGACATTGTCTGAACGTTACCCAACACTATGGAAAATATACTGATAATTTTGATTAAAAAAAAGCCTCATTAAACTTATTAATAACTATTAAATCATGAGTACAGAGAAAATAACATAGATTATACTTTTATTGATCCCCAGTTTACATTGTCATTCTTACTGTTAATTTCAAAATTATTGATTTAAAGGGCAATACTTTTAAAATCACAAAAAAATTAACATGCTCATTTCCCGAATAAAATTAATAAGGTTTTCTTGGCCTGTCACTTCCGTTAGTTGCTTGGGGAGATGGATGTGCTGGAGTACTGGTTAGGCTTTCATTGTCCCAGGAAATAGTGGTTAAGTTAACTGATTGTCTTAGCCCTTGATGGCATAAAAATGATGCTAAATATTTGATCAATCAATCTGAAAGTTGTTACCCACTGTGCAGTTGTATAATTATACAGAAATAGTTTTACTGGCACACTCTGTAGAAGCATGGATAGAGTCTCACTTATTCTGGTCTCACTGAACAATTACCTCCCTTACATGACGGTAGCAAGATTATTATGCCCAAGAAATTAGAGCTGTGTAAAGCGGTTGGGTAATTATTTTTTTAAAAAATGCTTAAAATGTCATATTTCTTTGTGCATATGGGAACATTGGAACATTTTCATGATTTCTGCAAAGTTTTGGTGACCCTGGGAGCTGTTTGATGATGCTATAACAGTTTAAAGATGCGTAGTGATACACTGCAACAAATGGGCAGAATTGTGAAAAATGAAGGGGTGCCATCAAACCATCGAAATTGTGAAAAAGCAACCTGGTCAACCCCATGTTTTTTTTCTGCATATTTGGACCAACAGAGGACTATCTATGGGAATAAGGCACTTTTAGTACCATTGGTAATGTATCCAGTGTTCCAGAAGTGCATGTCTCTATATGAAGAACAGTACAAAATTAATTGGTGTGTGAGATGTTCTGTGCATTTTCTAAATATTTTTGAGTGATAGAAAGAAGATTGAACCTCTGCAGGCAAAACCACATCTTGCTAAAGTAAAACTTATTTTTGTTTTGGTTGGTACAATTGTCACTCTAGATTATAACATTTTTTCTGACTTTCTGATTATTGTTTTGATAAAAAGAAAAAGACTGGAATCAAGTTCACATACATGTATTGTTCTACTTTTTATGGACTCCATCCAATGAACTTCATTGGAACAAATGGTTAATATAAATGAACTGAGTCTCCTTTTATAATGTAAACGTAATTTAATTTTTATATGTTTATCATAATCTGGCCCCAATATTTCTTTTTCTCCTGTCGAGGCATTTTAGCTTGTAATATACATATAAACATCTTCACTCTAAATTTTAAGGATTTGGATATAAATCTTTAAATGCAACTATTGTGCACTGAGATATAATTTTCAGTGTGAAGTGATCTGAGAATACACAAAGTATGAATTGTATTGCACTGTTTTACCTAATATGAATCCATTCCCTGAGCTGCCTTAATCATATTTACAGGTGTTTGACAAGCTGTTGTTGGATGCTGATTGGTCGGTGAATGCGGGCATGGGTTGCGGCTGTCGTTTAGTTCATTCTTCCAGCAGTTCCTCTACTCTTACTGTTCTGTTGGCATTAGTAAGCAGGCAGATCCAACAGGAGATTTAATCAGGTATGTTGAGATTTTATTAGCCAGTCCTTAAAAAATTATTTGTTTGTCATGCTCCTAGCTACTTACTCAAAATTGTAGCTACTCAAATTTTTTTATTGACTTTGAAATCATGAAAAAAATTCAACGCTTAGTTGAATATTTTCATGATTTCTGTCCATTTTAATTGAAGATGACTACAAAAAAATTAAAATCTGGCAAAAAAAAAAAAAAGCTGTCTACCTACACACATGAAAATTACTGGTTTGTTGCACAGCAAACAAACATTTTTGTAAGGATCACCTTAGGTATGTTGTGATTTTATCAGGTATGTTGTGATTTTATTAGGTATGTTGTGAATTTATCAGGTATGTTCTGATTCTATCAGGTATGTTTTGAATTTATCAGGTATGTTGTGATTTTATTAGGTATATTGTTATTTTATTAGGTATGTTGTGATTTTGTCTGGTATGTTGGGATTTTATTAGGTATGTTGTGATTTTATTAGGTATGTTGTGAATTTATCAGGTATGTTCTGATTCTATCAGGTATGTTTTGAATTTATCAAATATGTTGTGATTTTATTAGGTATATTGTTATTTTATTAAGTATGTTGTGATTTTGTCTGGTATGTTGGGATTTTATTAGGTATGTTGTGATTTTGTCAGGTATGTTGTGATTTTGTCAGGTATGTAGTGATGTTACCAGGTATGTTACTTTGTTGTGTAGACTTACATCAAATATTAATGTGCATGCAAATTTTAACTTCTTTACTGTACTATTAATTCCAGTTTTAATAGTAAACTGTATAAAATAAAAAATTCAATGAACAACATTTTTTTTAAAGGTGTTACTGGCTAAAGGATTGATTGTTTTTGTTCAAGTATTGTATCTTTGGTGTCAGTACAATCGCAGAATCACTAGTAGCTTAATATAACTCTCAGACTATCTATACTCCTGATGTCATTGTGATGCCTTTGACATGGAGAAAAATGTGTGAACTAATAGAGTCAATAGTCAAATAATCTGGGTGTAAGTACAGTGGATATAGTGTTGGCTGCTCATGCCAGATGTCAGTTGTTTATTATCAGTCTCAATTTGATGACCTCTCTAAAAATAACACTTACCTCTCTAAAAATAACACTCAGTTCTGGTTCTTCCCAGGAAATAGACTGGAGAGTGATCCCGAATAGCCCTGAGCCTTCTTTCTAGTTGTGGCAAAATTAATAAGTATAAATTAATTGTCAAGTTCCATTAAAAAGCATAAAGGCAAGGCCGGCTCTGCTGAGGCAGTGTTACATTTATGTGCCGAATCTAATGAACTTGTAGCAACAGTCTTTTCTCTAGTATTTTGTTTATCCTGCTGATGATTGATTGATTGATTGATTGAATATTTAGTGTCATTTTTATGCCATTGAGGACTAACAGACGATCAGTTAACCTAACCACTGTTTCCTGGGATTAACAAGTAGACTGAATGAAGGTTTACCAGCCAAATAAACTTACAGTAGTAGGTTTAATAAGTCAACTCTTTATTATGTCAAATATAAATGCATGATGCTAGGATATATATTACAGACATTCTTTATAAAATACTGGTTGGCTCAGTTGGTAGCTTGTGACTAGCATTCCTGTGGTCATGATATTGAATCCCTGACAGGTCGCAATCTCTGTGATGATTGATATTATGCTATGGTTTAAATAAAAATATATATCCGCTATACTATATCACATTCATACCATTTGTTGTGATCTGGAGGTCAAGATTATAACTGGGTAATTGTGTGATTTGTTTTCAGGCATTACCTGTATTGAAAGGTTTTCCACCACAATATATCTATGAACCCTGGAATACACCAGAGAGTAACCAAAAAGCAACCAAGTGCATTGTGTGAAAAGACTATCCAGTACCTATGGTGAACCATGTAGACGCAAGCAAACTTTGTATGGATAGGATGAAACAAATCCACCAAATATTTATTCTACGTAGATTAAAAGGTAAATTGTTTTTTTATTGTATATCATTATAAATGCTTCAATCTGACTGGTTGAAAACTGAACTAAACCGGTCAAATAATATTAACTATTGACCACAAATTTCTTTAAAATTGAACTATTGACCACTTATTCTTTCAAAACCAGTTTCATCCAGTTACTGAGTCAATAGTTCAAATAAAATGTTCTTTCCATTATCATGCTGATAGTCTATTCAAGCTCCATTTGCACTACTTGATAAAACAACAGTTAAATGAACTGTTTATTATATTCGGTAATTTAAAACTGACACTGAAATATCACTTATTCAATGCTAAAATATAATTAAACCATTTGCCACAACTGATAAGTTTATATAATGATGTCAGGTTGTATATGTATTGGCGTTGATGACGTTATTTTAATCAAGAGCGGATCCAAAATGTGGAGCTAAATACTGGTGACATTGCACTCTGAATAATTGGACATATTTTAAGTAAGTTTGTTGTTAGGAATGTAGGGCTAATAGTTGAATTGGTTCATGGAGACTTTACACCTCTGTTAAACGCAGTGAAAGTATTAATGAAGTGACAGTGGGGAAACTAATCTTCTGTAATGTAATACTACTTCTTGATTTACCTTTTTATTGTTATTCAATATATGCGTTTTTCTTGGATAAATAATTTTAACCATTGACTACTAAAAAGGTAGATAGTTGTATATTATATTGCAATATATAAAGAATTATGTATAAAAATGTTGGGATATTAAAGTGTTTTTAGCTCACCGGGACCAAGTCCAAGGAGAGCTAATGCCATGACCCCAGGGTTGTCGTCGGCGTCGTCTGTAGACACCCAAGTTATACTTTTGAGTTTAAGTTTAAGATATCTATGTAACCACTCATTGGATGTGAATGAAACTTTGCATGTGTATTCACCATCATCAACGGAACACACTAAGACAAGACCATAACTCTGAATTGCATTTTGGCACAAGTATGGCCCTTTTTGGACTTAGACACCCAGAGGCGAGCTTTATTGTCTTCTGACAACTCTTGTTCAATAGTTAATAACCGGATATTTTTACTGGGCCTGGCAAATGCAGCCAGTAATGCATCTATTAATTCAGGTGGGTTTGAATATGATGATTGGTCATGCACTTTATTCTACAGTCAGGAGTTTCCTACCTCTGAATATGTGGGTAAGTAGTCAACGACTTGTAGAGATGAGGTGTCTAGTGCTGGTTAACTGCCTTAAGAATCCAAAGAACAATGATTAGGTGTGCTGACCACTGTTAACTGAAATACTACCAAAAAAAAATCCCAAACAAACAAATTGTTATTTGAAAGAAAATTGTTGTATAGAATGCTGGGGTCAAGACAGTCCCAAAAATTGTTTATATTGTGAAATTTACGAATTTACTATGGTCACCTTAACTAGTACAGCATCATCAGGCCCTCTTGGGCCTTTTGTTTTTGTTTAGAAATAGAAGGAAAAAGAATCAACTATGTGTGTAACATATTTATTTATTTTCATAGGCACAGCTGCGAGTCCACTTTAGTTCCATAACCATGGGTTGCAGATAAGTAAGTAAACAAGTAAGTTATATAACAACTCTAATTGTCCAGAGGAGGTAGATGTTCTTTAGGATAAGGGAACACTGCATTAACTCCTTTGTCTATTTTTCTTTCTTCTTTAAAATGTCAGCATCAACTGAGCAACGTCTAGCCGAGATAGTTCTCCTTCATTGTTTCATGTTTAATTCTGTAATTTTGAAGTTACATAACTAAACTCTTTAACATTGATGAAGATCCAGTAAAGTGTGCACACTGTCAAAGTTTATTATTCAAGGGTCATTACTCTGACAGAATCTAAAACATAAATTATTGAAAAAATCTTTTAAACTTTATAGGTATTTTATCAGGGGAGGGTTGGGGGAATATAATTGAATGAACTTTGTTTTTGACATTTTTCACAGAGGTATTGTTGATTGTTGGTTAAAAAATATCAAAATTTATTAAAATGACCAGCTTCCTTTGTCTTGAGGGGTCAATGAAGGTGTCCCAAACGGGGTCGACCATTTAGAAATTACCAAAAAATTTAAAATTCTGAAGAACTAATTGATAGTGGACATTTACATTTTTATGGGAATTTAAGATTTAGGCACAGCCTTAATCCAGTGGCAGTCTCCTGTGTTTGAAAGTGTCAACTGAATTTGACGCAATAACATCATGGGGGAGGTTATTCCAACTATTGATGACACGGCTGCAGTTAATTTGTTGGACACTATTTTCCTTTTAAAAAACCATGCTGTCCAATATTTATCAAATCCTGGGATTAACCAGTACTCGAGCACACCCTGTCTCCACAAGTAACTGATAACTTTCCCACTTGAATCAGTGGTGAGAGACAAATGATTATGAGACACAATGTGGTATATCAATCGTCATGGAGACTTGACGGGTGGGGGATTTGGACTAACGACCCCTGGATTGAGTCGGACGCGTAACCGACTGAGCTAATTGGGCCCGGCAACAGATTTTGAATAGTCGTATTGAGTCTACTATTATATTTCCTAAAAAGAAATTTGCTTACTTATAGCTTTTTTCACATAAAATAGAAGTTGTGTAGGCTTTCTCCCTTCATTAATTTTACAACCATAGAAGGTTTGACATCAGTATTGTTAGAAAACTTGCTCACTGAGACTACATCCCAGTCTGCTCAATATTCCAGTCAGACTCGCTGAAAAATGGTGATTGAATGTCAATAAGGGGCCAGGTTGGGTCATTTAGAATGAATTTCGATAAAAGGCCAGTAAAGGCTCAATAAAGGTTAATATTTAGATTTTCATAGATCTTCTCTAAAGCCTGTTGGTCAAATATGTTTATTCTTAATCATTCTATAAGTAAGTATTTCAGTGAAGTTTTTATACCTAGGTCCAAATGCAAGGTTACATGGCCAAGTCAGGAACAGAAAATTTGCATTTTTTTGTACATTCAGCAATGTCAAATCCCTGTCCAGCCAGTCTGCTTGATGATATATTATGACATTCCATTTATTGTCATTTGTCTCACTGCTGATTTAAGTGGGAAAGTTCTCAGTTACTTGCAGAGATTGGTGGCTGGAATACTGATTAGCATTTCGGGATCTGATTGTCTGTTGGCCCTCGATGGCATTGAAAGGACAAACATTTGTACAATTATTCTTTTTTAGTTTGAGATCTGAAAGCGTCTGTTTACAGTAAATTTGAGTTAATAAGAATGATTTTGTTAATAATTTATTTTAGCTTTATTGCGATAACAAAAGATAAGAACTTAACTGTATACAAACTCCCAAATATTTATTGATAAAATAAAATACTATGGCCATTATAAGCCAGTAGAGCATCCTTGGGGCTTCTTGGATCAGTTGTTTAACTTGTCAAATAAGTAGGATAATTTGACCTTTAACTCATAACAATTTGTCTATTTTACCATGTGTGTGCACTCGTCAGATATTGCATTATGTACTAATTATGGCACTTTAATTATAGAAATATGCCCCGTCTGATGTGCACTTTAAAACTTATTTATTGGATCAGAGTATAAGAGAAGTTTTGTAACCATATCTGAGACAAATTGTTAACTAATCAAATCAGATCATAGTGGTTTAGTTGTGGCTCTTGCATTTTAAAAAATATGCCTAATTAGACCTTTTGTACACTCTACCACCTTGTATATTGACCAAACAGTGGGGTAATGATATGATCTTGGATAAAAAAATTAACAGGTTTGCCAGGTCTGATTAGCTCAGTTGGTAGCACGTCTGACTATCATATCAATCCAGGAGTCGTGAGTTTGAATCTGCACGGCCACAGACTCTTTGATAGTTGATATACAACTTGTCTAGTTATTATTCGTCTTTCACTGCAAGTGGAAAGTAATCAATTACTTAAGACTGCAGCGTGGTCTAGTGGTAGAGCGTCCGCCTTGCATGTGGAAGGTCTTGGATTCAATCCCCGACCGGGTCAAAGACTTTAAAAATGGTACTGTCTCAAGTAGACGCCATCGCCATTTGACTGAAAAATTGTTGAAAGCAACACTTAACACCATACAACAACAACAAGTAATCAATTACTTTGTTTGCTCGAGTACTGGTTAATCTTCCAGAATCCCAGGAAAGAGCGGTAAGGTTAATTGATCGTCAGTTCTTAATGGCATAAAAATGACATTAAATATTCAATCAGTCAATATATTGAATTTAACATGTCTCCTTGTATAATTAATTGTATTATTATAATGTTGTGTTGCTCTGAAAGAATATATATATCTTGTATAATTAATGTCAATGTTGTGTTGCTTGAATTTTGAAACATAGTTTGGTATGTGATGGTCCATTTTGCCACAGGTGAGAGATTCATTAAACTGTTTTTTGTTTCCTAAAGCTGGACCTGATTAGCTCAGTCAGTGATGCATGTAACTATCAATCCAGGGGTCGTGAGTTTGAATCCCCGCCTGGCAGCAGTCTCCGTGATGATTGATTATTCAACGTTGCGTCTCATTATCATTCAGCTCTCACCTCTGATTGAAGTGTGCTGGACTGCTGGCTAACCATTCAGGATCCTAGGAAACAGTTAGGTTAACTGATCATCTGTTAGCCCTCTATGGCATAAAAATGACACTAAATATTCAATCAATCATTTCCTAAATTATATCCTTGCTATAGCATGTTATTAATATTTATAACTACATGTTGTTAAAACATGGGAACTCCTTGTATTGTTATGAAGCAGTCCATTTTGGGATATAATATAATTACACAGTAAACTTCCAAGTAAGTAACAAACATGTCTATATGTTCAGAGGGGGCAGTGTCTTTTAGGATAAGGGGGCACTGTATTAACTTCTCTGTCTTTTGTTCCTTACTCTTTCCTTCCAAATGTTTCTTTCTCTATAATATTGCTCTGTTGTGGTTGAATCTGAAATAAAATTCAAATTAAATGGATTTTTTGAAGAATACGGAATGCAATTGTACTTTTCCGGCAAGAATGAATGAATAGGGTTTTACAGTGTACCAACACATAGATTATTTGACACCAACAGGGAGGAAGATTCCAGGTTCACTCTACTTGTACAAAAAACAACAAATCAACATGCAAAAAAAAAATCCCCAAAAAATGAATATGCAGAATATATTCAGTGAAATCTGAAATAAAATTCAAATTAAATAGATTTTTTGAAGAATAAGGAGGGCAGTTGTACTCTTCCAGCAAGTCACATCTTGGTTAAAAGTTTTGCAAGGCTTTATCTCTGTAGCCAGTGCAGTGAATCGAGACTTCCCAGTCAACAAACCTATTGCAATACTAGTGACTAAGTTGGATAACTCTTTCTTGAATAGAATAACTTTAAAGTTTTATATCTCTGCAGTCACTGCATGTATTGGATTGAAACTTTTGCAGTTGTAAGACTTACTCAATTTAGTAAGATGACTTGTTTACTTGGATTAGTCAATACAAGTACAATAAGAAGCACAAACAGACAGACGTTATCTTGATGGACTTTGCCAAAGTCTTCCAAAAAGTACCCCACAAGTGTCTACTATACAAACTAGACCACTACAGTGCCTCATGGTTATCAGACAACTCGACGGAATGCACTCCGACCAAGCTCCAGTAATATCTGGTGGTTCACCAAGGTTCTTGCCTAGGTCCAATTCTCTTCCTATGGTTTATTAACGACCTACTGAATGGCTTATCATCAAACGTAAGGCTTTTTGCAGATGAATGTCTCTACAAAAATGTATATTATTCTTTAGGACTGCATTGAACCAGACTTACAGAAACTTGGCACATGGTAGCAACAGTGGCTCATGAATTCCAATGTATCTTAATGTTACCCAGTGAGAACATCAGCCAAAGAAAGCAAATTAATTACCACTACACTTTACATTGACAGGGGCTTGACAATGTAAAAGCAACAAAATATGTGGGGATTACTATTACTGAAACATTGGACTGGGTGCCACACATTGCATACCAAACTTTAATTCGACCCCAAATTGACTATGCGTCTTCACTCCCACATTTGGGGCCAACATACATGAAATTGAAATGGTGCAAAGAACAGCAGCTCAATGGACATGTAGAAGATGGCATAATACTATTCATTTTGGGGACA
This sequence comes from Panopea generosa, assembly GCA_029582155.1. NCBI lineage: Eukaryota > Metazoa > Mollusca > Bivalvia > Adapedonta > Hiatellidae > Panopea > Panopea generosa. Next base: position 5,665,292 of record CM055911.1, read on the forward strand.
TGCTTGACGGATTGCGATGATCAACCCTAGAGTAAAGATCAATAAAAGTTTGACACTTTTTACAAAATATATAATAGACTGGTTGACATTGACAGAGACCGACACCTAAAGACTAACAAAGCATCTAAATACTCTAAAAGAATATCTCGCCTACAACATGATCAACTGACTGCCTCAACTGTCCTTTTTTCTTCAAGAGTCGTACCGCTGTGGATTGCTCTTCCAGAATCTACTTTTGCGATGGCTACAGTACATTCTGTTAAAATTTCAGACCTATATTGAATATGGTTATGTAGCAACAGCACTAAAAATGTAATGGTTACCTTGAGCAGTCTGTGTCAATTGCTAAACTTTTAACTGACCAAATCACATCTTGCCAAGTATTCACCAGACTCTTTGATGCACTTCATACATGTCTTCACCTATGATCTCTATATCACTCTTCCTTGAATTGTGCAATGATGTTATGAGTTTGAAACTGAAGTTCATGTAGATTTAGTCAGTTAAACATTGTAGCCATTACATTCATACTTTCTGGAGCTGTTGCTAGGATTGGGGTTTATCAATACCAATATGAAATTACAATTTAGTGATTGCATGGAGGAAATATTACTTTTTTGGAAATATAATTTCTAGCTTGACTATTCATAGAATAGGGGGGTGTTGGTATTTCAGGTTAAAGTTTTTTATCGGGTAAGATATCTATGAAACTTCACATGTATGTTCAGCAACATCAATGGAACTCGCAGACATAAGAAACATAACCTTGGGTTGCATATTGGCAGAGTTATGGCCCTTTTTGGACTTAATTTTTTAGGTTAATTTTTTTATCATGTAAAATATCTATGCAACCACTCATTTGCTCATTTAATATGAATGAAACTTCACATGTGTGTTCAGCATCATCAAAAGAACTCGCAGACATAAGAAACATAACTCTGGGTTGCATATTGGCAGAGTTATGGTCTTTTTGTACTGAGAAAATTTGGTTAGAGATTTTTAGAGGTTAAAGTTTTTGATTGGTACTTCTTCCTATCACAGGACATGAATGGAACTTCACATGTGTGTTCAACATCCTTTAGGAAACTCGTAGAGATAAGAACCATAACTTGTGATTGCATTTTGGCAGAATTACTTCCCTTTTAGACGTAGAAATTTTTAGCAGTTTAAAGTTTGTAGTACAAGGCCTTGATCTTTTATGTTTGATTTTTATTCAAAACCATGACCCTGGGGGCAAAATTTTATTTATTGTTTTGTTGTTTTTAGCTCAACTGGCCAAAGTCCAGAAGGGCTTATGATGGCGCATTGTCCGTCATCTGTCGTCCGTAAGCAGCACTTTCTCTGAAACAACTACGACAATTAAACTCAAATTTCATATGGATATTTCTGTTGCACAGGAGACTTTACAGAAGTTTGGGGGTTTTTTTTCAATCTGAAATTCAAGATGGCCACCATTACTAAAAATAGTCTTAAACTTAAAAAATCTTCATCTCATGAACCGCCAAACAGATTTTGAAAATGTTTATGTAGTACTGATAACCAACTATAGTTCTGTTAGATTTGTTCAAATAGTGTCCCTGGGGTTAAAAAAGACACTGCCCCAAGGGTTCAATTAAGGGACACATGTCATAATAGACATAAATTCATCTTTTTTTAAAAAAGGAACTGAATTGTTTATATTTTCACAGAAGCATTGTTTGGTCAAGGAGGTTCAGATTTGTAAAAATGACTGGGTTCCAACATCTTTAGGGGTCAGGAGTGGCCCCAAAAGGGTTAAAATTTGGAATCACAAAAATTGTTTTCTTAAGAACCAGTAAGTGCGATGTGTTCGTATTTGACATAAATTATCCCAATGTGTAGGGGTTTGATTGTAGATAAGAATTTAGGGACTTATATTTATAGGGGCCCTGTAAGGGAACTTTACAAAGGGATATATGGGAAAACAGAAAATAATCATTTTTTCATCTATTAAGGCAAAATTATTATTCAATATGAGTTCTGAAGTATCATCTAGTAATAGGAAATAAGATATGGTTCATCTAGGATAATTGACTCTCCATAAGGGGCCAGGGTTATTCAAAATAGAGTTAAATTAGAAAATTTTCAAAAATCTTCTTCTCAACAACCGGTCAGTCAAATTTGTTCATATTTGATATAGATTATCCCAATGAGTATGGGTTTAAAGTTTATACGCATCAAGGTCTTGTATTTATGGGGGCCCTGTAAGGGGGTTTTGAGTTATGTATAGGAATACTAAGGGAAAATGGAAAATTAACTTTTTTCATTAATTTATGACTTCTTTTATTCAGTTTGAGTTTTGAAGCATCTTCTAGTCTTAACAAATAAGATTTTGTTCGATACGAAGGATTGACTTTCTAAAAGGGGCAGGGTGGGGGTCACAAAATGGTTAAAATTAAACATTGTTTATAAATCTTATTCTCAACAACCAGTCAGTCAAATTTGTTCATGTTTGATGTAAATTATCCCTATGATTAAAAGTTCTAAGTTTGTACAAATCAAGGGGCACTGGGATGTTAAGAGGCCCTGTAAGAGGTCTTTGAATTTTACAAGGGAATACTATGGGAAAATGGAAAAATCTCATTTTTTTCTGCCATTTGTGTAAATATGTTGTTTAATTTGAGATCTTAAGCATTGTCTTGTAACAATAAATCTGATTTTGTTCATTAAGAAAGAGGATTGAATTTCCATAAGGGGCCATGGGGGGTGGGTGGGGCAATAAGGTTAAAATTGGGGATTTTCACAAAGCTTCCTCTCAATAACCTTTCAGTCAAACTGGTTCACATTTGATATAAACTATCCTTACATCAGCAAGGATTGAAGAGTCTGCTTATCAAGGGGCTGGTGGTATATTGGGGCCCTGTAATGTATTTTTTACTTTTACATAGAAATATCATAGGAAAAACTGATTATTTTCATTTTCACATCCATGTGTACAAAAAAAAACTTCTTTTTAAAATCTAAAGCCTTTTTGCTCATAACAAATCGCTAAGAATGGGTGATTGAAGTTCTGACAAATCAAGGGACTGAGTTGTATAAGGGTTCTGTACAGGGACTCCTGTGAAATTATTTATTTTCGTGGAGACCTAATTTTCATCGATTTCGTGGGGAGCCTAGACATCGAAATCAAATGCCCACAAACTTAGGCTATGTAATGCTGTCAATATAAATTACCTCTGTTTTCATATGGCCATGTGCATCGCATTATGGTAAATATTCCATCCTTTCATCATATTGCATCAATATTTTAATTGATGATTTTGTAAATAGTGTAAGATTGTTTAATACTCATAATTATCGTCTTTAAGTCTACGCCATATGCAGCATTGATTAAGCTAGATGTGGAAAGTGTAAAAAAAAATTTTAAATTGAATTTCAACGAAATTAAATCTTCACGAATATGTCATTGAAGTGGAAATAACGAAATTTAATATCCGCAAAAATAAATGATTTCACAGTATATTTGTTTAACAGATGAATGGTATGGGAATTTAAAGCATTTCCTTTTCATTGCAAGTTACTCTTTGTTCAGTATGGGTGTGGTGGGGGTATTTAAGAGGTACCCAAAAGAGGGTATATATTGTGAAATTTCGAAAAATGTGTGACTATGAGTCAGTAGAGCGTCCTCGCCTCTTATGTTTGGTCTGCTCTGAGGGGTTAAATTATTATTTTTTTAAATTTAATATTTTTTAATCTTTTTTTTCTTTTTTGTAAAGTTTAATCCTTTTTTTTATATAGATTTATTTTTTCTTTATTTTTATGAAAGGGTATCCAGCTGTGAAAAACTGCATGCTGGTCCAAATTTTTTATTCAACTATAGATCCATTTTCATGAACTGGTACCGATATAATTCCCTCTGAGCTGAAGTTAGTGCATATGCCTATATGTCATGCTGAATTGAATAATATTAAGGCAAAACAAACCATCCATTCCCTTTGTTGTTTTCAAAAAAAAACACTTGATAATGAAAATGAATAGTGTTGGTAAACTATTTTGCTAATTTATTTTTAACAGATAAGCAATAATTTAATTTTACCACACCTGAGTTTTAATTGTTTTCTATTTGGTACTTGTTTCCTGAAAAAGCTGTTATTTTAGAACAGCATCGAAATAGTCGAGTGTGCTGTCCCTCCAACAGCTCTTGTTGTTGATGTGCTATATTAAATGTTGAAAATATTAAGAAAGTCCACATATATTTTAACACACCCCATATATACAGTTTCTGACTGCATTCATGCTACCACTGTCTTGATGATCAGAATTCATTGGTGACTAAGGTATATGGAAGAGAGTTGTCAGTTGTCCCAGTGGATCAATTTTTCTACCTGAACAGAAAAATCCAGAATGGTTCTTTTTGTTGCATACCAAACACATTGGTAGTTTAGTTAACATGTAATTTATATTTTATTTTACCATTATTTAAGGTGTCATACTAGTTGATGCTGGATCAGGGATGATAGCATAAGAACTTTATCTCAGCCTTATAATGAAATAAAAATATATCTGGCCCCAGGAAAGATGCAGATATCCTTTAATATTTGGTATGCAAGAAATACAAATACAGAAATGTTGCATAATAAATATTCTCGCATTTAATTCCTTGATAAAATAATCCAAAACTTATAATAAAGAATAAACAAAATGTTCATACATATGTTTTGGACAAAATTATGTATATAGTTTTTGTTGTTTACATTTAGCCAGGCCAGATTAGCTAAGTCAGTTACGCGTCTGATTATCAATCCAGGGGACGTGAGTTCGAATCCCCGCCCAGCAACAGTCTCCGTGATGGTTGATATACCACATTGTGCCTCATTATCATTTGTCTCTCACTACTGATTCAAGTGGGAAAGTTATCAGTTATTTGCGGAGTTGGGGTGTGCTCGAGTACTGGTTAATCCCAGGAAACACTGGTTAGGTAAACTGATCGTCTGTTAGCCCTCAATGGCATAAAAATGATGCTAAATAATCAATCAATCAATGTTTACATTTAATACTAAAACTTTCGTTGCATTTTTCCTAAAAACACTAAATTTCAAAACATTCACAATTGTCATTTAAAAGTTACATTACCCAATTACAGTCAAATCTGTCTTAAACAGTCAGTCAAGGGAAAGAACAAAAATAATAGCAAATGCCTGCTTAAAACAAGTGGCTGCTGGATAGAGATGACCGCATACACAGGTTTGATTTTAAAACATCCATTGCTGTCGCTGCCAAAGCATTTTTTTTAAAAGGCTTAACCCTTTACTCCATAGATACGCATTTTCCTGCACTAATCACAGATGGCATTTGAAAACAGTGCAGGAAGAGTTCCAATTGCTCATAACGAGCAATCTGAAAACTTCCTGCACTGTTTCCACTCTGTCAGTTAATATAAACATAATTCACCCATTGCTGATACCTGGTGAATTAATGCTTTCAATTTGGAAGAGTCCAAGAAAATGCTTATGGAACAAAGGGTTAATATAAAAAAAAATCATTGTTATCATTTAAAAGTTACAATTCCCAATTACATTATGTTTTATTGTCTTTCAGAATGAGTGAATACAGACCAGATACCAATCAAGATAACATCAGGGAGGTTTTCACTTCCAGAAATAATCTACTACAATGTGTACTCCTGACAACTTGGATCATGTTTAAACTAAAATAATGTACAAGAAATTGACCCCTCGGTTACAGTTTGTGTCGAATTAATGAAGCTTTAGGCCAGTATTAAATATGAAATGTATTAACTGCAAAATGATTGTAAAAAAAGTTCATTTCAGAGAAGACATTTGTTTCTGATATACACTTTATAAAAATGTGCTTAATTACCAGGGATCCAAATGAATTCCTTCATTTTATGACAAATGCTAGTTCTGGAAATTTTGATATCTTCTAATATCTTCATTGACAACCACAATGATCACTTGAGACAGCTATAAAATAATGTGGGCAGTTTTGTGTAGTGGATAGGCTTTTGGCTGCTCACCACAGGTCACAGGTTTGATACAGACTCGCCCCGATGAAAAATGAAACCCAGTACTGGCTCTATTGAAAATATAACTCCAGAGTAATTCCAAAAACTCTGAAGTAAGTCACAGTCAAGCTGACATAAATTACTAGTGAAAGAACTAAAAGTGGAAAACGCCTTTGTTTAACATCCTCACAGAAGAATAAAGTCTCTTTCAATTGAATTTATTCATATTTTGTGTAAATGTTTCACTTTTGAAGGGATTTAAGGTTTGTTCAATTGAAGGGGCGAGGTACGGTAACGGTAACAGCTCTTTGAGTCTGTGTGAGGTTTCGTGTCCAGCCTATAACTTTGTCATGCATCGATGAATTTTATGATTACCTGCTACAAATGATCAACATAACATGACGACACGTTGCGTGTAACACTCAGACTCCCAGTTCATAGGTCAAGATCACATATAACTTTGACGACACTTTTAGTCTGAGATTTCGTGTTCGATCTGTAACTTGGTCACCTATGGATAAATTTCACAAACACTTGGCTCAGTTCATCAGCATGACATCATGACGTGTTGCACATAAGACTCTAACCCATACTTTAAAGGTCAAGGTCACACTTTGAGTATGTGTGAGATTTTGTGTCTGGTTTTAACTTTGTCATGCATAGTTGGGTTTTATAAATACTTGCTACAAATGACCGACATAACATGACGACGTATTACGCATTTGCCTAAGATCAAAGATCAAAGTCACAATTTAACTTTCTTTGATTACACTTTCAGTCTGTTTGAGATTTCGTTTTCGGTCTGTAACTTTGTTACCTATGGATAAATTTCAAAAACACCTGGCTCAGTTGATCAACATGACATGATGAAGTGTCGTGTGAAAGACCCAGAACCTTTCCTCAAAGGTCAAGGTCACACTTTCAGTTTGTTTGATATTTCGTTTCTAGTTTGTAAATTTGTCTTTAACTTGGCTCAATTGATCAAGATGACATGGCGATGTGTTGTATGTAAGACCTAGACCTGTACCTCAGAGGTCAAGGTCTCACTTTGAGTTTGTTCGACAACACCTATAACTTTATCATACATGGATGAATTTTAAAAACACCTGACTCAATTTATCAATTAATCAGCATGGCTTGACGAAGTGTTGCATTAATACCCAGAACCTTACCTCAAAGGTCAAGGTCACACTTTTAGTCTGTTTAATATTTTATCCCTGGTTTGTAATTTTGTTTTACATGGAGGGATTTTAAAATAGCTTGACACAAATGATCAACATGTCATGATGATGTGTCACCTGCATTTATCTATAAAAAAACTCAGACCTTAACATCAGATAAATGGCAAGCAGTGGTTAAAAAAATGATAGAATAATGAAATTTCAAAAATCTTAATCTTGAAAACTGATGCGCTAAATTTGCTCGTGAATAAAGGTTTCATATTAATTCAAATAAAGGAACAAGAGTTCATTAAGGAGACAATGCTTTCAACATAAGAACACTCACGGTGGGAAAACAGTAAATTTTCTTGCCGTAATTTGACTTGGAAATTATGGTTAAAGCTCTGCGTGCAAGTATCATCTAGTCCATATTTCAACAACCACTCAATGTATTTGATTTAAACCTTACACAAACTTTCCATTCATCAAATCTACTAAAGTAGTGAAGGTAGATAACTCTTGCATGAATATGATGCAAACTATTGTCTGGTTAAAGTCCATATCTTACAAACCACTCAATTTATTGATTAAACTTTAAACAAAACTTTTTCCTAGTCGTCAAAACGTACTAAGTACTAAATAACTAAGTAAGATCACTCTTGCATAAATATAATGAAAATTATTGCCCTTTTTACTTAGAAATTCGGGTTAAAGTTTTGCATGCAATACCATCAAGTCCATATCTCACCGTCCATACACCATGTATTTAATTGAAACTCCACACAAGACTTCCTATACAGTAACTAAGGGAGAGAACTCTTGCTTGAATATAATGAAAAGTATCAGTGCCATTGTTTGACTTGGACATTTTATTTAAAATTTTGTGTGCAAGTACCATCAAGTCCATATCACAACAAACACTCAATGTATATGATTGAAACTCAACAGCCTCTGCATGTATTTGATTGAAACTTCATATTTAGTTTAAACATATTTTATTACTTATATTACAGACAGTTAACCTCACATGATAATACATATTTATATATAACATGTGCAAACAGAACTACAAGTTATAACAACATTAGTTACAGTTCTCACTATATTATCAATATCAAAAGTCTTGTCCATCTATATTAAATATAAATATCAGCTCAGAGGCAACCGATTTTTATTAATTTGGCATGGTTGGAAAGAACAATTCAATGCCAATAAGCGTGTATAGTTCTGATGAATTTGATTTATTTACTTTGTCACAATTGGCGCCCCAGAGAATACCTACTAGTATTTACCTACTGTATTTTTGACAATAACTCATTTTGTAAAAATGGCACCTACTGTTGTCATGTTTAAATTTCAATATCGCATGTATCGCCCGCGGGCATTAACCAATGCAACACAATGTCGGCGCAGCGACAAAACAAGCCTTCGTAGAAATTGAGTCGGTAGTTGGTCCCATTCCTCTGCTATAGCAGCACTAAGTTCATGATTTGTCCTGAGATTTCTGGCACTAACTCTCCGTTTCAAATAATCCCAAACATGTTCCATTGGGTTCATATCTGGGGATAGTGCCGGTCATGGCACGTCAATGTTTGCCGTCAGGAAGTGTGTCGTGAGTCTCGCACTATGGGGCCGCGCGTTGTCTTGTTGGGAGACGGTGCCATGGTGGAGGCGAATGCTTGGCACAACAACTGGCCGGAGCACCTGGCCGATGTAACGTTGCGCCGTTAAACCACGTCCATATCATTTTCCAAACTCAAGGAAGACCAGTCTGGTTTTGTGGTCAGCAGTAAATTCAGCCCACACCATTGCCCTAGGCTCACCCCACCTGACTCAACCACACAGGCGTCCGCCAACCTTTCGCCAGTACAACGGAAGATGTGCCTACGCCGGTCACTGGAATCGAATTTAGATTCATCAGTGAAAAAAAGAAGCGATCTCCACTGATTAACCAACTATCTGAGATGATTGTTATACGGCATTGAATCTCCACCCGCCCGAACCTCCGTGATGAAAGTTATACCGCTGAGCCACAATCTCCGTGATGATTGTTATACGGCATTGAATCCCGCCCACCTCAACCTCCGTGATGATTGTTATACGGCATTGAATCTGCGCCCGCCCGAACCTCCGTGATGATTGTTATACAACAATAAATCGCCACTCGGCCACAATCTCCGTGATGATTGTTATACGACATTGAATCCCCGCCCGCCTCCGTGATGATTGTTATACGGCAATGAATCGCCACTCGGCCACAATCTCCGTGATGATTGTTATACGGCATTGAATCTCCGCCCGGCCGAACCTCCATGATGATTGTTATACGGCAATAAATCGCCACTCGACCACCGCCCGCCTCAACCTTCGTGATGATTTTAAACGACATTGAATCTCTGCCCACCCAAACCTCCTTGATGATTGTTATACGACAAAAATCGCCGCTAGGCCACAATCTCCGTGATGATTGTTAAACGACATTGAATCCCTGCCCGCCCAAACTTCCGTGATGATTGTTATACGGCAATGAATCGCCGCTCGGCCACAATCTCCGTGATGATTGTTAAACGACATTGAATCCCTGCCCGCCCAAACTTCCGTGATGATTGTTATACGGCAATGAATCGCCGCTCGGCCACAATCTCCGTGATGATTGTTAAACGACATTGAATCCCTGCCCGCCCAAACTTCCGTGATGATTGTTATACGGCAATGAATCGCCGCTCGGCCACAATCTCCGTGATGATTGTTATACGGTATTGAATCCCCGCTCGCCCCAACCTCCGTGATAATTGTTATACGACAATGAATCCCCACCTGCCCAACAATCTCTGTGATGATTGTTATGCTACAATGAATCGGCGCCTGGCCACAATCACCATGATGATTGTTATACGACAATGAATCCCCGCTCGCCCAACAATCTCCGTGATGATTGTTATGCGACAATGAATTGCCCGGCCACAATCTCCGTGATGATTGTTATACGACAATGAATTGCCACTCGGCCACAACCTCCGTGATGATTGTTATACGGCATTGAATCACCGCCCGCACCACAATCTCCGTGATGATTGTTATACGACAATAAATCGCCACTCAGCTACAATCTCCGTGATGATTGTTATCCGACATTGAATCACCGCCCGCACCACAATCTCCGTGATGATTGTTATACGACAATAAATCGCCACTCAGCTACAATCTCCATGATGATTGTTATCCGACATTGAATCACCGCCCGCACCACAATCTCCGTGATGATTGTTATACGACAATAAATCGCCACTCAGCTACAATCTCCGTGATGATTGTTATACGACAATGAATCGCCGCTCGGCCACAATCTCCGTGATGATTGTTATGCGACATTGAATCACCGCCCGCCTCAACCTCCGTGATGATTGTTATACGACAATAAATCGCCACTCAGCTACAATCTCCGTGATGATTGTTATCCGACATTGAATCACCGCCCGCACCACAATCTCCGTGATGATTGTTATGCGACATTGAATCACCGTCCGCACCACAATCTCCGTGATGATTGTTATACGACAATGAATCGCCACTCAGCTACAATCTCCGTGATGATTGTTATCCGACATTGAATCACCGCCCGCACCACAATCTCCGTGATGATTGTTATGCGACATTGAATCACCGCCCGCACCACAATCTCCGTGATGATTGTTATACGACAATAAATCGCCACTCAGCTACAATTTCCGTGATGATTGTTATACGACAATGAATCGCCGCTCGGCCACAATCTCCGTGATGATTGTTATGCGACAATGAATCACCGCCCGCCTCAACCTCCGTGATGATTGTTATACGACAATAAATCGCCACTCAGCTACAATCTCCGTGATGATTGTTATACGACAATAAATCGCCACTCAGCTACAATCTCCGTGATGATTGTTATCCGACATTGAATCACCGCCCGCACCACAATCTCCGTGATGATTGTTATGCGACATTGAATCACCGTCCGCACCACAATCTCCGTGATGATTGTTATACGACAATGAATCGCCACTCAGCTACAATCTCCGTGATGATTTTTATCCGACATTGAATCACCGCCCGCACCACAATCTCCGTGATGATTGTTATGCGACATTGAATCACCGCCCGCCTCAACCTCCGTGATGATTGTTATACGACAATAAATCGCCACTCAGCTACAATCTCCGTGATGATTGTTATACGACAATAAATCGCCACTCAGCTACAATCTCCGTGATGATTGTTATCCGACATTGAATCACCGCCCGCACCACAATCTCCGTGATGATTGTTATGCGACATTGAATCACCGCCCGCACCACAATCTCCGTGATGATTGTTATACGACAATAAATCGCCACTCAGCTACAATCTCCGTGATGATTGTTATCCGACATTGAATCACCGCCCGCACCACAATCTCCGTGATGATTGTAATGCGACATTGAATCACCGTCCGCACCACAATCTCCGTGATGATTGTTATACGACAATGAATCGCCGCTCGGCCACAATCTCCGTGATTGTTATGCGACATTGAATCACCGCCCGCCTCAATCTCCGTTATGATTGTTATACGACAATGAATCGCCGCTCGGCCACAATCTCCGTGATGATTGTTATACGGCATTGAATCACCGTCCGCACCACAATCTCCGTGATGATTGTTATACGACAATAAATCGCCACTCAGCTACAATCTCCGTGATGATTGTTATACGACATTGAATCACCACCACAATCTCCGTGATGATTGTTATACGACATTGAATCACCGCCCGCACCACAATCTCCGTGATGATTGTTATACGGCAATAAATCGCCACTCAGCTACAATCTCCGAGTTGATTGTTATGCGACATTGAATCTCCGCTCGGTCAGAATCTCCGTGTTGATTGTTCTACGACATTGAATCCCCGCCCGCCTCAACCTCCGTGATGATTGTTATACGGCATTGAATCCCTGCTCGGCCATAGTCTCCGAGTTGATTGTTATATGTCATTGAAACACCGCTCGGTCAGAATCTCCGTGATGATTGTTATACGGCATTGAATCCCCGTCGGCCACAATCTCCGTATTGATTGTTATACGCCATTGCCGGAATCCCCGCCCGGCCACAATATCCGTGATGATTGTTATACGATATTGAATCCCCGCTCGGGTAATCTCTGATGAAATTGTTTGTGTGTTTAGCAATTGTTTTGATTAATTAAAGAACTATTTGCATATTAAGTTTGCAACTGTTTCAAGTGAATTTAGAACTAAAGTTTAGCGCGCCATCCAGTGTTAGACGTCGGGTCTATGACCAGAGTCGTGAGTTTGATCCTCCACCGGCTATGTGATGTGTCCTTGATCTTCCACCACGGCTATGTGATGTGTCCTTGATCCTCCACCGGCTATGTGATGTGTCCTTGATCCTCCACCACGGCTATGTGATGTGTCATTGATCTTCCACCACGGCTATGTGATGTGTCATTGATCTTCCACCACGGCTATGTGATGTGTCATTGATCCTCCACCACGGCTATGTGATGTGTCCTTGATCTTCCACCACGGCTATGTGATGTGTCATTGATCTTCCACCACGGCTATGTGATGTGTCATTGATCCTCCACCACGGCTATGTGATGTGTCCTTGATCTTCCACCACGGCTATGTGATGTGTCATTGATCCTCCACCGGCTATGTGATGTGTCCTTGATCTTCCACCACGGCTATGTGATGTGTCATTGATCTTCCACCACGGCTATGTGATGTGTCATTGATCTTCCACCACGGCTATGTGATGTGTCATTGATCCTCCACCACGGCTATGTGATGTGTCATTGATCTTCCACCACGGCTATGTGATGTGTCATTGATCCTCCACCACGGCTATGTGATGTGTCCTTGATCTTCCACCACGGCTATGTGATGTGTCATTGATCCTCCACCGGCTATGTGATGTGTCCTTGATCTTCCACCACGGCTATGTGATGTGTCCTTGATCTTCCACCACGGCTATGTGATGTGTCATTGATCCTCCACCATAGCTATGTGGTGTGTCCTTGATCCTCCACCACGGTTATGTGATGTGTATTTGATCCTCCACCGGCTATGTGATGTGTCCTTGATCTTCCACCACGGCTATGTGATGTGTCCTTGATCTTCCACCACGGCTATGTGATGTGTCCTTGATCCTCCACCACGGCTGTGTGATGTGTCCTTGATCCTCCACCACGGCTGTGTGATGTGTCATTGATCTTCCACCACGGCTATGTGATGTGTCATTGATCTTCCACCACGGCTATGTGATGTGTCCTTGATCCTCCACCACGGCTGTGTGATGTGTCATTGATCTTCCACCACGGCTATGTGATGTGTCATTGATCCTCCACCACGGCTATTTGATGTGTATTTGATCATCCACCACGGCTATGTGATGTGTCCTTGATCTTCCACCACGGCTATGTGATGTGTCATTGATCTTCCACCACGGCTATGTGATGTGTCATTGATCCTCCACCACGGCTATTTGATGTGTATTTGATCATCCACCACGGCTATGTGATGTGTCCTTGATCTTCCACCACGGCTATGTGATGTGTCATTGATCCTCCACCATAGCTATGTGATGTGTCATTGATCTTCCACCACGGCTATGTGATGTGTCATTGATCCTCCACCACGGCTATGTGATGTGTCCTTGATCTTCCAACACGGCTATGTGATGTGTCATTGAACCCCACCACGGTTATATGATGTGTCCTTGATCCTCCACCACGGCTATGTGATATGTCCTTGATCCTCCACCATGGCTATGTGATGTGTCCTTGATCCTCCACCACGGCTATGTGATGTGTCCTTGATCCTCCACCACGGCTATGTGATGTGTCCTTGATCCTCCACCACGGCTATGTGATGTGTCCTTGATCCTCCACCACGGCTATGTGATTTGTCCTTGATCCTCCACCACGGCTATGTGATGTGTCCTTGATCCTCCACCACGGCTATGTGATGTGTCCTTGATCCTCCACCACGGCTATGTGATGTGTCATTGATCCTCCACCACGGCTATGTGATGTATCCTTGATCCTCCACCACGGCTATGTGATATGTTCTTGATCCTCCACCACGGCTATGTGATGTGTCATTGATCCTCCACCACGGCTATGTGATGTGTCATTGATCCTCCACCACGTTTATGTGATGTGTCTTTGAGCAAGGCACTTCATCCATACAGCTTAATTTGCTGGTTCTCCCCAGGAAGACCACGAGTGTGATTTTTCAAAGTTATAAAAACTTCTTTCACATTCGATGTAAAATTAATTATTTAAAAAAAATTAGTTGCTATTATGAACCATTTTAATTCTAAGTGTTCACCATATTAGAATGCAGGACAGTATTGTGTAAAATATGAAAAACGAAATATAGGAACAGAACAATTTTTAAAAAAAGAGTACATCCAAAGCAACACTATCAGCCACAATACAAGGTAAACCCATTGCTGTTCCACGTCGCGCAAAAACGGAATCATATGTATCGGTGTTCGGAATCCCTTTACCTGACCAATGACAAAACTATCATGGATTAAACGACTCTATGTCTGATGCCTCATATATATATATTTTTTTAATGTGTCTTATTTTTATATGAATATATTTTGTTTTTATTTTTCTGTGAGGGTTGGGGGTAATTTTTAAAGTGTGTTTGGAGGGTAGCGAGGGTGTGAATATATATATATAGCATATATAGACTATGATATTTTTTTCATATAAATATTATGTAAAACCCACCATATTCTTTTCTTTGAAATGAGGCTTTATCCATAGAGGCAAAATTGTTTTGTCTTTGCGGTGGGTGGTATAGAAATCAATTTTATTACTTTTACTTCCTACACCCGTCTCACCATGTCTTTATCGTTACTAAGAACATTTTGATATTTGAGACGCAACATGCTGAATTAGTGAACCTTAAGGATATCGTAGTATATTGTAGTTATGTACTGTTTTTGTATATTCTGACTTTTAAACGTTTGCAGACTTATTTAAGGAGAACTGCACTACACAAATGATATTGGTAAATGTACCACATGGACTTATTTTATAAGGCTGGATACAAGACAGGCCTAAACAAATAAAGCAAACATAATAATCACAGTGGGTCCTCGTTGTTAAAAATCACACGAGCACATGCTTTTTAGCTCGCCGGGACGAAGTCAAAGGAGAGCTATTGCCATGACCCCGGCGTCATTGTCGGCGTCGTCTGTAGACACCCAGGTTAAACTTTTACGTTTAAGTTTAAGATATCTATGCAACCACTCATTGGATGTGAATGAAACTTCGCACGTGTGATGGAATACACACAGACAAGAATCATAACTCTGGCTTGCATTTTGACACAGTTGTGGCCCTTTTTGGACTTAGACACCCAGGTTAAACTTTTGCGTTTAGTTGCATTTAAGTTTAAGATATTTATGCAACCACTCATTGGATGTGAATGAAACTTCGCATGTGTGTTCACAATCATCAATGGAACACACAGAAACAAAAAAAAACATAACTCTGGATTGCATTTTGGCACAGTTGTGGCCCTTTTAGGACTTAAACACCCAGGTTAAACTTTTGCGTTTAGTTGCATTTAAGTTTAAGATATCTATGCAACCACTCATTGTATGTGAATGAAACTTCGCACGTGTGTTTACCATTACTAATGGAACAATATTCAATTGTAAAGGGCGTGTTATGTAATAGCACCAAATTTTCGATAAATTTAACTAAACTTGCTATATTTTAGGGGGACTGCGCTGAAGTTCTTTTCGTCCTGAATCCGCTATTGAGCCGCTCTATAGTCGTTCTATATTGTGACCTGTGGTTTTATGGAGAGAGACTGGCCTATCAGCTACATTTATTTTAATTCAATACAATGTGATGCAATGAAATTAATTAAAACAATTAGAAATTGTAAATACAATTGATGTATATTCCAAATATATATTTTATAAAATTATATGAAATTAATTAACAAAATTAGCAATTGTCAAATAAAATTTAAGTCTTTTCCATATATATATTTTACATAATCATATGAATTTAATTCACACAATTATCAATAAAATATCAATTTATCCCCCAAAAATATTTTATATAATTATATGCAATTAATCTAAACAGGAAGCAATTGTAAAAAAAACCATTAAAGTAAATTATAAATACATATTTTATATAATCATATAAAATTAATTAAAACAATTATCAGTTGTTGTAAAATATAAATTAAATATATTCCATATACATATTTTTTATAATTATATGAAATTAATTAAAACAATTAGCAATTGTAAAAGAAAATTTAAGTATATTCCATAAACTTATTTTATATAATTATATGAAATTAATTATAACAGTTAGCAATTGTAAAATAAAATTTAAGTATATTCCAAATACATATTTTATATAATGATTTAAAATTAATTAAACACTTTGCAATTGTAAAATAAATATTAAGTATATACCATATACATATTTGATATAAACATATGTAATTATTTAACACAATTAGCAATTGTAAAATAAAATTCTGTTATGCAATGAATATTTTATATAATCAAATGACTTTAATTAAAACAATTAGCAATTGTTAATAAAATTTAAGCATATTCCAAATAAATATTTCATATATTTATCAGAAATTAATTAACACAATTAGCAATTGTAAAAGAAAAATAAGTATATACCAAATAAATATTTGATATAATCATATGAAATTAGTTAGAACAATTAGCAATAGTAAAATGAAATTTAAGTATAGCCCAAATAAATATTTTATATAATTATATGAAATTAAACAAAACAATTACCAATTTCAAAATAGAAGTAAAGTATATTCCAAATAAATATTTTATATAATCATATGAAATTAATTAAAACAGCAATTGTAAAATAAAATTTAAGTATATTCCAAATACATATTTTATACAATGGTATGAAATTAATTAAAACAATTATCAATTTTGAATATGCATATGAAATTAAATAAAACACTTGGCAATTGTAAAAAAAAAAGTTAAGTATATTCTTAATACATATTTGATATATTCATATGAAATTAAATAAAACAATTATCAATTGTAAAATAAAATTTAAGTATATCCAAATGCATATCTTTTATAACCATATGAAATTAAATAAACCATTTAGCAATTATAAAATAAAATTTAAGTATAACCAAATGCATATATGATATATGCATATGAAATTAATTAAAAGAATCAGAAATTTCTCAGTAAAATTTATGTATATTCCAAATATATATTTTATAAAATTATATGAAATTTATTAACAAAATAAGCAATTGTAACTAAAACATAATTATTGTATATAATTATATAAATTTAATTCAAACAATTACTATTGTAAAATCAAATTTAAGTTTATTCCAAAATCCAAATATATATTATATATATTCATATGACATTTGTTAAAACATTAGCAATTGTAAAATTATAATTAAGTTTATTCCTAATACTTATTTTATATAATCATATGAATTTAATTAAAACATTTAGCAATTGTAAAAAAAAATGAAGTATATTCCAAATACATAATTTATATAATTATATGAAATTTATTAAAACAATTAGCAATTGTAAAATAAAATTTATATATATTCCAAATGCATATTTTATATAATCATATGAAATTAAATAAAACAAATTCCTCAACAAATTATGTTATTGAAGCAACCAGTGAAAGCAAAATTATATTCATAATTAGTGTGTAGTGCTGTAATATAGCTTCAAAACGCATCCTTATAGTACAATGAAGTACATCCATCTTTAAGATGGAAGATTGGTTCAATCCCAACTAAGGATATCTGTTGAAGGCTTCTGACTGTTTATTGCAAATTTGTTTTGAAATGATAAAATGAAGGTTATAAAATTGTTTGGTAAGTTGGGGCGTGTTAATTTCTGGAATCAGAATAATTTTGACATTTAATCATGACAGTTTATGAAAATCATTAGGCTAGTTCAGTTTCTGTGCAGTATGTATACTACAATAGCATCCATGTTATAGTTCTGGATGACAGAATTAACGTCTCACTACACAGTTACGCCCCTTTTTCGCCACAGTAGCAAGATTCTTACGCTTTTAAAAAAGACCTATGTATTTTGGTTATACAATATTATCAAAATGGTTCATAGTGGCTGTGATTTCTTGCTGCAGATGAGTAGAGCAAAGTTGACATAGCATATACTGCAGTAAGACATCACTGATGTTAAAAAAGTGACTTTTATTGGATTTCAACATATGCATGTATTTATGAGCGGTTGTGGACTTCTTTTTTCAAAAAAGCTCTGGGTGTCATTGCACCCTCTTTTAAAAAAAATCAAAGTGGACAACCTACCAATTATTGTGCATTTTTATGTGGGTATACATTCCTGCTATGAAAAAAAAAACACTTTAAAAACTATTCTGTGTAGAATTCTTTTCCCTAGACCTTATTTTATATAGAACAAAGAACAAACTTCAACTGTGTAGTGAGACCTTAAGTGTTTATGTTGTACAATGGTTAAAAATGCTGAGGTCTCCGCCAGGAATTGAATCTGGAGTCCTTTTCATATAGAAAAGTGTGGTACATTACACTATAAAGATGTAATCAACATCCGAAACCATATATAAATGTATGTTATTATTTTACCTGAGTATATATATAAAGGGATTATATTGGCATATTAACGTCAATTTCCTGTTCTCGTCTGTAAAGCGATGATAATTTTAGAAGATTTAAATTCTTACACACTAACATTGAACATGCATTAATCTGAGATTGCAGTACTGACCCAGAAAAACACAAGCTTGTGCACACACAGTGAGTAATTTGTGGATATGTCAAATGTCTGAAAATAGACACCAATATCTGTGTCATTTCTGCGGAATAATGATTTGTAATGCTATTTTTTCACATATTGTTTGATTGTTCACACTCATCAATATTGCGACAAAATGTCTACAGAATCATAGTTTCACAATTTGGCTATTCTGTCATAAATGAACTCAATAACGGTACAAATGAGACTAAAGTGCAAAAGTTAATTGGTCGAAGATTACTATCATTATCAAGTAAGAAGGTTCACAAACACTTTCTCCGAATAGCAATCAGATTGGTTGCAAAATGCATGAAGTTAACCAAACTTTTAAGATAAAGAATTTAATAAATAATCAAGCATATATTAAAGAAATAGTAAAAATAGAAAGCTAATCTGTTTGTATGCACAGTTACTTTGCTATACACATGAATATATGTGGGGGAAATGTCATTCGTGTAAAATTGAATTAATGTTTAACTCAATATCCCCTCTCTCTCTCTCTCTCTCTCGCTCTCTCTCTCTCTCTCTCTCTCTCTCATAATCTCCTTAAGGGAGGAAATAAAGAGAATATATCAGACCAGATTAATAACATTTAAACAAATCAAACGTGTAATACCTAATCATTATATTTATATGACTCCATATAGTTTTAATCAAGATCTATATGATAAAAAATCATCCCAACTTCAAATGAAATAAAATTCTGGCAAAATATTGATTTGAACAAAAACTTTTACCACTAATCACTGGGATAGTTTATATTCAATATTAACAAATTGTTAGTTAAGTGTTTCCATATAAAATTACTAAATATCATCCTCAAAATAGTTTTTTTATCAAAAGCATATGCAACCCCTTCTGGATCACGCATTAGCGATGGCATACCCAAAGGACATTGATTGTATACACATATAAGAAAAGGAATAAAATGAGTGTTATTTTCACTGATAGCATTATGCAACTTGAACATTTACATCTTGTGATAATTTTCTTCTTTTTTTTCATGTAAGAATACGAAAACGTTTAAATTAAAAAGTTGCTTACATAGTTATATTTTGTTTGTTTTATAGTGTTTAGCTTCGCTTTTAAAAAAAAATTCAGTTACTATACAGCGATGGTACCTTCTTTTGTTATTTATATATTACATGAGCAAACAAAGAAACGTCACTCCCTATTTAAAAACATTTTCCAGAAAGCAATAATTTGACGGCACCTCGACGTAAAACCATTACGCAAAACCAATGCATTTGACGAAATCCACGATTCTCGCTGCAAAGATTTTGCACTCGCTTTATGACCAAGATATTCTAAATTTGGTAAGAAGCAGGGGAAACTACCGGCCACCTGAAAACATTGATCTGTGCCAAGTACTGCCCGGTGAACCTGGTCTGCCATTCTCCAGTCCAGATGACGTCACGCCCATGTCAGTGCGGTGACGTCGGGTTATGGTTTGACCAGTGCCGTGCTCTGATTGGTTGGAAGTTACGATGCAGACGATTATCAAGACTGTGCCGAGACACCATGCCGCCCAGCAGTGAAGGTGGTTGGCAACCGACACTGACGTTAGTGCGTGAACGTGAGGTAATGGTCGGTTCCGCATCGTCTCTGGGTTTACCAGGTCACTGCCGACCGTAAACAGTCCAGGTACGTCGATAACGTTCCTCAATCGTTTTATGACAGCACCCGAACTAACTCGCGACCGCCATGGCCGTCGTCCCACCTTTTAGCATCCCAATTGCGCCCGTTTTCAGAAATCCGGGGCATGTTGAAAACTGGGGGTAAAAAGAATTCATTTTCAAATTGACCTCCATTGCAAGAATCGTATGACCATGGACTGAAAAAAAGCTGTATATCGTGTGCGTGGAAAAAGTGGAAATGAATGTTCTGGGCACTAGCGCTATATACACAGTGTTTATGAGGTAAACTCCACATGATCTTATTCTCAACATCGACAGGGTAAAAAATACATGTAAATTGGATATGTAGCAAAATCACAGAGCTACATCAATTATAATAAAAGAGGAACGTTTCTACTTTTGCTGAATATAGTAATCAATATTAATTAAACAATATGCAGTTTTACTGGCACCAGTCTAAAATCATGATCACCTGGCTGCTTTACTTAGATTTAAGTTTTAACTATTGAAGTACTTAATCTGCTTGTGATACAATGAAACAAGCGCCTGGACACTTTCATACATGGTCATTTGAGTATCTGTAACTATCATCTTGACTTTCAAGCGTGCAAGTGAATTGTCCAATGATGATCAAATGAATCAATAAGGCCATCCTTAAAACGGTGCTTATATATAGACACAGGTAGCTGGTGTTTACGGTGCTTAAATATAGACATAGGTAGCTGGTGTTTACGGTGCTTATATATAGACATAGGTAGCTGGTGTTTACGGTGCTTATATATATACATAGAAAGCTGGTGTTTACGGTGCTTATATATAGACACAGGTAGCTGGTGTTTACGGTGCTTATATAAAGACATAGGTAGCTGGTGTTTACGGTGCTTATATATAGACACAGGCAGCTGGTGTTTACGGTGCTTATATATAGACACAGGTAGCTGGTGTTTACGGTGCTTATATATAGACACAGGTAGCTTGTGTTGGTTTACGGTGCTTATATATATAGACACTGGTAGTTGGTGTTTACGGTGCTTATATATAGAAAGCTGGTGTTTACGGTGCTTTAATATAGACACAAGTAACTGGTGTTGGTTTACGGTGCTTATATATAGACACAGGTAGCTGGTGTTTACGGTGCTTTTATATAGACATAGAAAGCTGGTGTTTACGGTGGTTATATATAGACACAGGCAGCTGGTGTTTACGGTGCTTATATATAGACACAGATAGCTGGTGTTTACGGTGCTTATATATACAGACACAGGTAGCTTGTGTTGGTTTACGGTGCTTATATATAGACACAGGTAGCTGGTGTTTACGGTGCTTATATATAGACACAGGTAGCTTGTGTTGGTTTACGGTGCTTATATATAGACACAGGTAGCTGGTGTTGGTTTACGGTGCTTATATATAGACACAGGTAGCTGGTGTTTACGGTGATTATATATATAGACACAGGTAGCTGGTGTTTACGGTGCTTATATGTAGACACAGGTAGCTGGTGTTTACGGTGCTTATATGTAGACACAGTTAGCTGGTGTTTACGGTGCTTATATATAGGCACAGGTAGCTGGTGTTTACGGTGCTTATATATAGGCACAGGTAGCTGGTGTTTACGTTGCTTATATATAGACATAGGTAGCTTGTGTTTACGGTGCTTTTATATAGACACAGGTAGCTGGTGTTTACGGTGCTTATATATAGACATAGGTAGCTGGTGTGTACGGTGCTTATATACAGACATAGGTAGCTTGTGTTGGTTTACGGTGCTTATATATAGACACAGGTAGCTGGTGTTTACGGTGCTTATATATAGACACAGGTAGCTGGTGTTTACGGTGCTTATATAAAGACATAGGTATCTGGTATTTACGGTGCTTATATATAGACATAGGTAGCTGGTGTTGGTTTACGGTGCTTATATATAAACACAGGTAGCTGGTGTTTACGGTGCTTATATATATATATAGACACAGGTAGCTGGTGTTTACGGTGCTTATATATAGACACAGGCAGCTGGTGTTTACGGTGCTTTTATATAGACACAGGTAGCTGGTGTTTACGGTGCTTATATATAGACATAGGTAGCTGGTGTGTACGGTGCTTATATATAGACATAGGTAGCTTGTGTTGGTTTACGGTGCTTATATATAGACACAGGTAGCTGGTGTTTACGGTGCTTATATAAAGACATAGGTAGCTGGTATTTACGGTGCTTATATATAAACATAGGTAGCTGGTGTTGGTTTACGGTGCTTATATATAGACACAGGTAGCTGGTGTTTACGGTGCTTATATATATATAGACACAGGTAGCTGGTGTTTACGGTGCTTATATATAGACACAGGCTGCTGGTGTTTACGGTGCTTATATATATAGACACAGGTAGCTGGCGTTTACGGTGCTTATATATAGACACAGGTAGCTGACGTTTACGGTGCTTATATATAGACACAGGTAGCTGGTGTTGGTTTACGGTGCTTATATATAGACACAGGTAGCTGGTGTTTTTTCTTTCCAGATTTGTTTCATTTTATTGTTATTTTTAACAAAAATTCTGCATATTTAAATCATGTTTACTTGTCATGGTAAAATATGTTATTTTGAGAAGTTACATCACACAATGACTGACAGAAGCTAATATACCCAATTTATTTCTTTCCTAGAGGTGATATGTTAGATAAATGGTAAATATACCATTTTCCTGCTTAATGTCATTATGTAGTAAAATAAATCTTCCATTCATGCATATTTAAAATTGAAATTATCAAAAAAAAAAAATTCATTTTATAAATTCAATTATAAATGCATTAGCACCAATGATACAAGATTCATGCTATATAAAATTATATATTTTTATGTCTTAAATATATCCTCATTGCAACATTTTCCCAAAGAATGGACTTTAAAACCATGTTCAATACATTATAGGTTACACATGGCATCCAATTTGCTTTGGTGGAGGAAGACCTCAGAATAAAACCAAGAAGAACCACTGTCTTTCTGCAGTAACTGGCAAAGAGTATGAACAAAGTCGGGCATGTGCAGATAAAGTTTCTTGCTTAAGGGAAACACACACAGCCTTGGTGGAGGATCAAATCCACAACCCCTTGATTATTAGTCTGATGCTCTTCCACTGGACCATGCACTCTACACAAGGAATACTTGAGATCCTTTAGAAGAAAGATGCCTATACAATTAAGTGTTTTTGTATTAATTTCAGGACTCTACAGCTTTTCTTTCTATTTTCCAATCCCCCCCCCCCCCCCCCCCCCCCCCCCACACAACCACTCTACCCCTTTCTCCTTTGACTTCTTCTTGGTATGCTAATAGTTGAAATCTACTCAAATATAAATATTTAGCTTCTTTTAAATAGAAGATTAGTGTATTTTAGCTTTTTTATTAAATAAATCACCTACTAGTGCAGAGACAATACACCGATTGACAGTTTCGAAGTGCGATAATTGTAACCGTTGGACACACCTTAAGTACTAAGGCTGTTAGGCTGGTTCACAGTTTTTTTGCCCCCACTGTGATCCAGCAACAAATATATAACTATGCAGATACTGGTGACACTATTTGTTGTTTTGTTAAAAAAATAGTTAAAATACAATGAAAAGTTTTAATTTTTCATCTTATGACATTCAAAATGACATTATTTACTTTGTTGCAAATACCTGTTTTTTTTTCTACCAAGTTACACTCAAAATGTATTTGACTGAAGTTATCACCTTCCAGGACAATGTTTACATGAGGATATTTTTCTACAGGAGAATTTTATATATGCACCAGTTACTGGTACCAAAATGGCCGTCGATCATTTTTGTGTACAGGTGTCAACACACCATTGATTTTTTTTCTTTATTCTATAGTAAATAATAAAAGTTTGAAGGCTTATCATTCATAGAGAATCCCAAATGAAAGAAGTGAAACCTACATTTTACTGTTTGTCAACCTCTGCACTATCAAAATATGATGAGAAAAGTAGGGGTCATGTGTCATATAAGAGATTTTTTTCTGCTCAGTGTGTACACTGGTGACAAACGGTAAGTACATCGGTAATACGGTCAAGGAGCATATAAACACATTACCTTTGATGACATGATGCAGTTTGACCATTTTCCTATTCAAAATTAGAGATAAACATACAATAAGAGACTCACAATCTTTAACTTTATTTTCTCCATAGAGAAAAAAAGTATTTTTTGCATATGCCATAATAATGAGGTCATTTATATTTTGCAAATGCCAAATGGGTACCCCGCTAACAGACCCTCTCTGATGAATTGTAATGGACAAAGTGTTATTCGTGAGAAATATTTTCCAAACAAAATAATATTGAGCTATAGTTGCTCTATATAAATGTTGCATCTGACTGATTTCAACAGTTATCATTTATTACTGTTTGTTTACATACGTTTCCAAAAGTGGTCGCCATTTTGTCAGTTCAGCCTAAATATTTTGATATACTTTGTTTTGATTGGTCAAAACGGACACCTCAGAATCAATCGGAACATCGCTTGGTAATTTCCGTAAACGTTCGAACGTTCCGATTGGGCCTAATGTATGCGGAAAATTTGGCGCCATTTGTTCACAATTTTCACGAGACAAAATGGCAGGTGGATTGAACTGCAGAAAATTTTATGTTTTTGTATTATTTTGCAAATACACTGGACAATTTTCGATGCATTATCCTTTTAGAAGAAGAAGGAAATACCAGCAACTGAGAGGAAAATTGCCTTGGAAACAAGGGGCCGCATACAAGTCCAGGTATGTCAAGAAAAACTCTCAGTATGATTTTGTTACCGGTTTTCGTTCACGAATCGCCGAATTGCTAAAAGGATGTTGACACTAATGTGTTTAAATAACTATAATATAATAATTTTCTACTAAAAAAGTAAAAAAATACAGGCATCCATATTGGAAGTGGGAGTCAAAGGTTCAAATCCTAGTGGAAACACTTGGGTTTTGTCTGATGTGGTCGATTGCTCACCCAACAGCTAGCAAAATTGAGCGGTACTGAAAGTTCAACAGCCTGACACTTTCAGGAAGTAACTTGTACAGCATAAAGGTCTTACAAGGCCGGTGTGGCTGGCCCTTTCAATAAGGGTGACACTATAATAAAACATTTTATTTTTATACTTCCACCAAAATGGTGTCATCAGATTTCGATCACATGACTGAAAGAAGATGTAATATTTTTTTTTATCAGTATTTTAGCTTGATTGGAATATATATTTTAAATGTGGAGCGCGTGGTTCAGTGGTAGAGCACCGAATCCATGATCAGAGCTATGTGTGGTTTCCTTGAGCAAGACTCTTTTCAGCATATGCTTAGTACTGGTTCTAACCAGAAAGACTTCGAGCATGATTTGCCTGAGTTGTAAGAACTTGTTTCACAATCGAAGTAAAACAAATAAGTTTTAAACTTCATATATTACACGCTGTGCATTAATCTCATTATAATATTAATGGAAAGATGGTAAATGGCAAAATAAAAGAGCCAACACATTTGTTTCGGCCATATGACTTTGAGTGATTGGAGTGACCTTATGAAAGACGGGACAAGGTCGAAAATGAAAAATGTTGGAATTTTTTACAAATATTGTTTTTTACAGAAAAAGTAGTAACAAAAACATAATAATAACACAGTATAGAAATTGAAATATGTGTAGAAAGATGGAGGAGTTATTTATGACTGGCAAAAAATTTCATAGTGATATTTCAGCAAGTTACACTTTAAATGGTGCCATTAAAACTTTAAAATGACAATATATTTTTGTCTTTTTATGTTGCTACAATCATTAATCCCATTAACACTTAAATGCACCATGTAAAGTTGAAAAATGACGACAAAAAGTCAAGTTTATCGGGCCTCCCCTGGCTATTTTTTGCTTTTCGCCACTACTTTCGCCATATTTGAAAAGTTGGAGCCAAATTAAAAAAAAATGTAGCCAAATTAAGAGCCATTTTTGTAGCCAACTAAATTCCATACCTCAGCCAACATCCTTTTTAAATCGTTATCAAACTACTCATAAGTGAAAGTAACTTACTGCATGTTTTCTTTTACTTGTTTAAGCTTTTGAATTAAACACAGTAATTATGAATAGAAGTATATTGCAATACTATTAAAATTATTATTATCTTGCGAATTATTGTTCAAAGTGCCTGAAGTCGATAATTAGGGGAAGCAGTAATTGGTATTAAATTGTTGATTTATATTGTAAATGATGCATCAGTTTCAATGGAGCAAGTCAAAAACCAAAACGGCCCCAGTTAGGTTTCTGTACTTGTTTGATTTTGTCAATGTTTGGCGACATTGGCGGAGATCCTGTTTATGCATGTTTTATTTTGGTACTATATTTTGGTAAACACCTAAAATGGTTGCATTTTAATTTTAAAAATGTAAAAAAATTAAAGCATGAAGGGATACACCCACACCCACCCCCTTTTGTCCAATATTTACCATAGCGCATTTACAAATTCCTGGGGAAGTGCCTAGCGTTCTCTTTGACTATCCTCCATCACATATCACAGTTATGCATGGGACACCATCGTCAAAATTACCCTTTTCCATTGCAAGTCTCCTTTCATCCACTCCTGCCTTTGCCAATTCATCCTATAACCCACCTACACTTATATTGTCTTCAGTACTGGTAAACATGTTTGCATAAATAAATTCTGTGGAATGTTCATGCTTACATGTAAAACACAGGCAAAAGTAACAGACCTTGGTAAATGCCACATTTTTTCGTTGTTTAAGCAACACTGTACTTGAACTGGTAGTTGTGTAGTGATATAATGTTAAGAGGCCAAATTTTACGTTGTGACAATTATATTTATTAAGGCACTTTACTGTAACAAAGTGTCTTCATTTTGCAGTATAATCGATGAGAATTTCGACAGGTATTATTATATTAGGTTGTTAAAGAAATGTTCATTGTATAAATATGTGAAATTTTACTGCCATTGAAGAAAAATGCATATCGGTTTGATAAGAGTGGCAGTCCTGCATATAAGCTTTTCTTGCAATGAGTATTTTACTCCTTAAATTAGTACAAAATACTTATTTTCAAAATGTAACAATTAACAATTTAATCTAATGCATTTTTACCTCTTATGTTAAAATACCAATGCTTTTTTCAGAAATTTCAATGCTTAAATACCCTCAAATGGTGGTGCTTACTTATCTGGAGCATAGGGTGGTTGTGTTTACCTGATTGATTTATCAATGGCAACATGGTGTCCTTGTCAAATGGTCATCACAGGGCAGTCTATTGGGAAGTATTTCTCTCAATTTATGAGATTTATTTCACAGGAATCTCTTCTACATCGTAGATTGATGGGTCCTCTGTCAGAGTTTTTTTTTCTACCATTTTTATAGCCGTTATTGGGTCATATTCCCAATGGCAAATAGTATCTTTTTTTCCCCAATTGAGTGGTAAAAATTCCCAGTTGAAAGCTTCAATAATTGTAAATTGAAACTTCCATAATTCCTTGATAAAATAGACGTTTTCCCCATTCTGAATTGAGTAATACATTGATTCTTTAATATAATAGCCAGAGAAGCAAGTGTACACATTTTTATGAAGTTGGAACAAATATATTTAATGCATAAGTTTTCCCAATGTTAATGAAAGCTGCTAAAATTCCCAATTCCAAGGGTATGGTTTATCTTCCCAAAATGGTGAGAAAAAAAACACTGTGTGGCCGAGTGGTCTAAGGCGCTGTCTCAAGATCACTCACCTCCCACCGCTAATGTTGTAGGTTTGAGTCCCGTTCCAAAAACTGAGAAATTTCCAGTTACTTGCGAAAGAGCGGTGGTTCTACTTAGTCCGAGGTCTTCCTCCACCAGTAAAACTGGATATGCCATGTATAACCTGAAATGTATTGAAAATGGCATTAAACCCCATTAAAAACCAAAACAAAATCCCATTGTACATTTAATGTTCTATTTTGTAACTTTATGTTTGTTTTCGCATATTTTTCAATCATATGTGACTTTGAAACCACACTGCAAGATACATTGACACATTAAAATCATGCAAAATCTGTACTTTACTTTTTGTTTCAGTAATACTATATGTAGTGTTCATTGCTTTAATGTAAATTAATGTTTTGAACAGGAAACTGTTTGGCAAACCAAGCAGTTTTCACTAAATTGAAATTCACTAACCCACCCTCTTTTTGCTCCATTTCAGGCATTGATATACCCTTAAGAAGGAATACAAGGGGTATGTAACCGAAATGCTGGAAGAACTGGTGCTCCAACAGCAACATGAATTCAACAGACTGGCATTCTTGAGTAAGGTTGTATGGGAATGATACCACAGTGAACGCCTGTGATTTCTTAGGCAGTAGAAATCTTAAGTGTAAGGTTAAACCAGTGACATTCTTAACTTTTAAAACTAGATGCAATTTAAATAAAACAAATTACCAACTATTCAAACTGGTTTGTAGTGCAATGTGCCAACACAGAACAATTTAAGAATTCCTTTGTGAGAACTGTGTATAAGTGGAACCAGCTAGAAGAGAGCACAACCGATTCCCAGACAGTTGAGGCCTTTTAGACTTTTCTCCAGAGCTAATACTGAGCTCTCTCATCTCCTTTAGTTATCTACCAGTATTTGGGAAATACTACATATGTTACAGATACAGGTAAGACGGACAGTTTAGCACTGTCATTTTCAAGTATTTGCTAAAAAATGGACATCGAGAAAATTGTCATTCTGGAATATGTAATTATTTGCAGGATTTTTTTATACTTTTTTACGTTAACATGGTTTGCACATATCTTGAAAAAACCTTGAATTTGATGCCCGTCTCAAAAAAAACTTCAAAAAACAAATTTGTCTTTAAAAAGTCCTTATAAATACAATAAAACCAAAAAGGCATGGAAAACCCTTAAATCCGGTTTAAATCCCCGAAAAAGTTTTACAGAATTATTTGAGAGTGAATGAAATAAACAACATCTGATGAAAAAATGCTGAAAATCTTACTTTTGTCTAGTTTTCCTTTCCTACCGTTCTGGCTTTATTCTCTAGATCCCTGACTGTAAAAACCATTTTACCACTGCATTTATGAATACCAAGATTCCTGGCAATTTCTGCATATTTTTATGCCCCCCCAAAAAAAAATTTTTTTGCGTGGCATATAGTAATCGCAGCATCCGTCTGTCCCTTCGTCCGTCCGTCCTTCCGTCCGGTATTTCGTTTCCGGCCTGTAACTTAGTCATGCATAGATGGATTTTGTTGATACTTGCAACAAATGCAGTGTTTTTTTCCACCATTTTGTGAAGATGACCCATACCCTTGGAATTGGGAATTTTAGAAAACATTGGAAAATATTTTGCAGTAAATATTATATATTTGTTCAACTTCATAAAAATGTGTACACTTGCTTCTCTGGCCATTTAATTAAAGAATCGATGTCATACTCAATTCAGAATGGGGAAACTTTGTTAATTTTATCAAGGAATTATTGGCAAGTTTCAATTTACAATTTTTGAAGCTTTCAATTGGGAATTTTTACCACTTAATTGGGAAAAAAACATACTTTTTGCCATTGGGAATATGACCCAATAACGGCTATAAAAATGGTAGAAAAAAAACACTGAAATGATCAACAGAACATGACGACGTGTCGCGAGTAAGACCCACACCTATACCTCAAAGGTCAAGGTCACAATTTGAGTTTGTTTGACAACACTTTGAGTTTGTTTCTGGCCTGTTACTTTGTCATGTATAGATGAATTTTAATGATACTTGCTACAAATGATCAACATAACATGACATGTTGGGGGCATGTGACACTTAACAGTGACATTTCTTGTTTTACTCATAACTCTGTGCGATTATTTTTGTTGACAGCTATCAAATCATTGGATATCCCACTGGTTATTTATAGAATGGTATGCAGTAAAGCCTGTGCAAGTGGTCACCTCTATTAAGCAACCACATAATTGTGCTATTTACCATTTATGTCCTTCAGAGCAAATTCACCTGAATTAAGCAACAACCTGTCTTAAAGTGTCAATTTTGCTCCTTCAGATGATTGGCTGCTGAAGACAGGTTTGACCATTTTCAAAAATATGTAGGCAATACGTCGTGACTGTAATGTGACGATCAAGCTGTGTCACAAGATTTAAAACCAATTTATATGCTTTTAAACATGACCCACTTGTTAATTGTCTCAGCTATTTTGTTTATAATGATATGATCTATCGCTGTGAAAAAACAACACAGGAGTAATCTTCAAATACCAAAATTTTCACATCACACTTTTCAAACAACTATTCTTATATCTATTACAAAAGTACTTAAATTCATTGTTACTTTAAACTCAAATAGTGTGCTCAATTTCAAACATCATTGAGTTTAGCTGAAACATACTTAAAGGGTAACTCAACCATGTGTATAAAACAGGATAATAGGAAAATCTATAAGTTCAGCTTTTTATTAAAAGTATCAATATGCATAAATTCGAGTCCATAAAGATATATCAGCTCGTTTTGTAACGTTCATTTTCGCACATCGACTTTGTGGTGGAAGTCGCCATATTGGACACCTGTGTGACGTCACAACTGCATTTCCGGTTTAAAACAAAATTAATTATACGCTACAGCAGTTATAGTAACATACAATTATAGTCTGGCACCGTTAAAAGTACTCGCAAGATTAATAAAATGGATTTTAATAACAGAGAAAGATATGTGGCCTACAACTTTGAACCAGAATTTTCAGAAGCAGAGTTTTGAGAAAATTAGAAAACGAGAGAAATAGTGAGACAGCACAGTCATTCACACGTGAAAGATTTTTTTTAAGTTGTTAAAAAAAGTACCCTATGTGGCAATTAAGATTATTTGTGACAAGTTTACCAGTGACATTCCTTTTACTTATTTTAGAATAGCCGAGCACTGTTCTCTGGACAGTCGTGTTTCAGGACATTTTTTTGGGCATTACAATATTAGAAAAAGTATTTAATATATTTCATGATAATTCTTTCACATTAGTTTTCAGGGTCATGTGTCACACAATATTGACATTATTCTTGTTTTTATTTTCAGGACAGGTTTTGCCCTCACAAGTATTTTGGTTGCCACCATGCTTCTGCTGAATGGTTAAGGTAGGAATGTCTTCAACTTTTTTTTCTTGAATTTGGGAGAATATTCACTAGTAATGACAGGAAAATAGCTGGCTTTAGATGTTTGGTTGTTATATTTTCTTTATAGTTTATGAAGGGTCATCTGTGGCCTAGTTATCTGAGGTGATGTCTCAAGATCAGCTACTTCTCACTATTATGGTCGTAGATTTGAGTCATACTCACTCCAAAAAACTTTTCGTTCTACTCGAGATTCATTCTGAGGTCTTTCTCCACTAATAAAACTAGATATTTCATATATAACCTAAAAAAAGCATTAAACCTTGTTAAAAAATGATTTGAGTATTATTTTAAGAGTGTTGTTTTTTATATTGAAATGTGTTGTTTTATATTTGGGACTGTGTGTGTTGTTGTTAGGTGTTGTTTTATACATTAGGGAATATGTGCATTGTATGTTGGAGAGTTGTTTTGTATTTGGGAACATGTGCATTGTTGGTGAGAGTTGTTTTGTATTTGGGAACATGTGTATTGTTGGTGAGTGTTTCGTATTTGTGAATATATGCAGTATTGGTGAGTGTTTTGTATTTGTGAATATGTGCAATGTTGGTAAGTGTTTTTTTTTTTTTATTTTGGAATATGTGTATTCTTGGTGAGAATGTTGTTTTGTATTTGGGAATATGGACATTGCTGGTGAGTGTTGTTTTGTTTTTGGAAATACGTGTATTGGTGTTAGAATTGTTTTGTATTTGGGAATATGTACATTGTTGATAAGAGTGTCGTTTTGTTTTTGGAAATATGTGTATTGTTGTTCAGAATTGTTTTGTATTTGGGAATATGGACATTGTTGGTGAGAGTGATGTTTTGTATTTGGGAATATGGACATTGTTAGTGAGAGTGTTGTTTTGTATTTGGGACTATGTGTATTGTTGGTGAGTGTTGTTTTGTATTTGGGAATATGTGTTTTGTTGGTGAGAGTGTTGTTTTGTATTTGGGAATATGTGTATTGTTGGTGGGTGTTGCTTTGTATTTGGGACTATGTGTGTTGCTAGTGGGTGTTGCTTTGTATTTGTGTATATGTGTATTGTTGGTGAGTGTTGTTTTGTTTTTGGGAACATATGTATTGTTGGTGAGTGTGTTGCTTTGTATTTTGGGAATACGTGTTTTGTTGGTGAGAATGTTGCTTTGTATGTTGAAATATGTGTATTGTTGGTGAGAGTGTTGATTTGTATTTTGGAATATGTGTATTATTGGTGAGATTGTTGCTTTGTATTTGGAAATATATGCATTGTAGGCAAGTGTTGTTTTGTATTTGGGAGTATGTGTACTGTTGGTGAGTGTTATTTTGCAATTGGAAACATGTGCATTGTTGGTGAGTGTTGTTTTGTATATGGGAATATGTTTATTGTTGGTGATCAAACAGTTGTACAAGGTTGTACATTATACAGATCACTCTTGATCATACCAGCTGTATAAGGATGTACACTAATCAAACCATTCTTGATCAAGGAATTACTCTTGGTAAACCAGTTGTATAAGTATGTACACTATGCCAATCACTCTTGGTAAACCAATTGTACAAGAATGTATTGTGAAGAAAAAGTTTAATATTTTGTGTTAAGATAGATATATGTGAGGTTGGTGAGAGTGTTTGTTATTTTGTGTTGAAAAAAATGTGTGGTGTTTGGGAAATATTTGTTTTTTGTGTTGAGAATAATTTGTGAGAATGTTTGTACGTTTTTCACATCACTCTTGGTCAGCTTGCTGTGCAAGAATGTACATTAAATCACACCTGATGCTGTACAATGATGAACATTTTACAAATCGCTCTTCATCAACAGGAAGAAATGACTGGAAACCGTTTGTATTGTTGAGAGTGTGTTTTATGTTTAGAGACGAATTTATATGTTTGGAAGTGTTTTACTTTGTGTTGGGAATGATGTATATATTTTTGGGGTGAGGCTTCATTGTTTTGTATTTAGATATATATATATATATATGATGTCTGGGAGAGTATTTGTTGTTTTCTATTTAGAGAGATATATGTGATGTCTGAGAGAGTGTTTGTTGTTTTGTATTTAGAGAGATATATGTGATGTCTGTAATGTTGGGGAAAATGTTGGATAATTTTGTGTTGAGCAAATGATGTGATGTTTGGGAGAGTGTTTGTTGATTTTTGTTTGGAGAAAGTTATTGTGATGTTGGGGAAAATGTTGAATAATCTTATGTTGACCTAGATATATTTGAGGTTGGTGAGCATTTGTTGTTTTCTGTTGGGTAAAATATGTGTGGTGTTTGGGGAAATGTTTCTGTTTTTGTTTTGAGAGTAATATGTGTGATTTGGGGGGAAATGTATGTACGTTTTGCAAATTGCTCTTGATTAACTCGCAGTACACGGATGTACAGTATGCAAATCACTCTTTGATCAACGTGTACTGTTATCTACCTGTTTGTATATTGTTGAGACTGTTCAAGGTGAGAGGATACATTATTTTGTGTTGGAAATATATCTATAATGTTATTGTGCAGCTTGGTTTTGAAATATATGTATTGTAAGACAACTGCTTGAGTACTATGACAGTATAATATGACTGCAATTTTGTGGAGTCTGGAACACTTCCCACACTTACGGGTTTCACTATGAGAGTAACAATACTGTGGCTTTATATAAGTACCAAACTGTGACCATGTGGCATGACTGCAATTCTGTGATTGTATGACATGACTGCATTACTGTTTTAGCATGACATGACTACAATTCTGTGATTGTATGACATGGCATGACTACAGAATTGATTGTATGACATGACTGCAGTACTGTGACTATGACATGACTGCAGAACTGTGATTGTATGACTGTGGAACTGTGGTTGGAAAACTTTACTGCTCAACTGTAAATGAAGGATAAAACCGCAGAACTGTGACTATGAGTTGACCAGAACTGTAACAGTATGACTTAACTGTGACTGTATGTTATGACTGCAGAACTTTGACTGTATGACTGCAGAACTGTGGCTGACTTTATTGCTGAACTGTTACTATGATGTGACTGCTGTACTGTAATTCTTTGACTTGCCTACAGAACTGTGACATTGACTCCAGAACTATGACTGAAACAATGTGACTGTATGACGCAACTACAAAACTGAGACACTGTGACCCACATGCAGAACTGTGTCACTATGACACGACTGCAGAACTTTAACTACAACATGACTTATGCTGTGACTATAACATGACTAACCTGTTCACATGACTGCAAAACTGTGACTGTAGAGCTTTGGCTTCATGATATGACTCCTACACTAACATTATGACTTAACTGCTGATATGTGACTGTATGGAACGCTTTCCACACTTACGGGTTTCACTATGAGTAGAAACAATACTGTAGCTTTATATAACTGTACCAAACTGGCCATATGGCATGACTGCAATTCTGTGATTGTATGACATGACTGCACTATTGTTATAGCATGACATGAATAAAATTCTGTGACTGTATGACAGTATAACATGATAGAATTCTGTGGAGCCTGGAACACTTCCCACTTACGGGTTTCACTATGAGAGTAACAATACTGTGGCTTTATATAACTGTACCAAACTGTGACCATGTGCATGACTGCAATTCTGTGATTGTATGACATGACTGCACTACTGTTATAGCATGACATGACTATAATTCTGTAACTGTATGGCATGACTGCAGAACTGTGACCATATGACATTACTGCAGAACTGTAACAGTATGACTTAACTGTGACTGTATGATACATGTATGACTGCAGAACTGTGACTGACTTTACTGCTGAACTGTTACTATGATGTGACTGCTGTACTGTGATTTTATGACATGCCTACAGAACTGAAAGAGATCAAATACAATTGAAGTAAGATTATACAGTTTCCAACAAAGTATATGTATAAGGGTCCCCCATGGCCGAGCAGTCTAACACTTAATACCACTAAGGTCCCTCTCGCTAAAACATTTGGTGGTTCTAATTGGATTCATTCTGAGGTCTTCCTCCACCAATAAAACTGGATATGCCATATAAAACCCTCAAATGTGTTGAAAATGGCGTTAAACCCGACTCAAAAAAAATGTACATGTATGTTTACCTCACCTGAGCTAAAGACCCAAAGATGAGCTATTCTGATCAGTGTTTATCCAGAGTTTATTATAAATCATAACTTTTCCTTTTAATGACTTCATCTCATAGATTTGGTTTATATTTTGGCACAAACATTGGATGGGAGTAAAGTTTTAATAGTTTTAAAATTTTGCATTGATTGTGAAACAAGTTCTTACAACTTACAACAAGCATGCTTGTTTTTGATATAGACAAAACATCCCCAGCATGGAAACTATACATTTTCTCATCCATCTTATATTTTACTCAACTTGAGGTTTGAAGTATTGTCTAGTCATAGTGTTTGAAAGTTGAAAGAAAGTACCCGGAAAGGGATAAGAATTGTGATTTATTTCAAAATTGTGTTCTCAAAAACCCAACACGAGTTGTTTTTGTTGCTGTTAATGATGAATGAATTTGAATATTGACTGTTGACACACGGTAAATTTCATTTGATATTTGACTATAAATCTCTATATTTCAGGATGACTACACTGTTCCTGGACCACTCAGAGATGACGTGGGAGAATCAAGATTTAAAGGAGACAAAGGAGATTAGTAACAACAGTATTTTATTTATATTTCAGATAAATAGGAAACAACCAACGAATACAAGCAGAAAATTATGTTTCGGTTTCATTTTTTAGGGGATGGGGAAGAGGGGTGGAGGAGTGGGGTGGGGACGCTCTATAGATTTTTGAACCTTGTCACACCAGTTACTTCTAACACAAATAGTTATATACATTACTTCATGACAGATAGCTGAATAGGCTTAGATAAGGTGATTTTAGTGTTTTTTTATTCTCACGATATATCTATCAAGATAGAAGGGCCACTCTTAAAAATTGTTTGTTTGCCACTTCCTACTCATACAATTTAGGAGTGGGTAGAATTAATTTTTTTCTATATTTTTTTGAGGACCTAAATTACATGACCTTTTTGGCAGGAATATTACATGCATATGTAAAATCACTTAGGCAATATTAAAAAAAAAAAGGTCAAAGGGAAAAAACTCTTACAAAAACATTAACGTTGATTTACTATAAAAATCTGGTATCAGATGTCATGAGCAATAAGATCTGTAATTGGTGTAGCAATTAAACATCAGTTTTAGTCAAGAATCTGGATCTAACATGCCCACTGGTGTATAAAAGAAACTATGTTTTATGTATTTCTGAAAGGAAACCCTTCTTTTGCTTTGGCACTAAGACCATTATAAATTAATTGCTAGATTATCATCCAAATTTTTCTTATAAATTGGGTAGGTGGTAGGATTTTATTTTGTATTTTTATTTTCAAATTTTTTTATGTATATCAATTTTTTATTTTATTTTTTTTATGAAAATAAAAAGGGTCAGAGCGGCATGAAAATTAGGTAGTGGTTGGGGATGATAATCTAGCAATTAATTTATTATGGCCTAATGAAATCGGTACTAGATGTTATTTTGGCCTAATATAGTTGGTACTAGATTTTAAGTGAATAAATTCAAAAGGAATAGTAAAAGCTTCTAGTATAAAATGAACATTGTAGATTTTTCATGAATTGTGTATTTATGAATTTTGGTAGACAGTATCTGCTTGTTGGCACACTTCTGTTTACACATTAGTCTGTGTATTCATGGCTGAATTATTGTGGAGTGTACATGAAAGAATATGCTATGCTCCCCTTGGGAGGCATATAGAAATCACATTGTACTTCTGTCTAAGATTTGTTTCCGGTTGGTAACTTTGTCATATATGGATGGATTTTATAAAAAATGGCATTAAATTATCAAAATGACATAACGAGGTGTTGCATGTAAGATCCAGACCCATACAGGAAATGTTGAGGTCACACTGAGTTTTTGAAAGTCCGTATCTGGTCAGTAAGTGTCTTATATGAGGGAATTTTAAAATAACTTAATCAACTTGCCATCATGATGTGTCAAGTGCAATATGCAGGCCTTATATCAGATATCAAGGTCACACAACGATCAAGGTCACACTTTTTAGTCTTTTAATACCTACTTATAAGATACATTGTTATTTTCACAGACCAGTGACATTTCGTCTTCACAGGGGTTTGAGATTTTATTGCATGGACTATTATATTTCTATTTCCCAGAGTCTACAACAGATACAGCATTTGTATGCAGACACCTTGTGTCCCGACACATTTCTGAGAGTCTACAACAGATACAGCAGTTGTATTCAGACACCTTGTGTTCCGACACATTTCCCAGAGTCTACAACAGATACAGCAGTTGTATTCAGACACCTTGTGTGCCGACACATTTCCCAGAGTCTACAACAGATACAGCATTTGAATTCAGACACCTTGTGTCCCGACACATTTCCCAGAGTCTACAACAGATACAGCATTTGTATTCAGACACCTTGTGTCCCGACACATTTCCCAGAGTCTACAACAGATACAGTATTTGTATTCAGACACCTTGTGTCCGACACGTTTCCCAGAGTCTACAACAGATACAGCATTTGTATTCAGACACCTTGTGTCCCGATACGTTTCCCAGAGTCTACATAAGATACAGCATTTGTATTCAGACACCATTGTGTCCCGACACGTTTCCCAGAGTCTACAACAGATACAGCATTTGTATTCAGACACCTTGTGTCCCGACACATTTCCCAGAGTCTACAACAGATACAGCATTTGTATTCAGACACCTTGTGTCGCGACACATTTCCCAGAGTCTACAACAGATACAGCATTTGTATTCAGACACCTTGTGTCACGACACATTTCCCAGAGTCTACAACAGATACAGCATTTGTATTCAGACACCTTGTGTCCCGACACATTTCCCAGATTCTACAACAGATACAGCATTTGTATCCAGACACCATGTGTCCTGACACATTTCCCAGAATCTACAACAGATACAGCATTTGTATCCAGACACTTTGTGTCCCGACACATTTCCCAGAGTCTACAACAGATACAGCATTTGTATTCAGACACCTTGTGTCCAGACACATTTCCCAGAGTCTACAACAGATACAGCATTTGTATTCAGACACCTTGTGTCTGACACATTTCGGGTAGATGACCTAGTTTATGTTAGTTTTGTCCTCCAGCAAACCTGTTTCTAGTTAAAACATTGTCGGTGTTTGTAAAATTTGAACATATTAAAATACAATATCACAATACAATGATTTTGCATTGGTTTGAAATCCAGGAGACAGTGAAGTTATTTTGAACCATTGCTATCTTACTATTGAGTTATGGTTCAGAGTGGTAGAAATCGTGCATATATCTCGCTGTTGACATATGTTCTTCAAACACATACCATATATATTAAATACCTACTTTCTTTATGTATTGTTATGTGTTGTAGAGATATTATTGTACAATGTGTGAATTCTGTAACCTGTCATTAGTTGTTAAACATGGAATATTGTAATGTTGTTTATGTGACACCCAACACCAGTTTTATCCTCCATTGGTGCTTATGTACAACTATTGTAATGTTGTTTATGTGACACCCAACACCAGTTTTATCCTTCATTGATGCTTATGTACAACCATTGTGATGTTGTTTATGTGACACCCAACACCAGTTTTATCCTTCATTGGTGCTTA
Source organism: Panopea generosa (assembly GCA_029582155.1). NCBI lineage: Eukaryota > Metazoa > Mollusca > Bivalvia > Adapedonta > Hiatellidae > Panopea > Panopea generosa. The sequence continues at coordinate 5,704,751 of CM055911.1, forward strand.
TGTACAACCATTGTAATGTTGTTTATGTGACACCCAACACCAGTTTTGTCCTCCATTGGAGCTTATGCACAACTATTGTAATGTTGTTTATGTGACACCCAACACCAGTTTTGTCCTCCATTGGTGCTTATGTACAACTATTGTAATGTTGTTTATGTGACATCCAACACCAGTTTTATCCTTCATTTGTGCTTATGTACAACTATTGTAATGTTGTTTATGTGACACCCAACACCAGTTTTATCCTCCATTGGTGCTTATGTACAACTATTGTAATGTTGTTTATGTGACACCAAACACCAGTTTTATCCTCCATTGGTGCTTATGTACAACTATTGTAATGTTGTTTATGTGACACCCAACACCAGTTTTATCCTCCATTGGTGCTTATGTACAACTATTGTAATGTTGTTTATGTGACACCAAACACCAGTTTTATCCTCCATTGGTGCTTATGTACAACTATTGTAATGTTGTTTATGTGACACCCAACATCAGTTTTATCCTCCATTGGTGCTTATGTTCAACTATTTAAATGTTGTTTATGTGACACCCAACACCAGTTTTATCTTCCATTGGTGCTTATGTACAACTATTGTAATGTTGTTTATGTGACACCCAACACCAGTTTTATCCTCCATTGGTGCTTATATACAACTATTGTAATGTTGTTTATGTGATACCCAACACCAGTTTTATCCTCCATTCAATGGTGCTTATGTACAACTATTGTAATGTTATTCATGTGACACCCAACACAAGTTTTATCCTCCATTGGTGCTTATGTACAACTATTGTAATGTTGTTTATGTGAAACCCAACACCAGTTTTATCCTCCATTGGTGCTTATGTACAACTATTGTAATGTTGTTTATGTGACACCCAACACCAGTTTTATCCTCTATTTGTGCTTATGTACAACTATTGTAATGTTGTTTATGTGACACCCAACACCAGTTTTATCCTTCATAGGTGCTTATGTACAGCTATTGTAATGTTGTTTATGTGACACCAAACACCAGTTTTATCCTCTATTGGTGCTTATGTACAACTATTTAAATGTTGTTTATGTGACACCCAACACCAGTTTTATCCTCCATTGGTGCTTATGTACAACTATTGTAATGTTGTTTATGTGACACCCAACACCAGTTTTATCCTCCATTGGTGCTTATGTACAACTATTGTAATGTTGTTTATGTGACACCCAACACCAGTTTTATCCTCAATTGGTGCTTATGTACAACTATTGTAATGTTGTTTATGTGACACCCGACACCAGTTTTATTCTCCATTCAATGGTGCTTATGTACAACTATTGTAATGTTGTTTATGTGACACACTACAACAGTTTTGTCCTCCATTGGTGCTTATGTACAATTACTTAAATGTTACTGCTCAAACATTTCTGTCAAGATAATAATAAATATAACAATCTGGTATTGAATATTAATTAACTCATTTAGTAAGTTCAGTTAAAAAATCAAACAAATATAATTCCATAATTGCTACGCCGATCACTGTTAATTACTTGATCATCATAACAAACTTATTTACATTATAGTGCTGACACTTTGTAATCAGGCTACTATCCGCTAAATGCTGAGCACCAAATGAGGAAGTTTCTATTTTTCAAGTCTTTGGCATGACCCAGCTGGGGATCAAACCCACGACATTCCGCATTCAAGGTGGACGCTCTACCACTAGATCACAACAGCAATTTTTAACAACAGTTTCTGAAACATGCCATCAAAACAGTATAATTATACAGAACCATTATATCATGTACATGTATCATTAATGAATTTCAGAGTGTAAAGGCAACAAAAGAGGAGCACAAAAGATTAACAGATGCCAATAGTGACCTAGCGAGTCACAACAACCACAAACAGAAAATCAAATATCACGAGGCTTTGAAAAATGAAAATATTCAGTTGCATGTGTGTTAACCATCATCAATGGAACACACAAAGACAAGAACCATAACTCTGGATTGCATTTTGGCACAGTTATGGCCCTTTTTGGACTTAGACACCCAGGTTAAACTTTGCATTTAGTTGCGTACAATCTTCACATATCTATGCAACCACTCATTGGATGCAAATGAAACTTCACATGTGTGTTCACCATCATCAGTGGAACACACAGAGACAAAAACCATAACTCTTGATTGCATTTTGGCACAGTTATGGCCCTTTTTGGACTTAGACACCCAGGTTAAACTTTGCATTTAGTTGCATACAAGTTTCACATCTATGCAACCACTCATTGGATGTGAGTGAACCTTCACATGTGTGTTCACTATCATCAATGGAACACACAGAGACAAGAACCATAACTATGGGATGCATTTTAGCACAGTTATGGCCCTTTTTTTCTGGTTAAAGTTTTTTATCACATAAGATATCTATGCAACCACTCATTGGATGTGAATGAACCTTCACATGTGTGTTCACCATCATCAATTGAACACACACAGACAAGAACCGTAACTCTGGGTTGCATTTTTGGCACACTTATGGCCCTTTTTGGACTTAGACACCAAGAGGCGAGCTTTGTTGTCTTCTGACAGCTCTTGTTAAATGTTGTGTGTCGGGGAGGGGAATTCTATAAAAGTCTGCCATTTTGAATTTTAAATCTTCCACATATGACGAAAAACAATATTTCATCCGAGTGATAAAAGCAAAAAGAAAAGAAATGGGGAAATAGCAAAATTAATGTGGCTATTTAGGACAAGTGACTGTTTAATAGAGATGGCTGCTTACACAGGTTTGACTGCATTTTATGTTTTCTAATATGCTTTTTTAACTCTTTTTTTTCCAGGATATTTTGGCAATTGAAATAAAATACAAACATGGCCAAGAACAGTTAAAAGACTTACAAAGAGAAAATAGAATAAAGCCCAGAGTGTTGAAGGAAAACACGGTACCAGCACACAAGTCATTTTTGAAGTTAATTCAAATATAACCAGAGTATTATCATGTTTTATTCAAATGTTATGTTGCTTACCGGTATTTGATGTACAGAATACATGTGTTCCATTTCACTTTGTATAGACAATTGTTCAACAACATTTTTCATGACAATCTCTTTCTGACTGTTTTGTTCGTCTACCATTCTAAATAGGTTGTGTGACTTCCTCTAGAAACCCAATATATTATCTGTAATAATGTATTGTTTTTCAAGAATAGAAACCCATGTGGTTCTGAGGAGGGATTGGCCCATTGTTGATCTCTTTAGAGGGGTAACAAAATTTCAAAACAGCATCATTACTAATATATATATAACACGTTCTGATTCAAATTGACCCTTTTCTGAAAAGGTCAAAACTATTGTGTTTGTAACTGTTGTGGTCGCAATGTTCATTGAGTATCATTTATATGATCTGCATGAGCATAACTTCCTAATAATACAATAAGGACATCAAACTAGCAGCTTATTTGTAGATTTTAAATGCTATAACCTGGATGAATTCAGTCATTTACATTATATGTGGTATAGGTTTAACTGAGTATTTTTGCTGGATAATTAATTGAACTTGTATAATTTCAAAGTGAATTCAGTCAAACTTTAGTTTAGTCAACAAGCATTACAGATGCTGCATATAAAATCATCAAACTTTGCCATTACAGCTCTTCACTGGATGAATTCAGACAAGCTTTAGTTTAGTCAACAAGCATTACAGATGCTGCATATAAATCATCAAACTTTGTCATTACAGCTCTTCACTGGATGAATTCAGACAAGCTTTAGTTTAGTCAACAAGCATTACAGATGCTGCATATAAAATCATTGAATTTTGTCATTACAGCTCTTCACTGGATGAATTCAGCCAAACTTTAGTTTAGTCAACAAGCATTACAGATGCTGCATATAAAATCATCAAACTTTGCCATTACAGCTCTTCACTGGCTGAATTCAGCCAAACTTTAGTTTAGTCAACAAGCATTACAGATGCTGCATATAAAATCATCAAACTTTGTCATTACAGCTCTTCACTGGCTGAATTCAGACAAGCTTTAGTTTAGTCAACAAGCATTACAGATGCTGCATATAAAATCATCGAACTTTGTCATTACAGCTCTTCACTGGCTGAATTCAGACAAGCTTTAGTTTAGTCAACAAGCATTACAAATGCTGCATATAAAATCATCAAATTTTGTCATTACAGCTCTTCACTGGCTAAATTCAGTCAAGCAGCTCTTCACTGGCTGAATTCAGTCAAGCTTTAGTTTAGTCAACAAGCATTACAGATGCTGCATATAAAATCATCGAATTTTGTCATTACAGCTCTTCACTGGCTGAATTCAGCCAAACTTTAGTTTAGTCAACAAGCATTACAGATGCTGCATATAAAATCATCAAACTTTGTCATTACAGCTCTTCACTGGCTGAATTCAGACAAGCTTTAGTTTAGTCAACAAGCATTACAGATGCTGCATATAGAATCATCAAACTTTGTCATTACAGCTCTTCACTGGATGAATTCAGACAAGCTTTAGTTTAGTCAACAAGCATTACAGATGCTGCATATAAAATCATCAAACTTTGTCATTACAGCTCTTCACTGGATGAATTCAGACAAGCTTTAGTTTAGTCAACAAGCATTACAGATGCTGCATATAAAATCATCGAATTTTGTCATTACAGCTCTTCACTGGCTGAATTCAGCCAAACTTTAGTTTAGTCAACAAGCATTACAGATGCTGCATATAAAATCATCAAACTTTGTCATTACAGCTCTTCACTGGCTGAATTCAGACAAGCTTTAGTTTAGTCAACAAGCATTACAGATGCTGCATATAAAATCATCAAACTTTGTCATTACAGCTCTTCACTGGCTGAATTCAGACAAGCTTTAGTTTAGTCAACAAGCATTACAGATACTGCATATAAAATCATCAAACTTTGTCATTACAGCTCTTCACTGGATGAATTCAGTCAAGCAGCTCTTCACTGGCTGAATTCAGACAAGCTTTAGTTTAGTCAACAAGCATTACAGATGCTGCATATAAAATCATCGAATTTTGTCATTACATCTCTTCACTGGCTGAATTCAGCCAAACTTTAGTTTAGTCAACAAGCATTACAGATGCTGCATATAAAATCATCAAACTTTGTCATTACAGCTCTTCACTGGCTGAATTCAGACAAGCTTTAGTTTAGTCAACAAGCATTACAGATGCTGCATATAAAATCATCAAACATTGTCATTACAGCTCTTCACTGGATGAATTCAGACAAGCTTTAGTTTAGTCAACAAGCATTACAGATGCTGCATATAAAATCATCAAACTTTGTCATTACAACTCTTCACTGGCTGAATTCAGACAAGCTTTAGTTTAGTCAACAAGCATTACAGATGCTGCATATAAAATCATCAAACTTTGTCATTACAGCTCTTCACTGGCTGAATTCAGTCAAGCAGCTCTTCACTGGCTGAATTCAGTCAAGCTTTAGTTTAGTCAACAAGCATTACAGATGCTGCATATAAAATCATCGAATTTTGTCATTACAGCTCTTCACTGGCTGAATTCAGCCAAACTTTAGTTTAGTCAACAAGCATTACAGATGCTGCATATAAAATCATCAAACTTTGTCATTACAGCTCTTCACTGGATGAATTCAGACAAGCTTTAGTTTAGTCAACAAGCATTACAGATGCTGCATATAAAATCATCAAACTTTGTCATTACAGCTCTTCACTGGCTGAATTCAGCCAAACTTTAGTTTAGTCAACAAGCGTTACAGATGCTGCATATAAAATCCTCAAACTTTGTCATTACAGCTCTTCACTGGATGAGTTCAGACAAGCTTTAGTTTAGTCAACAAGCATTACAGATGCTGCATATAAAATCATCGAATTTTGTCATTACAGCTCTTCACTGGCTGAATTCAGCCAAACTTTAGTTTAGTCAACAAGCATTACAGATGCTGCATATAAAATCATCAAACTTTGTCATTACAGCTCTTCACTGGCTGAATTCAGCCAAACTTTAGTTTAGTCAACAAGCATTACAGATGCTGCATATAAAATCATCAAACTTTGTCATTACAGCTCTTCACTGGATGAATTCAGACAAGCTTTAGTTTAGTCAAGCATTACAGATGCTGCATATAAAATCATCAAACTTTGCCATTACAGCTCTTCACTGGCTGAATTCAGACAAGCTTTAGTTTAGTCAACAAGCATTACAGATGCTGCATATAAAATCATCAAACTTTGCCATTACAGCTCTTCACTGGCTGAATTCAGACAAGCTTTAGTTTAGTCAACAAGCATTACAGATGCTGCATATAAAATCATCAAACTTTGCCATTACAGCTCTTCACTGGATGAATTCAGACAAGCTTTAGTTTAGTCAAGCATTACAGATGCTGCATATAAAATCATCAAACTTTGTCATTACAGCTCTTCACTGGATGAATTCAGACAAGCTTTAGTTTAGTCAAGCATTACAGATGCTGCATATAAAATCATCAAACTTTGCCATTACAGCTCTTCACTGGCTGAATTCAGACAAGCTTTAGTTTAGGCAACAAGCATTACAGATGCTGCATATAAAATCATCAAACTTTGTCATTACAGCTCTTCACTGGATGAATTCAGACAAGCTTTAGTTTAGTCAACAAGCATTACAGATGCTGCATATAAAATCATCGAACTTTGTCATTACAGCTCTTCACTGGCTGAATTCAGCCAAACTTTAGTTAAGTCAACAAGCATTACAGATGCTGCATATAAAATCATCAAACTTTGTCATTACAGCTCTTCACTGGCTGAACTCAGACAAACTTTATATTTATAGTTAGAAGTCAGTTTGCAGTTTTTCTTTGGAAAGAAACCATTTTGCTTGCTGGCTGAATTCAGTCAGTGTAAGGCATCTCACAATACAACATGAAAACTACAGAAGTCATATATTTATTTCATATAGTTCTTCTGTAAAATATGCTTGGCTGAATTCAGTCAGAAGGATCACATTTGTTTATCAGATAATTTTGTGAGCTCTTTAAGTTTGATTTTTTTTCTCAAGCTGTTTCGGTAGGTGAACAACGGACACTTTTGATAGGACACTTAGCCTGTAATATGATAATATAAGTAATACAAAATCCAAAGTCGCCAAAAGGTGTATGGATGAAATGTAGCTGTTTGATTTGAATGAATATAAAGGTTTAATATTTTTTAGCCTATGTGTAGTTCTGTCAAATATTGATAGACAATGACATGTGGTGATATATACCGCATAGTATGCCCACTGTCCAAAGGTAATCTATAATTGTGTGTAAAACATTTGAAAATCATGTCCGTGACACTCTTTTACATTTGCTTGAAATTGTCACTGTACAACAGGTTTATTCAGATTATTATTTTTAGAAATGCAAATAATTATAATACTGTAGTATCTAAAGATAACAAGAACCAAAATGTTCATAAAAACGTTTGAAACATGAAAAGCAGTTAAAAATGACCTAAATGTGTTTTTTGCATGGTTAATAATACAGTGACAAGCCTGTTGAGTTACTGATATTTTTTCTCAACATGCGCTGACAGTTGTAAATCTCACAGGTTGAGGTATTTAAGTTTAGAAGTATTCAAGTGTAGTGTAAGTTGACTTGACAAAACAGAGGCAAACTGGCGGAGTTGCCGTACGATAACATGTATGGTTATATCGGAACAAGCATACCTTCCATTGATTCTTCTTCATCAAATTCGAATACATCTTCTTTGAAATAATACTGAAACACAGCCATTTAGAGATGGTTATTTTGTTGAATCAACAGTATAAATTAAATATAGTCATCTAGTATATCAGTAAAATATTGTGGCCAAATGCCAATGCCTTTGTTAAAAAGTTTGCTTTTTATTTATAAATATCTACATTAACTATTGATTATTTATTGGTTTAAAGGGAATATATCGGGATTTTTCAAAATTTTAAAATTGGCTCAAAACATATTTTCCAATAATTTGTACTCACTGACCACATATTGCCAAAAAGGATATATATATTTTCACTTGATTTCCCACTCAAAATGGCAGCGTATTTTGTGATGTATTAAATGAGGTTTTTAAAAGTGAATAATTATTATTTTGTTTGTATATATCACAAAAATACAATATTCAGTTTTACAACAGTCAGTTTAGTTTACTTTTATTTGCTATATTTTTACCAAATTTCCCATTTTTCAAAATAATTTAAATGCATTTTGCGATAAATGTATAATAAAAAACTTTTATATATCAAAAACAAATTTGATTATTAAATGTATTTATTTCAATATGTCATTATCATGATCTCAATTACTAGTAAACTAAAAGCACTTTATAACACTGGACCTAAATTCATCAATATTTTGACTCGGACCCAAAATGAATGACGATTCAAATAACATCTCAACAAGCAAATTACTATACTTATAGTTACTTGCGGAGATGGGGTGTGCTCGAGTACTGGTTAATCCCAGGAAACAGTGGTTAAGTTAACTGATCGTCTGATAGCCCTCGATGGCATAAAAATGACGCTAAATATTCAATCAATACTATACTTATTTGAAGAAACAAGCAGTTTTAATAATAGTTTGACAAAATATTTTAAAGGATCACATTTCTTACCCATACTTGTTTGTTTACAGGATTTTACAAAAACTTGAGATTTTGAGTCTGAGTCTGATTCTCAGACTAAAATTATTGATGAATTTAGACTAAGGGGCCTCGTAGTTATAAAAAAAATTTCACGCTCAGCTTAAAGTTAACCTCAAACACAAATTTCAGGGATTTGTATATAAACATAAAGTAAAGCCCAAATTCTTGACTGAGTTAAAGCCCAAACACTTGACTGAGCTAAAACCCAAATACTTGACTGAGTTAAAACCCAAACACTTGACTGAGTTAAAGCCCAAACACTTGACTGAGTTAAAGTCCAAATACTAAACTGAGCTAAAACCCAAATACTTGACTGAGTTAAAGCCCAAATACTTGACTGAGTTAAAGTCCAAATCATTGACTGAGTTAAAGTCCAAATACTAAACTGAGCTAAAACCCAAAAATTTGACTGAGTTAAAACCCAAACACTTGACTGAGTTAAAGCCCAAACACTTGACTGAGTTAAAGTCCAAATACTAAACTGAGCTAAAACCCAAACATTTGACTGAGTTAAAGCCCAAACACTTGACTGAGTTAAAGTCCAAACACTTGACAGAGCTAAAACCTTAACACTTGACTAAATTAAAGCCCAAATACTTGACTGAGTTAAAGCCCAAACACTTGAAAGAGTTAAAGCCCAAACACTTGACTGAGTTAAAGCCCAAACACTTAACTGAGCTAAAACCCAAACACTTGACTGAGTTAAAGCCCAAACACTTGACTGAGTTACAGTCCAAACACTTGACTGAGTTAAAGCCCAAACACTTGACTGAGTTAAAGCAAATACTTGACTATGTTAAAGCCCAAATACTTGACTGAGTTAAATCCCAAATACTTGACTGAGTTAAAGCAAATATTTGACTAAGTTAAAAGCCCAAATACTTGACTAAGTTAAAGCAAACACTTGACTGAGTTAAAGCTTAAATACTTGATTGAGTTAAAGCAAATACTTGACTAAGTTAAAGCCCAAACACTTGACTGAGTTAAAGCTCAAACACTTGACCGAGTTAAATCCCAAACACTTGACTGAGTTAAAGCTCAAACACTTGACTGAGCTAAAACCCAAACACTTGACTGAGTTAAATATCAGTAAAATATTGTGGCCAAATGCCAATGCCTTTGTTAAAAAGTTTGCTTTTTATCTATAAATATCTACAAATATTGATTAACTATTGATTATTTATTGGTTTAAAGGGAATATATCAGGATTTTTCAAAATTTTAAAATTGGCTAAAAAATTAAAGCCCAAATACTTGACTGAGTTAAAGTCCAAATACTTGACTGAGTTAAAGCAAATACTTGACTAAGTTAAAGCCCAAATACTTGACTGACTTATAGCTAAAATACTTGACATAGCCGCGAATTTGGAAGTTTTAATGGTGACCTGATGTAGAAAGTTACTGTGGTCTACATTTATTTTGTTATAATGAGTACATTCATTGGTAGTTGTCAGCATGAATTCTTGAGTTAGAAATGGAACAAAGTTTTATAACCTGGCCCAGAGCTTATACAACATTTTTCATGCTCAACTCAAAATTGGTACTCAACCACACTTTCTAGAATTCATTATATAGACACAGAGCACAAACACTTGAAAATATTAATGCACATCTGCACATTTGAGGTAAAAGGTTACAATTATTTCATTTATATTATTATTATGAGTCCAATCGTTTTTCAGTTGAACATGAAATGTAGAGTTGAGCATGGAACCTTGGACCTAAATTCATCAGTCTTGAGTGATGGTCTAAAAATCTGCAATTTTGTAATTTTCTTTAAAACCAAAAGAAACGAACAATCAATTTATAATTTTATAATCAATTTGTATGATACATTATTGGACTATATAAAAACATACCGGTAACTGAATATTTTGCGATTAAAAAGTATCTAAAATGTGAAAGTTTGCGTTAGTCTGGGTTTTAGACTCAAAAGGTTGATGAATTTAATTAAGTCCTGATCTTCTGAAATATGTTTATAAATTAACCACTAAAAATGTATAAATCACAGTTGAACACAAGCAATAAACGTTGCACTGACCGATATTAATTTGCATATAACTACTAATTTACATGTAAAACCAAGGACTTATACAGAAAAGGAAAGCAACTGATTGAGATGTTCTGAACGCTTGTAAAATCTCACAAAATCTCGTTTTTATATATCTATCTTCCATTCATCCCAGAAATGCAAATTAACATTCTTTCTTTGCACTATAAAATTCTCAACAAAAAGAGACCATGGCCAAAACGTTGTGTTTACAATTGTTGAAGTACTTATGATTATAAAATTTGTATAGTGCAGGAAAGTACTAGATATTTTCCTTTGAACTGCAATATTTTAAATTCAAGATAATTTTGCGTGTTTAAAACATTATAAAATACCACACATAGCCTTGGCAGAGGATCGAACCCATGACCTGCCAATCATGGGTTCGGTGCTCTACCACTGGACCACGCGATCCACGAAATACAAACAATACTAGCAGTACTGCAGTATATCAATCGTCACAGAGACTGTTGCTGGGTGGGGTCATGTGAAATAGTATGTTCAAACAAACAATACTAGCAGTACTGCAGTGCTACTGTCAATACATTTTGTAACATGTATTTATCATTTAACATGTTCTCTCTTTTATTCGGCATATAGTGCCTTTTTTAAAACTCTGTTATTTATATAATTTGTTTTTGTCTTTAACTTATCTATTTTACATTGATTGTGTAATACACAATCGATTTCTTCCTGAGTAGAACCAAGACTAAGCACTTGTGAATAAAATGTCTTACTCAAGGCCATACACATTTTTTGTATTTTGTCTAGGTCTTGTTTTTCATTATTAGTGCAATTATCTCAAATGGTGTCGCCGTATTCTAAGAGAGGTCTATATAAAGGATATATAAATAATTTCTAAAGATTTTCGATCGAGCTGATGTTTAAGTTTGCGCATTATATTGATTCGCTTCCATGCGTTTTCTGTAACATATTCAATGTGTGAGCAGTCATCTGAGAGGAAGATTCAGAAATGTTTATGAGAAGGCACTTCCACTGTTTGTTGGTTTATCATGAATAAGGGAGGGTGAATGGGTGGTGGTGGAGGGTGGGGTCTTTTACGAGATATTCGGTTTTGGTAGGATTGAATGTAACTAACCATTTCTCAGCCCATTCCGTTATTTTTAAGATGTCTTGGTTCGGTTTAATAATATATGCTGTATTTGTGACATCTCTTTCATTGTCATTAATAAGATAAAAGCTTGTATCGTCAGCAAATAAGGGAATCTTTGAAAAGTTTCTATATTGAAATATCTGTTAATTATAATGGTTATATATGTGACAAACAAAGTTCTGGGCTAACACTCATCAAACAGTTGTGTCTAAAAACTAAAACTAACAATTGTTTAATTCTGTTTACTAGCCAAAGTTCAATATAAAACTTATTTTTTAAATATTTTCTAATAGTGTAACGGTGAAATTTACTTATTTTGCAAAAAATGCTGTTTATTTCTGGTAAAATTGTTTTTTTAGGCAAATTACAAAATTTCAGATTTTCAGTCTGAGTGATTTTTAGTCTCAAAAGCCCAGGGTATCTATACAGTGATTGGTTTACATCTATCAATAAGGGGAGTGACTGTATTTCTGGTGGAGGACAAAACAAACTATGCACATACCGTTTATCTTAAAATGATAAGTTGTAATAATGTGTTTCATAATAGCAATAAAATGAATAAGTTAAAACTAAAAGAAAATTAATAAACGCAGTGAACAATAATAACCAGATGATTATTTGACATATACTTATGCGGATAAAGTGACTTTATCAAAGACAATACGCACTGCCGTGGCAGAGGATCAAACTATTTGTAGTTTGTTTCCCAAGGCAGTATTAACTTTATTTGCAATATATATTCCAGGCAATCACCATCTCTGTCCACCATGGTTGAGGTCTGCAGGTGGCATTCTGGCTCAACACGAATGGAGCTGCTACCACCTGCCATCTCATACCAACACCTGGTCAAATGCAGAAAGAGATTGTTATAAACACAGAGGCCATTTGTTTCACCTCAATAATGGAGACAATCAGCACTATGTCTATCACTTACTTCATGCAAATCACCAATATTCGGTATGGACGGGTGATACATGATAGTGCACATGAAAAACATTTCGTCTGGGCGTCAGGTATGTGTGAAGAAGAGCATATGAACACTCGCTTATTCACACAAAATCTCTCTAAATCTTGTTTTCATTCATCCTAACTTTGCACAATAAAATTCTGTACACAAGGAGACAATTCCCAGCAAATTTTTGAAGTTCTTATACTGCAACTAAAAAATACTTGAACTTCCACTTCAAACTGTAGTGTGTTTAATTCAACATCATTTTGCACATTAAATTGCTAAACTGTTAATTCTTTGTGCACTATTTTATCAACATTTTGTAGTGCAAGTTTTCTATCTTTCTATATAGATCCTTGGTATGTATACAGAACGGAACAGCTAACCTGTCACCGACATTTTATGTACCTTGATATTTTTTTTTTTTTTTTACAAAAAGTATCAAAGCAACTTTCTTGAAATTTGGACTTGAATAAGAAAAAACCCCGATATTTAAAACCAATACATAACTGTCCGTTTATGCTATATGCACATTTTGATAACCCTCTCAATATATTGAAGAAGATATTGGAAATACAAAAGTAGTGGGTTAGCTGCTCAGTTCAACACACACACACGCATGCACTCATAATGGTTAGTTTAGTCATTAATGGAACTCACTTATAACAGTCAGTTTAGTCAATGATGGAAATCACTTATAACAGTCAGTTTAGTCAATGATGGAACTCACTTATAACAGTCAGTTTAGTCAATGATGGAACTCACTTATAACAGTCAGTTTAGTCAATGATGGAACTCACTTATAACAGTCAGTTTAGTCAATGATGGAAATCACTTATTACAGTCAGTTTAGTCAATGATGGAACTCGTTTATAACAGTCAGTTTAGTCAATGATGGAACCCACTTATAACAGTCAGTTTAGTCAATGATGGAACTCACTTATAACAGTCAGTTTAGTCATTAATGGAACTCACTTATAACAGTCAGTTTAGTCATTGATGGAACTCACTTATAACAGTCAGTTTAGTCAATTATGGAACTCACTTTTAACAGTCAGTTTAGTCAATGATGGAACCCACTCATAACAGTCAGTTTAGTCAATGATGGAACCCGCTCATAACAGTCAGTTTAGTCAATGATGGAACCCGCTCATAACAGTCAGTTTAGTCAATGATGGAACTCTCTTGTAACAGTCAGTTTATTCAATGATGGAACTCGCTTGTAACAGTCAGTTTAGTCAATGATGGAACTTGTTTATAACAGTCAGTTTAGTCAATGATGGAACTCGCTTATAACAGTCAGTTTAGTCAATGATGGAACTCGCTTATAACAGTCAGTTTAGTAAATGATGGAACTTACTTATAACAGTCAGTTTAGTCAATGATGGAACTCACTCATAACAGTCAGTTTAGTCAATGATGGAAATCACTTATACTAGTCAGTTTAGTCAATAATGGAACTCACTTATAACAGTCAGTTTAGTCAATAATGGAACTCACTTATAACAGTCAGTTTAGTTAATAATAGAACTCACTCATCATGGTTAGTTTAGTCAATAATGGAACTCGCCCATAATGGTTAGTTTAGACAATTATGGAACTCACTCATAATGGTTAGTTTAGTCAATAATGGAACTCACTCATAATGGTTAGTTTAGACAATGATGGAACTCACTCATAACTGTCAGTTAAGTCAATGATGGAACTTACTAATAACAGTCGGTTTAGTCAATGATGGAACTTACTTATAAAAGTCAGTTTAGTTAATGATGGAACTCACTTATAATAGTTTGTTTAGTCAATGATGGAACTGACTTATAACACTCAGTTTAGTCAATAATGGAACTCACTTATAACAGTCAGTTGAGTCAATGATGGAACTAACTCATAACAGTCAGTTTAGTCAATGATGGAACTCACTCATAACAGTCAGTTTACTCAATGATGGAACTCACTAATAACAGTCAGTTTAGTCAATGATGGAACCCACTGATAACAGTCAGTTTAGTCAATGATGGAACCCACTTATAACAATCAATTAAGTCAAGATGGAACCCACTCATAACAGTCAGTTTAGTCAATGATGGAACCCACTGATAACAGTCAGTTTAGTCAATGGTGGAACTCACTGATAACAGTCAGTTTAGTCAATGATGGAACCCACTGATAACAGTCAGTTTAGTCAATGGTGGAACTCACTGATAACAGTCAGTTTAGTCAATGGTGGAACCCACTGATAACAGTCAGTTTAGTCAATGGTGGAACTCACTGATAACAGTCAGTTTAGTCAATGGTGGAACTCACTTATAACAGTCAGTTTAGTCAATGGTGGAACTCACTGATAACAGTCAGTTTAGTCAATGATGGAACCCACTGATAACAGTCAGTTTAGTCAATGGTGGAACCCACTTATAACAATCAATTAAGCCAATGATGGAACCCATTTATAACAGTCAGTTTAGTCAATGATGGAACCCACTTATAACAGTCAGTTTAGTCAATGGTGGAACTCACTGATAACAGTCAGTTTAGTCAATGATGGAACCCACTGATAAGTCAGTTTAGTCAATGGTGGAACCCACTTATAACAATCAATTAAGTCAATGATGGAACCCATTTATAACAGTCAGTTTAGTCAATGGTGGAACCCACTTATAACAGTCAGTTTAGTCAATGATGGAACCCACTGATAACAGTCAGTTTAGTCAATGGTGGAACCCACTTATAACGATCAATTAAGTCAATGATGGAACCCATTTATAACAGTCAGTTTAGTCAATGATGGAACCCACTTATAACAGTCAGTTTAGTCAATGATGGATCTCACTTATAACAGTCAGTTTAGTCATTGATGGAACTCACTTATAACAGTCAGTTTAGTCAATGATGGAACTCATTTATAACAGTCAGTTTAATCAATGATGGAACTCACTTATAACAGTCAGTTTAGTCAATGATGGATCTCACTTATAACAGTCAGTTTAGTCATTGATGGAACTCACTTATAATAGTCAGTTTAGTCAATGGTGGAACTTACTTATAACAGTCAGTTTAGTCAATGATGGAACTCTCTTATAACAGTCAGTTTAGTCAATGATGGAACTCATTTATAACAGTCTGTTTAGTCATTGATGGAACTCACTTATAACAGTCTGTTTAGTCATTGATGGAACTCACTTATAACAGTCAGTTTAGTCAATGATGGATCTCACTTATAACAGTCAGTTTAGTCATTGATGGAACTCACTTATAACAGTCAGTTTAGTCAATGATGGAACTCATTTATAACAGTCAGTTTAATCAATGATGGAACTCGCTTATAGCAGTCAGTTTAGTCAATGATGGAACTTACTTATAACTGTTGGTCTAGCCCACGATGGAACTCACTTATAACAGTCAGTATAGTCAATAATGGAAATCACTTATAACAGTCAGTTTAGTAAATAATAGAACTCACTCATAATGGTTAGTTTAGACAATGATGGAACTCACTCATAATGGTTAGTTTAGTCAATAATGGAACTCACTCATAATGGTTAGTTTAGACAATGATGGAACTCACTCATAATAGTTAGTTTAGACAATGATGGAACTCACTCATAACTGTCAGTTTAGTCAATGATGGAACTTACTAATAACAGTCGATTAGTCAATGATGGAACTATAAGTCCCTTTAAGATGTGTGAACATGGGTAAAATTTATTACAACTTTGCTATAAGTCCCTTTAAGATGTGTGAACATGGGTAAAATTTATTACAACTTTGCTAGAAGTCCCTTTAAGATGTGTGGACATGGGTAACATTTATTACAACATTGCTAGAAGTCCCTTTAAGATGTGTGAACATGTGTAAAATTTATTACAACTTTGCTATAAGTCCCTTTAAGATGTGTGAACATGGGTAAAATTTATTATAACTTTGGTAGACGTCCCTTTAAGATGTGTGAACATGGGTAATATTTATTACAACTTTGCTAGAAGTCCCTTTAAGATGTGTGAACATGAGTAAAATTATAACTTTGCTGTATGTATCCCCAAGAGAAGCTTTAAGGCCCAAAACTTTCTACTGGGGCAGAGAGTTATGTAGGAGTCGCTCATGAACAACAGCTGTTTTCTGTATCAGTCAGTTATTGTACAGTGTTCTAAAAATACACCATTACTCGTCTGCTAAAATGTTTATGAACACAGATCAATGTATATTTGTTTACAATTTAGAGTGCATGACTCACGAGCTCCTCCCTAGTATTTAAAATTTTTGGCAGTTGGAGTTTTATCAAACTGCATATAACACACACTCTTTTGAAAATATGTTTTTGCCAATCACATGTATCAAAAATAATCTAGTAGTATGCAAAACTGTAACAAAAAACAATGCAGTGGTGACTTTGAAATTTTTAAAAAAAGGGTTCTCTGATTTGAATCATGTATAGAATTATATAAAATCTGCCCAAGTGCCATCTTAATGCTTTTATATGCAGTTGGGACTTTAAAATAAAAATTCACCTTAAATGTTAGGACAGATGCTAATTGTCCAAAACTATTGCTTTCTAAAATCTAAAAAAGTAATGAAGAATATAAACTTCTTTAAGCATTAAAGGCAAGCCAACATATTTACCCATATTGTTTTCTTTTAGTCCATGTATAAAACTATACTGTATTATTCCTAATACAAACATTTCCATCACTGTCTAATTTATACTTGCTAATTCATCACAAGATTACAATCTTTCAAACACCCATAAAGTCTTGTATCAATAATACAATACAAATCCTTTATTTTGTAAATAGAGGCCTCCGGCCCAAAATACATATCATTATTTACAAACATTTAGTAGTGTCAAAATATGAAATGAAATATGGCATACAATTTACATGGAAATATTTTACAATATTTTTTTTTATTATAATTGTGATTCATTTCGAACCAAAATAAAGTGGATATATGCAGCTAGTTTCCTAAGTTTGAATGTGTCATTTGGTTGTAGTAGCTGATAAAAAGTTATTTTCACCAAAATACCAAGACTGTAAACATTATAATCCCAAATCTGCATATCTCGGACACAGAAAAATACATGATATTCGTCTTCTATAATGTTTATATTTGCATGAATATAACAATATGTACACTTTCGATCTTGCCTTTTAATATTTTTGTGGCAACCAGCTTCTATTTTGAGCTTGTAACTAGAACATCGAAAACGGGCAAGAGATTTTTTATGCAAAACATAGATATTTTTCTGGATTTAATAAAGTTTTGAAATACTTATAAGTGAAACAACTTGTGAATTCTGCAATACTACCATGCCAGTACTGGGTCATGCAATCTGATAGTTGTTGTTTAAATGCTAAAATAAACATATTAATATCCCCCACTTCATGTGAAATCAAAACATACCTGAATCCATATCAAAACAATAATTTATTGACACCTGAAGCTCAAGTTTTTCTTCCAACAGCATCTAAATCTTTAAGCATTTAATAAAAATGTTTTGGATATCAGTGATTTGGCATATGTATTATTTTACACCAGTACTTAATGCAATTTGTATGACAAGTAACACACAAAGGAAGCTTTCCGCACTCGCCGAGCGCTACACTATTATTTACAGAACTATTAACACCTAAAAAGTATTTACAAAAATCAGCTTGAACTGACTCAATTGTACTTGAATATTTGTAACCCTATATCACTGATGCACAACACAATATAGGTTTTACCACTGAATCAAACAATTTAAACAGTTCTTTATGAAAAAATCGTCCCAGTGGCCTTTGATAATTTCGAATAGAATATATAGCTTTTTTGGCCTGTGTCAGAAACATTCAGATATCTATTTGTAAGAATTTATTATGATTAAATACCAGTACATATTAAATAAAATTATTTATGAACAAGTTTTGAGTGAGTGATATGTAAAGAGTTCATAAATGAAACATGGTAGTTTAAACCAGATTTCAAAACCAAAGAAGTTAATAAAAAGATATTACTTAATGATCAGAGTGAAAAATAAAAGCAAGGAATAAAATGAACAAGTTCATGCATGCCAAATACTCTGCATACCAAGGACTTATATAGAGAAGGAAAAGCAACTGCTTGAGATGTTATAAACACTCGCATACTTACGCAAATCTCACGAAATCTCGTTTTCAAATATCTTAACTTTCATTCATCTCAGAACACAAATCAAAATGGTTTCTTCGCACAATGAAATCCTCTTAAAAACAAGACTATTCCAAGTGAATTGTGTTTAAAATTATTGATTATAAAGTTTGTACATTGCAACAGAGAAATGAAGATAAAAACTTGAACTTGACTTCATACTACTTAAACTCAAGAGCATGTTTATAACATGATGAACAACATAAGTCACTTTGTGTTTCCAAGTCTATTACAGATAAAATAAATTGTTACTATATACAAGGACTTATATAGACAAGGAAAAGCAACTGATTTAGATGTTATGAACATTTGCGTATTCACACAAAATCTCGTTTTCAAATATCCAAACTTCCATTCATTTCAGAAATTAAAATTCTTTCATTGCACAATGGAATTCTCTACAAAACAAGACCCATTCCCATCAAAATGTGATGAACATTGTCGAAATACTTATGATTACAAAATGTGTATACTGTAACTAAATAATCAAGGAAAGTACTAGAAATTTTACATCAAACTGCAATATTTCAAATTCAAGATCATTTTGCGTGTTCAAACATCAAAGATTACATAAACCTTACATTTTATGTATTTTAAAAAGAAATCAGTTGCCTGTAAAAAGTGAATGCCAAAGTTTGCCAAATGATTAATTCTTCGCATGCTATTTTATAAACATTTAGAGAGGTGCAGGAAGATAGAAGTTTCCTATCCTTCTATACAAGTCTTTGCAACAGACAACAGAATCTTTAACAAAAACACTGTTTTGTGTTTCCAAGTCTACTGGTACTTACCAGGGATAAAAATGAAATGTTTTTATCAGTAAACATATCAAAATATCGAACTAACCCACAAGGCAATGCCTTCATGGCATATGAATGAAAAACTCTTGTTTAACTTCAGTAAAGGAGTCACAGCAAATGTAAATATTAAAAAAAAAAGAACACCTTCAATACTGCCGACATGCTCATATATGATGCAATAACGCTAACATATACTGAAAACAAACTGTGACGAGGCAAATGACGAACACTTAATTGCAAAGGAATGTTAACAGGAAATTATACCAATATCCCTTACAAAGACAATAAAAAAAAAAAATTTAACATGAAGAATGAATGAATACGGTTTTACGGCGTACCAACATTTATAGGTTATTTGACACAAACAGGAAGGATTCCAGGTTCACTCCACATGTACAAAAACAACAAATTAACATACAGATTAAAAAAATACATCAATAAATGAATATGGAGTATGAACCTAGAACCTTGATACCTGCAGAGTTTCAGCAAATTCTATTGTATTACTCAATTTGTCGCTTCTTACAACATGCATAAGCCACAGTGATCCTATTCTTGCCATCACTCATGGCCCCCTGGAACCACACAGGGGCTGATAATTTAACAACAATAGTGAACATGACAAAAAACTGATAAAATAAACATGACATCCATTTGGAGGATTCCTATCCCTCTGCAGAGATTGACAGTGATTCTATTCTTAGCCGGAACCACACAGGCTTCAACATGAAGAGCAGTTTACATGAACCTGAACCTGGGATCACTTAGTCCTTGATAGGAATCTCAAATATTAGAACATGCACTCCACATGAAGAATAGTTAAGTATTCTAAATTCACTTAACAATTAACCTATCAGGTGATGTGTTTATTTAATGATCACTTCTGTTCCAATTCCAAAATCTTGTTACGGATTGTCAGCATCAACTATGACATGTTCTATTTCATGATTTACTTTCCGTCTAACAATAACATAATGACTTATTTTATGATTTCAATGATACTGGTGGACTGATTTTATTCCATGGTAACGCATTCACATTTCATCTAATGATTGGGTAATGGGTATATAGTAAACAAACATCTTTAACATTAATGCCTTGTTATTAGTTATGTTTATTATGTTTATTTACCACATTCTCATACCTCAAGGTTGTCAAATGTATTTCATTGAAATTTATTTTCGATTCCCAAAACAAATGGATCAGTATAATTCATGATGATTTATCTCCCAATTATTTCAAACATAGTGTCATAATAATTAATATTTCAACTACACAACAACAGCACCTTTGAAATAGACTGCAAACGGTCCCAGCTCTGGACACTTCAACACCAGCACACTGATTGGTCAACAAACTTCAACAGACCCTGAAACCACATGACAAAGAGGTAAACGTGCTATGAATTGTGGGACAGGCAGGGAATTCCCTGCTTGTTTATTTGGGGATAACAGACAGATGTCAGAAGATGTCATAGACTAGGACAAACTCTGATTTGATATATGAAAGTCGTCTCCTGCGAACCACCTACATATTGATTTATTTCATGAAAACAAGTTGATGGTTTAGTGCAAACTGTTCTATATACAAATAAATAAATTTGGAAATAGAGCAGTATTGTGCTGAACCACCAATTAGTTTGAACGCTAAATGTGAAGTCAGTAATTATTACAAAAACCTGATCAAGGTTAAAAATGCATGTTCTATACAATACACAATATAAAATTGTACATGTATGTGGATGAAATGGAAAAAGGAACACAAAATACAAAATATATGTAACATATATTTAACAAACATACAACAAAAGAAACAAAATAATCATAATTATCAGTTACCACCTGAACACACACACATTGTACAGAACAGTAATTAAATATTGAATACAATAACACCAACATGTGGCAATTACCAAACAACACCGTGAAATACATGATGGCTAGAAACATGAAAAGTAAGTCTTTGATTAAATTCATTCAGAGATCATACATGAATGCGTAAGGAAGTTGTGGGGAAGGCTTTTGTTTCATTGTTAATTTTGCTTAAAGGCAGTATGTCAGAAAAAAATCATTATAAATATATCTATAAAACAAGAGTTGTCAGAAGACCAACAAAGCTTGCCGCTGGGTGTCTAAGTCCAAAAAGGGCCATGACTGTGCCAAAATACAATCCAGAGTTATGGTTCTTGTCTGTGTGTGTTCCACTGATGATGGTGAACACACATGCAAAGTTTCATTCACATCCAATCAGTGGTTGCATAGATATCTTAAACTTAAACACACAAGTTTAACTTGGGTGTCTACAGCGCCTACAACTAGCCGGGGTCATGACAATAGCTCTTCTAAGACTTCGTCCTGGCGAGCTAAAAAAATTATTTGAAGATCATAATATCTTAGTATCATTTATAAATATGAATGAATTGAATTTCAAATCTGCGAAAAATGATATTTTAGTCGGAGTGGTCAAAATGAAACAAAACAAATATCATGCACATACAGCTTGATGATCTTCACCTCATCAATTTGACTCAAATGAAACCAATTCAACAATACATAACCAAAATGACAGATAAAAAAGAAATCATGCCACTCATTTGACACGTCACAAAGTGTTGCAATTTAAAGCAAGAAATGGAGCGAGTAGGTCATGTTAGGAAATCCATTTTTTGGCCTGTTTAACTAGATCTATAGCCATATGGACAAGTGAGTATATAGAGGTGTGATATATGGAAGAAAATGTTTTTTAAAATTTTGGAAAATTCTGATATACTTCTTTTTAGCTTTGCTTAAATGGTAAACATTTCATAAAAAAATTGAGTGGTTAATCAAACATTCTATGTTACATTATTCACTGATTAAAACAAGAGGGGCAAGATGACAAAACATTGCTCGCCTGTGACATAAAAGCTAGTGCCAAAGATATATTTTTTATTAATTTGCAGGTCATATCATTATCAAATATGCATGTGTCCTAACCCTGGTATTTATTATCTAATTTGACAACTTCAACAGCTCATACAATATCTTATGGTTATTTAACTTCTGTAAAGGATAAGCAAATATCTAATGGATAAAGCAGGTGCAGTTTTATAAACATAACTAATTACCATTTTTGACAATTCAAGGGCCACAACTCTGGCATCCATTACATGCTTCAGCAGTTTGAATTCTTGTTCAAGTACTTATGGTTATATGATTTCTGAGTAAGTTTGATGAAGACCCAATAAAAAATATAGGTGCTAGGGTGTATATAACGTTAAAATAAATAGACTGGCGATGGACCATGAACACAGAGTGCCGCTCAGAACAGCTCATCTTGAGCTTTGCTCAGGTGAGCTAAAATAACAAACAAAACATAACTTAAATATTCTACAATAATAACAATATTTTGGAAAGAGTTACAGTACATGCTCTAAACATTTACTCTGAATAAATATATATCCATTTGTCCTCTAATAAATTATGGGTGAAGAAAATGAATGCAAGTCTCCGGGACAAGGTCTATCAGTGAAAACAGCCATATGAATAATCACATATTGTCATCACTGAACCCGATATGAAACATGTTGATAATTGGACATATTGTGATTTCATTGGTCTGTGATAGCTGATCCACAATTTTGTATATCCTGAATTCTGATTGGCTGAAAATCTATACTTGATGAGAATTTCAAGAAGATTGTGAACGCCGCAGACACATGTCATCTACTGGATATTTCTGTGTCCTGAATGCCCGTGTCATTGCTATTGTTTCAAGAACTGTGATTCAAATGACTTTTTTATACATGCAATGACAGCAGATCACTTTATTTCAAGAAATGTGATCCAAAAAATTCTCTATACATGATTGAGATGAAGTCGTATCACATTGATCCACATAACTCTGTATATATATGTGATGAACGGAGATCACTTTTATTTCAACAAACTGTGATCCACAGAGTTAGAGTTAGAATTGTCGTCACTCGTGTTGTTTGTGACACTATGAAAGCTGTTGCTGCGGACTCACTCGGAGTCGTGGGTGTAGAAATCCTTTTCTGTTGTTTTCTAACGTTCCAATGTAAACACTCAGCAAGTCTGTCAAACCAGTCATCTATCTGGTCCTTGGCCCAAACAGCAGGAAGTGGAAACTGGGCAGTTCATCTATCTGGTCCTTGGCCCAAACAGCAGGAAGTGGAAACTGGGCAGTTCATCTATCTGGTCCTTGGCCCAAACAGCAGGAAGTGGAAACTGGGCATTTCATCTATCTGGTCCTTGGCCCAAACAGCAGGAAGTGGAAACTGGGCATTTCATCTATCTGGTCCTTGGCCCAAACAGCAGGAAGTGGAAACTGGGCAGTTCATCTATCTGGTCCTTGGCCCAAACAGCAGGAAGAGGAAACTGGGCAGTTGTGATTGGCACACTGAAGTTAATCATTATAAATTTTAGATATTTGTATTAAACAGATTTTAGTTAGTTTTTTTTCTATTTGATTTGATTTGTTTATGGTGATATAAATGTCATAAATAAAAGATTCATCAAGCACATTAACATAAAATAATTACAGAAATATTAACATGTATTTTAAATTATATATTGAACTAGTTAACTATTTAATATTATATATATCTGCTATCACAGATTTAATATTTAATCTTCTTATGTAAGTATTCAACTTAGCTGAAATATTGATTAATAATATAGAGACATATACAGGTCTATATTTCCACAGGATAACCCATAAAGTTTTACAACTTATTTTCAATGGCTCCTATTGCTATCTGGCTACTAGTTGTACAACTTATTTCCAATGGCTCCTATTGCCATCAGGCTACTAGTTGTACAACTTATTGCCAATGGCTCCTATTGCCGTCAGGCTACTAGTTGTTGTACAACTTATTTCCAATGGCTCCTATTGCCATCAGGCTACTAGTTGTTGTACAACTTATTTCCAATGGCTCCTATTGCTATCAGGCTACTCTACTAGTTGTTGTATAATTTATTTCCAATGGCTCCTATTGCTATCAGGCTACTAGTTGTACAACTTATTTCCAATGGCTCCTATTGTTATCAGGCTACTAGTTGTTGTACAACCTATTTCCAATGGCTCCTATTGCCATCAGGCTACTAGTTGTTGTACAACTTATTTCCAATGATTCCTATTGCTATCAGGCTACTAGTTGTTGTACAACTTATTTCCAATGGCTCATATTGCTATCAGGCTACTAGTTGTTGTACAACTTATTTCCAATGGCTCCTATTGCCATCAGGCTACTAGTTGTACAACTTATTTCCAATAGCTCCTATTGCCATCAGGCTATTAGTTGTACAACTTATTTTCCAATGGCTCCTATTGCTATCAGGCTACTAGTTGTTGTACAACTTATTTCCAATGGCTCCTATTGCCATCAGGCTACTAGTTGTACAACTTATTTCCAATGGCTCCTATTGCTATCAGGCTACTAGTTGTACAACTTATTTCCAATGGCTTAAATTGCTATCAGGCTACTAGTTGTACAACTTATTTCCAATGGCTCCTATTGCTATCAGGCTCCTAGTTGTTGTACAACTTATTTCCAATGGCTCCTATTGCTATCAGGCTACTAGTTTTATAACTTATTTCCAATGGCTCCTATTGCTATCAGGCTACTAGTTGTACAACTTATTTCCAATGGCTCCTATTGCTATCAGGCTACTAGCTGTTGTACAACTTATTTCCAATGGCTCCTATGGCTATCAGGCTACTAGTTGTTGTACAACTTATTTCGAATGGCTTCTATTGCCATCAGGCTACTAGTTGTTGTACAACTTATTTCCAATGGCCCCTATTGCTATCAGGTTACTAGTTGTTGTACAACTTATTTCTAATGTCTCCTATTGCTATCAGGCTACTAGTTGTTTTACAACTTATTTCCAATGTCTCCTATTGCTGTCAGGCTACTAGTTGTTGTACAACTTATTTCCAATGGCTCCTATGGCTATCAGGCTACTAGTTGTACAACTTTTTTCCAATGGCTCCTATTGCCATCAGGCTACTAGTTGTTTTACAACTGATTTCCAATGGCTCCTATGGCTATCAGGCTACTAGTTGTACAACTTTTTTCCAATGGCTCCTATTGCCATCAGGCTACTAGTTGTTGTTCAACTTATTTCCAATGGCTCCTATTGTTATTAGGCTACTAGTTGTTGTACAACTTACTTCCAATGGCTCCTATTGCTATCAGGCTACTAGTTGTCTTACAACTTATTTCCAATGGCTCCTATGGCTATCAGGCTACTAGTTGTACAACTTATTTCCAATGGCTCCGATTGCTATCAGGCTACTAGTTGTTGTACAATTTATTTCCAATGGCTCCTATGGCTATCAGGCTACTAGTTGTACAACTTATTTCCAATGGCTCCTATTGCTATCAGGCTACTAGTTGTTTTACAACTTATTTCCAATGGATCCTATGGCTATCAGGCTACTAGTTGTTGTACAACTTATTTCCAATGGCTCCTATTGCCATCAGGCTACTAGTTGTTGTACAACTTATTTTCAATGGCTCCTATTGCTATCAGGCTACTAGTTGTACAACTTATTTCCAATGGCTCCTATTGCCATCAGGCTACTAGTTGTACAACTTATTTCCAATGGCTCCTATTGCTATCAGGCTACTAGTTGTTGTACAACTTATTTCCAATGGCTCATATTGCCATCAGGCTACTAGTTGTTGTACAACTTATTTCCAATGGTTCCTATCGCTATCAGGCTACTAGTTGTTGTACAACTTATTTCCAATGGCTCCTATTGCCATCAGGCTACTAGTTGTACAACTTATTTCCAATGGCTCCTATTGCCATCAGGCTACTTGTTGTTGTACAACTTATTTCCAATGGCTCCTATTGCCATCAGGCTACTAGTTGTACAACTTATTTCCAATAGCTCCTATTGCCATCAGGCTATTAGTTGTACAACTTATTTCCAATGGCTCCTATTGCTATCAGGCTACTAGTTGTTGTACAACTTATTTCCAATGGCTCCTATTGCCATCAGGCTACTAGTTGTACAACTTATTTCCAATGGCTCCTATTGCTATCAGGCTACTAGTTGTACAACTTATTTCCAATGGCTTAAATTGCTATCAGGCTACTAGTTGTACAACTTATTTCCAATGGCTCCTATTGCTATCAGGCTCCTAGTTGTTGTACAACTTATTTCCAATGGCTCCTATTGCTATCAGGCTACTAGTTTTATAACTTATTTTCAATGGCTCCAATTGCTATCAGGCTACTAGTTGTACAACTTATTTCCAATGGCTCCTATTGCTATCAGGCTACTAGTTGTTGTACAACTTATTTCCAATGGCTCCTATGGCTATCAGGCTACTAGTTGTTTTACAACTTATTTCGAATGGCTTCTATTGCCATCAGGCTACTAGTTGTTGTACAACTTATTTCCAATGGCCCCTATTGCTATCAGGCTACTAGTTGTTGTACAACTTATTTCTAATGTCTCCTATTGCTATCAGGCTACTAGTTGTTTTACAACTTATTTCCAATGTCTCCTATTGCTATCAGGCTACTAGTTGTTGTACAACTCATTTCCAATGGCTCCTATGGCTATCAGGCTACTAGTTGTACAACTTTTTTCCAATGGCTCCTATTGCCATCAGGCTACTAGTTGTTTTACAACTTATTTCCAATGGCTCCTATGGCTATCAGGCTACTAGTTGTACAACTTTTTTCCAATGGCTCCTATTGCCATCAGGCTACTAGTTGTTGTTCAACTTATTTCCAATGGCTCCTATTGTTATTAGGCTACTAGTTGTTGTACAACTTATTTCCAATGGCTCCTATTGCTATCAGGCTACTAGTTGTCTTACAACTTATTTCCAATGGCTCCTATGGCTATCAGGCTACTAGTTGTACAACTTATTTCCAATGGTTCCTATTGCTATCAGGCTACTAGTTGTTGTACAACTTATTTCCAATGGCTCCTATGGCTATCAGGCTACTAGTTGTTGTACAACTTATTTCCAATGGCTCCTATGGCTATCAGGCTACTAGTTGTTTTACAATTTATTTCCAATGGCTCCTATGGCTATCAGGCTACTAGTTGTACAACTAATTTCCAATGGCTCCTATTGCTATCAGGCTACTAGTTGTTTTACAACTTATTTCCAATGGATCCTATGGCTATCAGGCTACTAGTTGTACAACTTTTTTCCAGTGGCTCCTATTGCCATCAGGCTATTAGTTGTTTTACAACTTATTTTCAATGGCTCCTATTGCCATCAGGCTACTAGTTGTTGTACAACTTATTTCCAATGGCTCCTATTGCTATCAGGCTACTAGTTGTTTTACAACTTATTTCCAATGGCTCCTATTGTTATCAGGCTACTAGTTGTTGTACAACTTATTTCCAATGGCTCCTATTGCCATCAGGCTACTAGTTGTTGTACAACTTATTTCCAATGGCTCCTATGGCTATCAGGCTACTAGTTGTCTTACAACTTATTTCCAATGGTTCCTATTGCTATCAGGCTACTAGTTGTTTTACAACTTATTTCCAATGGCTCCTATTGCTATCAGGCTACTAGTTGTTGTACAATTTATTTCCAATGGCTCCTATTGCTATCAGGCTACTAGTTGTTGTACAACTTATTTTTAATGGCTCCTATTGCTATCAGGCTACTAGTTGTCTTACAACTTATTTCCAATGGCTCCTATTGCTATCAGGCTACTAGTTGTTTTCAACTTATTTCCAATGGCTCCTATTGCTATCAGGCTACTAGTTGTTTTCAACTTATTTCCAATGGCTCCTATAGCTATCAGGCTACTAGTTGTTGTACAACTTATTTCAAATGGCTTCTATTGCCATCAGGCTACTAGTTGTTTTACAACTTATTTTCAATGGCTCCTATTGCTATCAGGCTACTAGTTGTCTTACAACGTATTTGCAATGGCTCCTATGGCTATCAGGCTACTAGTTGTACAACTTATTTCCAATGGCTCCTATTGCTATCAGGCTACTAGTTGTTGTACAACTTATTTCCAATGGCTCCTATGGCTATCAGGCTACTAGTTGTTTTACAACTTATTTCCAATGGCTCCTATAGCTATCAGGCTACTAGTTGTACAACTTATTTCCAATGGCTCCTATTGCTATCAGGCTACTAGTTGTTTTACAACTTTTTCCAATGGATCCTATGGCTATCAGGCTACTAGTTGTACAACTTTTTTCCAATGGCTCCTATTGCTATCAGGCTATTAGTTGTTTTACAACTTATTTTCAATGGCTCCTATTGCCGTTAGGCTACTAGTTGTTGTACAACTTATTTCCAATGACTCCTATTGCTATCAGGCTACTAGTTGTTTTACAACTTATTTCCAATGGCTCCTATTGCTATCAGGCTACTAGTTGTTGTACAACTTATTTCCAATGGCTCCTATTGCCATCAGGCTACTAGTTGTTTTACAACTTATTTCCAATGGCTCCTATTGCTATTCGGCTACTAGTTGTTTTACAACTTATTTCCAATGGCTCCTATTGCTATCAGGCTACTAGTTGTTGTACAACTTATTTCCAATGGCTCCTATGGCTATCAGGCTACTTGTTGTTGTAAAACCTATTTCCAATGGCTCCTATGGCTATCAGGCTACTAGTTGTTTTACAACTTATTTCCAATGGCTCCTATGGCTATCAGGCCACTAGTTGTTGTACAACTTATTTTCAATGGCTCCTATTGCAATCAGGCTACTAGTTGTTTTACAACTTATTTCCAATGGCTCCTATGGCTATCAGGCTACTAGTTGTACAACTTTTTTCCAATGGCTCCTATTGCCATCAGGCTACTAGTTGTTTTACATTTTATTTTCAATGGCTCCTATTGCCATCAGGCTACTAGTTGTTGTACAACTTATTTCCAATGGCTCCTATGGCTATCAGGCTACTAGTTGTACAACTTATTTTCAATGGCTCCTATTGCTATCAGGCTACTAGTTGTTGTACAACTTATTTCCAATGGCTCCTATGGCTATCAGGCTACTAGTTGTTGTACAACTTATTTTCAATGGCTCCTATTGCTATCAGGCTACTAGTCTTACAACTTATTTCCAATGGCTCCTATTGCTATCAGGCTACTAGTTGTTGTACAACTTATTTCCAATGGCTCCTATGGCTATCAGGCTATTAGTTGTCTTACAACTTATTTTCAATGGCTCCTATTGTTATCAGGCTACTAGTTGTTTCACCAACATTTTCTGAAGTTTTACTTAAAAAATTACAACTGAAAAATGACTGGTTACGTAAATATTCTTTAATCAATATAAATGTATATAACTGCAGTTTTTTTTAGCCAATCTAAAATCACCTGGATGCTTTTCATAGATTTAAGTTTTTAAGTATTTATATATATGCTTAAAAATATGTTGAAACAAAAGCTGGATGTGACATATTCATAATAAAAATGTTAAAATATATTTAATTCTGTTAATGAAATTGAATATTTTATTTTTAGAAATTTTTAATAAGTTTCATTTAGTTATTGAATAGATCATATATAGTCAAATATACATGTAACTCAATAGAATTAATTTTTTAAGACATCTTTACTTCAGTTAATTCAATTAAATATATATTTTTACAATAAATGAATAAAACAGTTTGTACTTAAAATAGATTAAAGTGACATTTCATTGTATAACAAGTCTGAAAGAAAACATTGATTTTTTTAATGGGGTTTAATGCCATTTTTAACACATTTCAGGTTATATAATGGCATATCTAGTATTATTGGGGCAGATGACCTCAGAATGAATTTAAGTAGAACCACCATCCTTCTAAAAGTACACTCGGGTCCCGTTACAACATTATTATAGAGATAATAACCTTGAAAAAAAGCGATGTCAGTTATTCACACCTATTGTTCTGTGTGACTCTAACTAAATGGTATTGTTTGCATTGTAACGTGACACAATGACTTTTTCGTTACAACAGATACACTTACATATGTATATAATTAATAAAAAAAAAGAAAAGAAAAACGTTTTCGTGAAGAAAAACATTTTCATGTTTTGATAAAACTAAAATTGGCAGTCATTTAAGCTTAACCCGGAAGAATAAAACAACAGCGATGTCTATATAAAACAACAGTGTCTATATATAAAAACGGTGTCTATATATAACAATGGTGTCTATTTAATTTTTTTTAACTAAGGTGCCATGTTTTTTGACAAATCAAGATGGCTTGAACAAACTTGGAAGAGGGTCACCAAGGAACATTTCTGTGAAGTTATATCAAAATTGGTCCAGTGGTTTCAGAAGAGAAGTTGTTAGAAGCTAAAAGTTAACAATGGACGACTGACGACGGACACCAGGCGATCACAAAAGCTCACCTGCGAGCCTTCAGCTCAGGTGAACTAAAAAATATTTACAACAATAAAATAAATAAAAATAAGTTTGTGTTTATAATGTGATTAAATACCCGCAGTATATTTATACCTGTCAACCGCTTGGTTGCTTGATCATGTGATCACTTGATAATAACAAAGTTTGCACATGGCTTCCGTGTTTGGCGCGTGTCAGCACCTATTGAATCACTCGGATTATTACGAACTGTTGATGCTCAATGCTGGCATGAATCAATCACTTAAACTATCCTTTAAACTACCATGAGGTAAAGATTATAACAGATTATTCTAATTAAGACTAACTGGTGAGTAGAAGATGAGCGATGATCAAATAAAAAACATGGCAATCATATCTTGTGTAGTTGTCATTTGATCATTTGCGCAGATTTTCAAGTTTTATATTCCCACACCCCCAACACCGAAAAAATAGGAGCCAACAAAAAAACGCATTATAATTGAATTCGCGTTATATCAGACTGCGTTATAACAGGACCGCAGTGTAACTGGCAAACTCTCTCACAGTAATTTTTTTGGTGTGTGCAGTACTCAAACCTACAACCTTAGTGGTGAGAGTTCAGTGATCTTGAGATGGTGTCTTAGACCACTCGACCAGAGAGGACCATTAGTATTGCATACCTATCTCCATCACATATCTCCTGTCTATTTCTACCATCAAATGACACCATTGCAGAATTTCTTGCTTCTGGTGACAACATAATCTGTTTTGAAGTAAAATATTTAGGACAGAGTCAGAAATATTTCTATGTGAAAATACTTAATGATTTCCTCAACAATATAATCAAGGACTTCTATATTAAATTATATTCAATTATCTTAACTTCCTTTCATCTTAGGAATAAAAATCATAAATGTTCAAAATAATTTGTATATTGCCACTGAAAAACAACATTACTTCAAAAAGCAAGTATTAATTAAAGATGATTTTGCATGATCATAATACATTTAAGGTTGCATACAATTTACATTTAGTGTACAAAAAAACAGCTGAGAATTTTGAAAGGTCAGTTAGTCCTTTGGGTGCTATTTTATCAACATTTACCGTATATTCCTTAATTAACGCCCCCGGGGGAGTTACATTTTACATAAAAAAGCAAATTTAACAACAGTTAAAAATACAATTAAACCAATAAAACCATGGAAAAAACCTTAAATCCGGTTTAAATCCCCGAAAAAGTGGATCAAAATTATTTTAGAGTGAATGAAATAATCGACATAGGATGAAAAAAAGCTGAAAATCTGTATGAAATTACTAGTCTGCGTACTGGAATATCCGAATTTATAGTCAGTGTACTCTTCACTTTAAATCACTTGGACGCTTGCTCTTATCAACGTTGAACAATGAGCTTTCAGCGTACACAGACTAACAGCATTTTCTGACATTTTGTAATGTTTTAATCGGCAGACGGTATTTTGACTAGTATTAAACAGCAAATATGGGAAAGTATTTGTTCAACCAAAAGTGGTTAAGTGGTCACCCATGATATAAATAATGGGTTAAAGAGTTCAAAGGTAATAAACACATCGCTAATTGTTGTCTGTGTAACAAAATAATCGATCAGGGAAAGATAGGCAAATAAGCAATCAAATCACATATACGTTTCAATTTTTTAATTTTCCAGAAAAATAGGTGGGGGGCATTTATTAGAGTGGGGGCGTTTATAAGGGAATATACAGTAGTTTTCTATCCTTCTCTAAAGAAGTTCCTTGAAAGAATACAGAAAAGCTTATTTTGGATTTAAGTGTTATTCTTAGCTTATCATCACAAATAATAATGCACCAATACATATGCATATAAAGAAAAACAAGAAATGAAAATTCAAATGTTGTAAAATGAGTGAATATGACAATAAAATGTTTTAGCGTCCAGTTTATAAGTACGGCCAGTCCACTTCCTGAGTAGAACCATTAATAAGTATTGCCCTCGGGTCAAGCTGGAGATGAAATCAGGCCCTGCTTGATTGTTTCGAAATATGGTTTTTGGGAGCAGAGTGAGCCATGAATCAGCAGATCCACAAACTGTTAGATAGGCACTCTAATCCATGGCAACTATTGTAAAATATAATGTTGTGTGCTGTGATATGTATTGTATCATGTGATTAACTGTGTCATGTGATGTGGTATGTCATACACCAAAATATACTGCCTTCTATCTTGCAAGTCACAAGATGTAACTTGTATCATGTGATGCAATCACAGATAGAACTTGTATCATGTGTTATGTGATATAACTTGTATCATGTGTTATGTGATATAACTTGTATCATGTGTTATGTGATATAACTTGTATCATGTGATATAACTTGTATCATGTGTTATGTGATATAACTTGTATCATGTGTTATGTGATATAACTTGTATCATGTGTTATGTGATATAACTTGTATAATGTGATATGTGTTTTTGATATATAACTTGTATACAAGTTAATACGAGTTGTGAGATATTCTTTATGTGATGTGAGCTCAGATAGAACTTGTATGATATGATACGAGTTACGAAATAAAATTGTATCATGTGATGCGATACATGAGATATAACTTGTATCATGGGTACAATGATACAAAACTTGTATCATGTGATAAAGTGTTACGAGACATGTATCATTTTATATGAATTTTAAGACATAGCTTGTATCATGTGATAAAGTGTTATGAGACATGTATAATTTTATATGACTCTTAAGACATAGCTTGTATCATGTGAGACTAGACATGAGATATAATTTATATCATGTTAATCCATAATTTATTTATATCATGTTAATCCGTAACTTGTATTATGTTAATCCATAACTTATATGATGTTAATCCATAACTTGTATTATGTGATTCGCCCTACAAGGTAAGGAAATACGTTCAGTATACATACCTTTAACTCCACCCCTGCTGGAACAACAATTAGTCTGAATGACAAGGAATGTGGGCATATAGGCGTTATCACGATTGCTGGAACATTGGGATGAATCATTGAGGCACCGGCAGCCACCGCATATGCTGTACTGCCAGTTGGTGTGGAGATTATTAAACCTGAAACAAGTAACGACAGGAATATCAGAATGAATAGTATCTACAGTGACTAACATTGTGCTCATTATGGTGAGGATCTGATGGCAGATCAGAAAACCAGGGTTTTCCATGGCTCTCAAAATTTGCGTTTTTGTCACACTAATTTATTCAAATATCCCTTAAAATTCTCTAATCTGTCTATGAAGTGTGAGGGAATACATGTGAAACATATACAGTAACAAAATCAAAGGGTAATTAATGTGGGATCGTTTTATAAATAAAAAAAAACACACAACTTGAGGTCATATGACATATGATGGTCACTATAAATTTGTAGAAAAAAATGTTCCAATCAAAATATTTAGATATGATGTGTTTTTTTAACACTGGAATGAATAGAGGATCTTATATGAGTAATTATTTATTATTAACTTTATTAAACAAGTTTGTCCCCCCACCCCACCCCCAAGTTTAATAAATGAGCATGAATGTAAGATTCGTTTTGTCACATGAATCAGAAAAAGTTTACATTTACCATTTATTTATCAGATCACCTCTATAACAAACAAGCAAAAATTCAGGTATATTTCTTTGTGCGAGTCATCATATGACGTAATGTCACAAAATAACGCCATTTATATACATGTATTCATGCAAGCAGGAAAGTATTTCAGCAATTTACATACACCGGCACTGTAAATTATGTGAAAATACAATATCTGCCTCACCATCTCCTTGTACTAATGTGACATGTCTACCCTCCACATACAAGTCAATATTACAATATCTGCCTCACCATCTCCTTGTACTGATGTGACATGTCTACCCTCACATACAGGTCTATATTACAATATCTGACTCACCATCTCCTTGTAATGATGTGACATGTCTACTCTCCACATACAGGTCTATATTACAATATCTGACTCCACATCTCCTTGTACTGATGTGACATGTCTACCCTCCACATACAGGTCTATGTTACAATATCTGCCTCACCATCTCCTTGTACTGATGTGACATGTCTACCCTCCACATACAGGTCTATATTACAATATCTGCCTCACCATCTCCTTGTACTGATGTGACATGTCTACCCTCCACATACAGGTCTATATTACAATATCTGCCTCACCATCTCCTTGTACTGATGTGACATGTCTACCCTCCACATACAGGTCTATATTACAATATCTGCCTCACCATCTCCTTGTACTGATGTGACATGTCTACCCTCCACATACAGGTCTATATTACAATATCTGCCTCCCCATCTCCTTGTACTGATGTGACATGTCTACCCTCCACATACAGGTCTATATTACAATATCTGCCTCACCATCTCCTTGTACTGATGTGACATGTCTACCCTCCACGTACAGGTCTATATTACAATATCTGCCTCACCATCTCCTTGTACTGATGTGACATGTCTATCCTCCACGTACAGGTCTATATTACAATATCTGCCTCACCATCTCCTTGTACTGATGTGACATGTCTACCCTCCACGTACAGGTCTATATTACAATATCTGACTCACCATCTCCATGTACTGATGTGACATGTCTACCCTCCACATACAGGTCTATGTTACAATATCTGACTCACCATCTCCTTATACTGATGTGACATGTCTACCCTCCATATACAGGTCTATGTTACAATATCTGCCTCACCATCTCCTTGTACTGATGTGACATGTCTACCCTCCACATACAGGTCTATGTTACAATATCTGACTCACCATCTCCATGTACTGATGTGACATGTCTACCCTCCACATACAGGTCTATATTACAATATCTGACTCACCATCTCCTTGTACTGATGTGACATGTCTACCTTCCACATACAGGTCAGTATTACAATACCTGACTCACCATCTCCTTGTACTGATGTGACATGTCTACCCTTCACATACAGGTCTAAATTACAATATCTGACTCACCATCTCCTTGTACTGATGTGACATGTCTACCCTCCACATACAGGTCTATATTACAATATCTGACTCACCATCTCCTTGTACTTTTGTGACATGTCTACCCTCCACATACAAGTCAATATTACAATATCTGCATCACCATCTCCTTGTACTGATGTGACATGTCTACCCTCCACATACAGGTCTATGTTACAACATCTGACTCCACATCTCCTTGTACTGATGTGACACGTCTACCCTCCACATACAGGTCTATATTACAACATCTGACTCATTATCTCCCTGTACTGATGTGACATGTTTAACCTCCACATACAGGTCTATATTGCAATATCTGACTCACCATCTCCTTGTACTGATGTTACATGTCTACCCTCCACATACAGGTCTATATTACAATATCTGACTCACTATCTCCTTGTAATGATGTGACATGTTTACCCTCCACAAACAGGTCTATATTACAATATCTGACTCACCATCTCCTTGTACTGATGTGACATGTCTACCCTCCACATACAGGTCTATGTTACAATATCTGACTCACTATCTCCCTGTACTGGTGTGACATGTCTACCATCCACATACAGGTCTATAGTACAATATCTGACTCACCATCTCCATGTACTGATGTGACATGTCTACCTCCACATACAGGTCTTTATTACAATATCTGACTCACCATCTCCTTGTACTGATGTGACATGTCTACCCTCCACATACAGGTCTATATTACAATATCTGACTCACCATCTCCTTGTACTGATGTGACATGTCTACCCTCCACATACAGGTCTATATTACAATATCTGACTCACCATCTCCTTGTACTGATGTGACATGTCTACCCTCCACATACAAGTCAATTCTACAATATCTGCCTCACCATCTCCTTGTACTGATGTGACATGTCTACCCTCCACATACAGGTCTATGTTACAACATATGACTCCACATCTCCTTGTACTGATGTGACACGTCTACCCTCCACATACAGGTCTATATTACAACATCTGACTCATTATCTCCTTGTACTGATGTGACATGTTTACCCTCCACATACAGGTCTATATTGCAATATCTGACTCACCATCTCCTTTACTGATGTGACATGTCTACCCTCCACATACAGGTCTATATTACAATATCTGACTCATTATCTCCTTGTAATGATATGACATGTTTACCCTCCACAAACAGGTCTATATTACAATATCTTACTCACCATCTCCTTGTACTGATGTAACATGTCTACCCTCCACATACAGGTCTATGTTACAATATCTGACTCACTATCTCCCTGTACTGATGTGACATGTCTACCTTCCACATACAGGTCTATATTACAATATCTGACTCACCATCTCCTTGTACTGATGTGACATGTCTACCCTCCACATACAGGTCTATGTTACAATATCTGCCTAACCATCTCCTTATACTGATGTGACATG
Source organism: Panopea generosa (assembly GCA_029582155.1). Lineage (NCBI taxonomy): Eukaryota > Metazoa > Mollusca > Bivalvia > Adapedonta > Hiatellidae > Panopea > Panopea generosa. The sequence continues at coordinate 5,742,266 of CM055911.1, forward strand.
TCTACCCTCCACATACAGGTCTATATTACAATATCTGCCTCACCATCTCCTTGTACTGATGTGACATGTCTACCCTCCACATACAGGTCTATATTACAATATTTGCCTCACCATCTCCTTGTACTGATGTGACATGTCTACCCTCCACGTACAGGTCTATATTACAATATCTGACTCACCATCTCCTTGTAGTGATGTGACATGTCTACCCTCCACATACAGGTCTATATTACAATATCTGACTCACCATCTCCATGTACTGATGTGACATGTCTACCCTCCACATACAGGTCTATATTACAATATCTGCCTCACCATCTCCTTGTACTGATGTGACATCTCTACCCTCCACATACAGGTCTATGTTACAATATCTGACTCACCATCTCCATGTACTGATGTGACATGTCTACCCTCCACATACAGGTCTATATTACAATATCTGACTCACCATCTCCTTGTACTGATGTGACATGTCTACCCTCCATATACAGGTCTATGTTACAATATCTGCCTCACCATCTCCTTGTACTGATGTGACATGTCTACCCTCCACATACAGGTCAATGTTACAATATCTGACTCACCATCTCCATGTACTGATGTGACATGTCTACCCTCCACATACAGGTCTATATTACAATATCTGACTCACCATCTCCTTGTACTGATGTGACATGTCTACCCTCCACATACAGGTCAATATTACAATATCTGACTCACCATCTCCTTGTACTGATGTGACATGTCTACCTTCCACATACAGGTCTATATTACAATATCTGACTCACCATCTCCTTGTACTGATGTGACATGTCTACCCTCCACATACAGGTCTATATTACAATATCTGACTCACCATCTCCTTGTACTTTTGTGACATGTCTACCCTCCACATACAAGTCAATATTACAATATCTGCATCACCATCTCCTTGTACTAATGTGACATGTCTACCCTCCACATACAGGTCTATGTTACAACATCTGACTCCACATCTCTCGACTGATGTGACACGTCTACCCTCCACATACAGGTCTATATTACAACATCTGACTCATTATCTCCCTGTACTGATGTGACATGTTTAACCTCCACATACAGGTCTATATTGCAATATCTGACTCACCATCTCCTTGTACTGATGTGACATGTCTACCCTCCACATACAGGTCTATATTACAATATCTGACTCACTATCTCCTTGTAATGATGTGACATGTTTACCCTCCACAAACAGGTCTATATTACAATATCTGACTCACCATCTCCTTGTACTGATGTGACATGTCTACCCTCCACATACAGGTCTATGTTACAATATCTGACTCACTATCTCCCCGTACTGGTGTGACATGTCTACCCTCCACATACAGGTCTATATTACAATATCTGACTCACCATCTCCATGTACTGATGTGACATGTCTACCCTCCACATACAGGTCTTTATTACAATATCTGACTCACCATCTCCTTGTACTGATGTGACATGTCTACCCTCCACATACAGGTCTATATTACAATATCTGACTCACCATCTCCTTGTACTGATGTGACATGTCTACCCTCCACATACAGGTCTATATTACAATATCTGACTCACCATCTCCTTGTACTGATGTGACATGTCTACCCTCCACATACAAGTCAATATTACAATATCTGCCTCACCATCTCCTTGTACTGATGTGACATGTCTACCCTCCACATACAGGTCTATGTTACAACATATGACTCCACATCTCCTTGTACTGATGTGACACGTCTACCCTCCACATACAGGTCTATATTACAACATCTGACTCATTATCTCCTTGTACTGATGTGACATGTTTACCCTCCACATACAGGTCTATATTGCAATATCTGACTCACCATCTCCTTTACTGATGTGACATGTCTACCCTCCACATACAGGTCTATATTACAATATCTGACTCACCATCTCCTTGTACTGATGTGACACGTCTACCCTCCACATACAGGTCTATATTACAATATCTGACTCACCATCTCCTTGTACTGATGTGACATGTCTACCCTCCACATACAGGTCTATATTACAATATCTGACTCATTATCTCCTTGTACTGATGTGACATGTCTACCCTCCACATACAGGTCAATATTACAATATCTGACTCATTATCTCCTTGTAATGATGTGACATGTTTACCCTCCACAAACAGGTCTATATTACAATATCTGACTCATTATCTCCTTGTAATGATGTGACATGTTTACCCTCCACAAACAGGTCTATATTACAATATCTGACTCACCATCTCCTTGTACTGATGTGACATGTCTACCCTCCACATACAGGTCTATGTTACAATATCTGACTCACTATCTCCCTGTACTGATGTGACATGTCTACCTTCCACATACAGGTCTATATTACAATATCTGACTCACCATCTCCTTGTACTGATGTGACATGTATACCCTCCACATACAGGTCTATGTTACAATATCTGACTCACCATCTCCTTGTACTGATGTGACATGTCTACCCTCCACATACAGGTCTATATTACAATATCTGACTCACCATCTCCTTGTACTGATGTGACATGTCTACCCTCCACATACAGGTCTATGTTACAACATCTGACTCCACATCTCCTTGTACTGATGTGACATGTCTACCCTCCACATACAGGTATATGTTACAATATCTGACTCACTATCTCCATGTACTGATGTGACATGTCTACCCTCCACAAACAGGTCTATATTACAATATCTGACTCACCATGTCCTTGTACTGATGTGACATGTATACCCTCCACATACAGGTCTATATTACAATATCAGACTCACCATCTCCTTGTACTGATGTGACATGTCTACCCTCCACATAAAGGTATATATTACAATATCTGACTCACCATCTCCTTGTACTTTTGTGACATGTCTACCCTCCACATACAGGTCAATATTACAATATCTGCCTCACCATCTCCTTGTACTGATGTGACATGTCTACCCTCCACATACAGGTCTATATTACAATATCCGACTCACCATCTCCTTGTACTGATGTGACATGTCTACCCTCCACATACAGGTCTATGTTACAATATCTGCCTCACCATCTCCTTGTACTGATGTGACATGTCTACCCTCCACATACAGGTCTATATTACAATATCTGACTCACCATCTCCTTGTACTGATGTGACATGTCTACCCTCCACATACAAGTCAATATTACAATATCTGCCTCACCATCTCCTTGTACTGATGTGACATGTCTACCCTCCACATACAGGTCTATATTACAATATCTGACTCCACATCTCCTTGTACCGATGTGACATGTCTACCTCCACATACAAGTCAATATTACAATATCTGCCTCACCATCTCCCTGTACTGATGTGACATGTCTACCCTCCACATACAGGTCTATATTACAATATCTGACTCCACATCTCCTTATACTGATGTGACATGTCTACCCTCCACATACAGGTCTATATTACAATATCTGACTCCACATCTCCTTGTACTGATGTGACATGTGTACCCTCCACAAACAGGTCTATATTACAATATCTGACTCACAATCTCCTTGTACTGATGTGACATGTCTACCCTCCACAAACAGGTCTATATTGCAATATCTGACTCACTATCTCCCTGTACTGATGTGACATGTCTATCCTCCACATACAGGTCTATATTACAATATCTGACTCACCATCTCCATGTACTGATTTGACATGTCTACCCTCCATATACAGGTATTTGTTACAACATCTGACTCACCATCTCCTTGTACTGATGTGACATGTCTACCCTCCACATACAAGTCTATATTACAATATCTGACTCCACATCTCCTTGTACTGATGTGACATGTCTACCCTCCACATACAGGTCTATATTACAATATCTGACTCCACATCTCCTTGTACTGATGTGACATGTTTACCCTCCACATACAGGTCTATATTGCAATATCTGACTCACCATCTCCTTTACTGATGTGACATGTCTACCCTCCACATACAGGTCTATATTACAATATCTGACTCACCATCTCCTTGTACTGATGTGACACGTCTACCCTCCACATACAGGTCTATATTACAATATCTGACTCACCATCTCCTTGTACTGATGTGACATGTCTACCCTCCACATACAGGTCTATATTACAATATCTGACTCATTATCTCCTTGTACTGATGTGACATGTCTACCCTCCACATACAGGTCAATATTACAATATCTGACTCATTATCTCCTTGTAATGATGTGACATGTTTACCCTCCACAAACAGGTCTATATTACAATATCTGACTCATTATCTCCTTGTAATGATGTGACATGTTTACCCTCCACAAACAGGTCTATATTACAATATCTGACTCACCATCTCCTTGTACTGATGTGACATGTCTACCCTCCACATACAGGTCTATGTTACAATATCTGACTCACTATCTCCCTGTACTGATGTGACATGTCTACCTTCCACATACAGGTCTATATTACAATATCTGACTCACCATCTCCTTGTACTGATGTGACATGTATACCCTCCACATACAGGTCTATGTTACAATATCTGACTCACCATCTCCTTGTACTGATGTGACATGTCTACCCTCCACATACAGGTCTATATTACAATATCTGACTCACCATCTCCTTGTACTGATGTGACATGTCTACCCTCCACATACAGGTCTATGTTACAACATCTGACTCCACATCTCCTTGTACTGATGTGACATGTCTACCCTCCACATACAGGTATATGTTACAATATCTGACTCACTATCTCCATGTACTGATGTGACATGTCTACCCTCCACAAACAGGTCTATATTACAATATCTGACTCACCATGTCCTTGTACTGATGTGACATGTATACCCTCCACATACAGGTCTATATTACAATATCAGACTCACCATCTCCTTGTACTGATGTGACATGTCTACCCTCCACATAAAGGTATATATTACAATATCTGACTCACCATCTCCTTGTACTTTTGTGACATGTCTACCCTCCACATACAGGTCAATATTACAATATCTGCCTCACCATCTCCTTGTACTGATGTGACATGTCTACCCTCCACATACAGGTCTATATTACAATATCCGACTCACCATCTCCTTGTACTGATGTGACATGTCTACCCTCCACATACAGGTCTATGTTACAATATCTGCCTCACCATCTCCTTGTACTGATGTGACATGTCTACCCTCCACATACAGGTCTATATTACAATATCTGACTCACCATCTCCTTGTACTGATGTGACATGTCTACCCTCCACATACAAGTCAATATTACAATATCTGCCTCACCATCTCCTTGTACTGATGTGACATGTCTACCCTCCACATACAGGTCTATATTACAATATCTGACTCCACATCTCCTTGTACCGATGTGACATGTCTACCTCCACATACAAGTCAATATTACAATATCTGCCTCACCATCTCCCTGTACTGATGTGACATGTCTACCCTCCACATACAGGTCTATATTACAATATCTGACTCCACATCTCCTTATACTGATGTGACATGTCTACCCTCCACATACAGGTCTATATTACAATATCTGACTCCACATCTCCTTGTACTGATGTGACATGTGTACCCTCCACAAACAGGTCTATATTACAATATCTGACTCACAATCTCCTTGTACTGATGTGACATGTCTACCCTCCACAAACAGGTCTATATTGCAATATCTGACTCACTATCTCCCTGTACTGATGTGACATGTCTATCCTCCACATACAGGTCTATATTACAATATCTGACTCACCATCTCCATGTACTGATTTGACATGTCTACCCTCCATATACAGGTATTTGTTACAACATCTGACTCACCATCTCCTTGTACTGATGTGACATGTCTACCCTCCACATACAAGTCTATATTACAATATCTGACTCCACATCTCCTTGTACTGATGTGACATGTCTACCCTCCACATACAGGTCTATATTACAATATCTGACTCCACATCTCCTTGTACTGATGTGACATGTCTACCCTCCACATACAGGTCAATATTACAATATCTGACTCCACATCTCCTTGTACTGATGTGACATGTGTACCCTCCACAAACAGGTCTATATTACGATATCTGACTCACCATCTCCTTGTACTGATGTGACATGTCTACCCTCCAGAAACAGGTCTATATTACAATATCTGACTCACCTTCTCCTTGTACTGATGTGACATGTCTACCCTCCACATACAGGTGTATGTTACAATATCTGACTCACCATCTCCTTGTACTGATGTGACATGTCTACCCTCCACATACAAGTCAATATTACAATATCTGCCTCACCATCTCCTTGTACTGATGTGACATGTCTACCCTCCACATACAGGTCTATATTTCAATATCTGACTCACCATCTCCTTGAACTGATGTGACATGTATACCCTCCACATACAGGTCTATGTTACAATATCTGCCTCACCATCTCCTTGTACTGATGTGACATGTCTACCCTCCACATACAGGTCTATATTACAATATCTGACTCACCATCTTCTTGTACTGATGTGACATGTCTACCCTCCACATAGAGGTCTATATTACAATATCTGACTCACCATCTCCTTGTACTGATGTGACATGTCTACCCTCCACATACAAGTCTATATTACAATATCTGACTCACCATCTCCTTGTACTGATGTGACATGTCTACCCTCCACATACAAGTCAATATTACAATATCTGCCTCACCATCTCCTTGTACTGATGTGACATGTCTACCCTCCACATACAGGTCTATATTACAATATCTGACTCACCATCTCCTTGTACTGATGTGACATGTCTACCCTCCACATAGAGGTCTATATTACAATATCTGACTCACCATCTCCTTGTACTGATGTGACATGTCTACCCTCCACATACAAGTCAATATTAAAATATCTGCCTCACCATCTCCTTGTACTGATGTGACATGTCTACCCTCCACATACAGGTCTATATTACAATATCTGACTCACCATCTCCTTGTACTGATGTGACATGTCTACCCTCCACATACAGGTCTATATTACAACATCTGACTCCACATCTCCTTGTACTGATGTGACATGTCTACCCTCCACATACAGGTCAATATTACAATATCTGCCTCACCATCTCCTTATACTGATGTGACATGTCTACCCTCCATATACAGGTCTATATTACAATATCTGCCTCACGATCTCCTTGTACTGATGTGACATGTCTACCCTCCACATACAGGTCAATATTACAATATCTGCCTCACCATCTCCTTGTACTGATGTGACATGTCTACCCTCCATATACAGGTCTATATTACAATATCTGACTCACCATCTCCTTGTACTGATGTGACATGTCTACCCTCCACATACAGGTCTATATTACAATATCTGCCTCACCATCTCCTTGTACTGATGTGACATGTCTACCCTCCACATACAGGTCTATATTACAATATCTGACTCCACATCTCCTTGTACATTTACATAATTATTATATCAATTATCATCAAAAACTGATAACAACTACATGAACTAATTATCATCCAAAACATATCACATTTACATGAATCAATTATCATCCAAAACATATCACATTTACATATATCAATTATCATCAAAAACTTATAACAACTACATGAACCAATTATCATCCAAAACATATCACATTTACATGAATCAATTATCATCCAAAACATATCACATTTACATTAATCAATTATCATCCAAAACATATCACAACTATATGAATCAATTATCATCCAAAACATATCACAACTACATGAATCAGTTATCATACAAAACAGATTACATTTACATGAATCAATTGGCATTTAAAACATACCACATCTATATGAATAAATTATCATCCAAAACATACCACATTTACATATATCAATTATCATCCAAAACATATAACAACTACATGAATCAATTATCATACAAAACATATCACATTGACATTAATCACTTATCATCCAAAACATATCACATCTACATGAATCAATTATCATCCAAAACATATCACATTTACATCAATCAATTATCATCTAAAACATATCACTTACATAACTCAGTTATCTTCCAAAATATATCACATAAATGTGAATGAGTTATCATCCAAAACATATCATTTACATGAATCAGTTATCATCCAAAACATATCACATTTACATGAATCAATTGTCATCCAAAACATACCACATCTATATGAATAAATTATCATCCAAAACATACCACATTTACATATATCAATTATCATCCAAAACATATAACAACTACATGAATCAATTATCATCCAAAACATATCACATTTACATTAATCACTTATCATCCAAAACATATCACATCTACATGAATTAATTATCATCCAAAACATATCACATTTACATCAATCAATTATCATCTAAAACATATCACTTACATAACTCAGTTATCTTCCAAAATATATCACATTAATGTGAATGAGTTATCATCCAAAACATATCATTTACATGAATCAGTTATCATCCAAAACATATCACATTTACATGAATCAATTGTCAACCAAAACATATCATCACATCTACATGTATTAATAATTAATTGTTGCAGAATGCATGTCCAGTGGTAGAGTATCGGACCTAATATTAGAGGATCGTTGTTGTTTTTTTCCATAAGGGCAATATATGGTGTCATTGAGCAAGATACTTTATCCCCACATGCTTAGTACTGGTTCTACCTAGGGACACTTTGAGCATGATTTGCCTAAGTTGTAATAACTTGTTTCACAAATAAATAAGTTTAAACTGAATTGATTGTTATATCACGTTTTCATGAATTAATCATAAAACAAAATTATACCGGGTATCACATTTCCATGAGTTAACCAATGAAAATATCATTTACATGAATTATTTGTTAAAAATATTTAAGATATCTTATCTTTTCAATGAATTAAGCATAATAATAGATCACATTTCAATGAATTTACTGTTGATATGTATTGTGAATATTTCTGTGAATTAATAATAATAAATCTCTCATTATCAAGACTTATTATAATCATTTAAATATCTCATATCATAAAATATATCACATTAACAAGACTTATTTGTTAAAGTATCTCTCATTTTACATTAATTAATCACACAAAATATCTCCAATTAAATTTATTTGAATTAATCATAAGAACTGGTTTGAACCTGACTTGGTCCAAATCCCTATGTTTGGTCAAGGAATTATATAGAGAAGGAATGGCAACTAATTTAGATATCAGAATCTCGTTTTCAATTATCTTCACTTCCTTTCACGTTAGGAACACAAATCAAAATTCTTACATTGCAGAATGTGAATTGCAGTAATTCTAATCAAAACAATACCATTTCCAGCAATTTGTGTTTAAAATTGTTGGGGAACTTCTAACTACAAGATGTGTACTGCAGCTAGAATAACAAAAAAATTGCAAGAAATTTTACTTTAAACCATAATATCTTTAATTCAAGATCATTTTGCATGATCAAAACAAATTAAAACATCTAAAATTACCTACAACCTACATTTTATGTACAAGAAAGCAGTTGTCTGTGAATTCTAAATGAATTGCCAAATAATCCTTTGTGTGCTATTTTTTCAATGTGTAGTGAGATGCAAATTTCCTATCCTTCTATATCAGTCCTTGGTTTGGTCAATTACTTGTGGAAGGATGGTGGCTTAACTTATAGTAGATTCATTCCTAGGTTTTCCTTTACCAGTCAAACTTGAATAATCTTTTATAATCCGTCTTGTGTTGAAAATGGCATTTAACCCTTTACTTCATATAGACATCTTTGGACACCTCTAATATAGACGCCTTTGGACACCTGTAATATAGACACCTCTGGACACCTCTAAAATAGAAGTCTTTTGAATTATTGGGTGAATTATGTTTATATTAACTGACAGAGTGGAAAACAGTGCAGGTAGTGTTCAGATTGTTCGTTATGACCAATCTGAACTTGTCCTGCACTGTTTTCAAAAGCCTTCTGTGATTGGTGTAGGAAAACGCGTATCTATGGAGTAAAGGGCTAACCCCATTAAAAATCATTAGAATATCTCACATTTATATGAACTGATTGTTAAAAACACCTCACATTTACTGTTATTAAACATAAATAAATATTTAACTTTACTAAGACTTAGTCATTGAAATATATTAATTTTACATGAAATAGTTGTTTAAATCCCCAATATTTACATAATCAATCATTAGGAAAACCAAATCTTTACAAAAACTATTTATTAAAAAATCTCACATTTACATGAAGTAATTGTTAGCAATAACTCACATTTACATGAGGTAACCCAGTCCATGTTTATAATGTAATACAGACCATAAACCTTTCAAGTACCCCTAAATTGTACTGTGTTTGGGCTCTGTTTGCTCACAGTTTGTGTTTCTTTTGCACCCAGTTCCCACTCCGTCTATGCTTGCACATCAGAGTTATATTAAATAAGTGCACTCAGAAACATAGCAAGTGTGAAGTTGTTCGCTGATGTGGTTAATAATAGTCGCAACATCGTGATAATTTGTCTAAAAGCATCTGCTACCAAGAATCAATATTCACAGCCAAATGCAGATAAAACTGTTAACTATATAACTATGGCTTCTTATAATAATTGTTTCTTAGTTTACTATCATAATTATCATCTTTTCAAGATTTCAAAATTACCAGTAATCTGTACTTGCAATTCCTAAGAACCATTTTATCAGAAATCATTTAACGCATTTATTAGATTGACATCCACTTCAGTAGACTACAGTCATGTAATAAATCTTGATTTTACTTATTGTTTTTACCCTCATGTTAAAATTTAAACTGCGTAAATCCAAACGTGTGTTTATGAATACACTCAATTTTCACTTTAGCGTTCAGAAGTGCACTTGCTATACAAGTTACATCATTTGCTTTGGATGAGTCTATTGTGCACTCACCTTGCATGTGTTATTAGTTTACTGTGCAGTTTGAATGCACTTTGATCACGGGTTAAAGTGGTTACCTGAATGGTTTAGAGTCTGTATGCAAACATATTGTCACGTTTCCAATCTTGAACATATTATTAGCACTTACCTGCCTACCTGCAATGTTGACTGAGTTATTGTGTTAAAATTGTAAATAGTTCTGACTCTTTCAGCAAAAAAAAATTACCAACACTTAATACAGTTGCTTTTCAACAACTGGGTAAGCGCACACATGAAATAATTGTGAAAGTTAATGGAAAGATTGGAACGTACCACACAAACTTACTTAAGAAGTATGAGGAGAGAAAAGTAGTGGCCACAGTTTCAGTTATAGCGGCAGAAGAATGTGAAGAGGTTGGTGTTGTAGATGATGAGAATTTGTTGGAACTAGTAGAGAGTATGGGAAAAGAAACATATAGAGATGTTCAAATAAGTGAGAACTTGACACAGAAGCAGAGAACCCAAGTGCTTGAACTATTGCAGAACTATCAGGATATTTTTACTGAAGTTCCTGGAACGACAAGTTTAGAGGAGCATAAGATAGAGCTCACAACAAATAAACCTGTTAGAGTAAGGCAATATACCGAATCACATGCCAAGTCTGAGATAGATGAAGAAGTCGAGACCATGTTAAAATTCAGTGTCATAGAGCCGACTGTCTCACACTATAATCCTTCTTGTTTGTTAGTCAAGAAGAAGGACAATACAAACCGATTTTGTTACGATTTCCGTGGTTTGAACATGATTACAACGTTCGACACTGAACCTATGGGTAATGTACAGGACATTCTGTCAAAGTAAGAGGGTGATAAGTATTTTACAAAGATAGACTTGAGTAAAGAATATTGGCAAATACCTATTGAAGAAAAGTCGAGACATTGGACAGCATTTTCAACATCAAATGGTAACTATCAGTTCAGAAAGATGCCTTTCGGTATGATTAACTCTGGAGCTACATTCAATAGGATGATGTATACAATTGGATACATTCTTATCCACGTGATCAAAATGGCGATGTAGTGTCTTTTCCTTCTCGGAGCTTGAATGTGCAAACTTTGCATCTGAAAGTGATATAATTGAAGTTGTATGTGCAATATGAAGCTGAAACAATAAATCGGAACATATGTGTTTTATAATCACGTTGGAATTTTAGTGTTTGGAAGTTTGGTATGTGTATAGGTGTGTCTGTGTGTGTGTTTTACCATTGTACATGAATGCCTGTACATGAGAGTGTGTACATCCAGAGACGGGATGTGTGTATGCATGTGTGCGTGGGCGCAAATATTAGTTTATGTATTCTTGCCGTACTTGTATTTGTTTCATGCGCTTTCGTGAACAGTCTTCAAACATATAGGTGTACTTTTATGCTGGATAAACAGTGTTCCAGACATACAGTTTTGGTTTGAGTTTGAAACATGTCTCAAACGTATGCTGTCCAGACACGTTGTCTGAACAACTGGTCTCATTATTTAACTAATGTTGAACAACAGATAGTTCAACTCTACAGGGTTTGAAACATTATACTGTATACAGTTGAATGGTATGATCATTTGTCTGAATGATTTCTAAATATTAGAATCATTTCATTATTTTTTTTGTTTGAAGTTTGCTAATCATGAGACAAGAAGCCTGAGGAAAATTTATATATTATATAGTTTGAACAAAATGGTTTAATATAGTTTCAAGCTAGGCTGTTTCACAGCTTAATCCAGTGAAGACACAGTCTCCTTACAGAAGATCCCGTTTTTAGTTCAAGATAATCACCAAACGTCTTGACACCTTGGCCCAATTTACCTCAAAACCTATTCCATACTCATTTTCATTTTTGATAGTATAAACAAAATTTCATCAAAAAATCTTAAAGGAAACCAAAGTTACTTTAATAGTGGAAGCCCTTTTTCCATTTTTCTCAAATCATCCAAGGGCAATAACTTTGTTGTTGCCGACTGAGTAATATGAACTACTTATCTGACCTTTTATACCTATAAACCTTCTGACCATGTTTGGTCAAGATCTGATGAAAACTAAATGTGTTAACTGTAATGTTTATAATGAAAAAATCAGCATGCTTCAATATATCAAGGACAATAACTCTGTCCATTCTGATCCAATATGGCTAGTTCAACCTTTCATGGTCAATAACATTCAGAGCAAATTTGGTAACAATATGTTGAAAACTTTTATGCATATTAACTTACCAAGTTTGGTCTAGATGAGATCAGATCTAAAAGTGTTATGGTGTTTACAAGGCCATTTTCAGCATTTTTCAACAATTCAAAAGTCATGACTCTGTTGTTGTTGTTTTTTACCAATCTGACTGATTCAACAACTTGTCTGTGTTGAAGAAGCTACAGTCTTTACAGACGATGGATGGACGGACAGACTGATATTGGACAAAGTACCATGGCAAAAGCCCTTCTGGCCTTTAACCAGGAGAGCTAAGAATAGATTATATTACAGTTAAACCTGTGCAAGCGATCATCTCTATTAGGCAGCCACTTGTCTTAAGCAACCATATTTGCTGTTTCCTATTTCTATGGTTTCAGTGCAAATTCACTTGTATTAAGCAACAACCTGTTTTAAAAGGCCACTTTTACTCCTGCCCTTGAATGGCTGCTTAAGACAGGTTTAACTGTAGAAGTGTCTGTGAAAACATTGTGTAAAGTCAGTGCACTATTAACAGTGAAATATGGCTGGGTACCTTTAAATATAGTTACACCATATATACATATAGCTTACTTACCGATATTTGTGACTTGCCGCAGGGTGAGACTTGTCTATATGCCGGATATGTGTGACCTGTCCCAGCTCAGAGTCTTCTTTAAATATAACACACTTGAGTCTATACCGCAGCAGCAAGGAGGCATTGCCTGAAAACATAGCATCTAGATCAAGCATCCCAATATCAAAATTCATCTGACTTCTGACTGGTTATTTATGTATTATCTAAACAGTATCAAGTAAATCATATGCATCTGTGCTGGAGCCAGTCTAGAATCATGATCATTTGGATGCTTTTCTTACATTTAAGCTTTTTAAGTATTTAAGTTGTATTTGAGTATTCATGTACAGTAAAACCTGTATTTGTGGTCACCTTTATTGAGCAGCCACTTGTCTTCAGCAGCCACATTTGCTGTTTTCCATTTTTTTGTTATCAGAGCAAATGTACCTGATAATTTTTTATATGTCTTGAACACAGTCATTATACACTGTAGTTAAATATGGTTGGAAAAAAGCTGCTAAATGAGCTAAAATATGGAGCTACATAAAAGCCGTTGCACAAGTAGAGGACATGCTCACAGAATTTCATATACATAAAGTTATATAAAGAAAAGAAAATATTGGGTCACTATTTCGAGCTCCGTAAAGAATGGCAGCAAAATATAGCCCACCAAAGATAGGTATCTCCAAAAGAAATGTGATAGTTATGACATATGCTATCTTCTTTATTTTGAAGTTCTTAAAGGTTGTAAACATCAATCAGCAATCTGAAATCGTCAGATACACACCTTCAGTCACATATCCCAATCAAGGTCATGGGTCTGAGTCCAGCTCGGTCCAAATATATGTGAGTAAGTTTTCCAGTTCTTTCTTTAATAGTAATGATGGATATGCTATATATAACCTGGCATGTGTTGAAAAAAACTCATTAAATATGTTTCCAGTGTTAAAAAAATATTACATTAAATGCCATTCCACTTCCCAACATGCACATGGATTGTCTGTTTTAGTGTGAGATGGGAATATATATATAAATACAAAACAGTAAAATTCCTTGTATAAATAGGAACAATCTGATAGTGAAGTATCAGATATTGAGTAATTCAAGATTGAACTTCATCTTCTCATTAAATAAAGTTTATTCTAATTAAAACATTTGCCACATACCAGTATAATATATACAGCAATATATACTATAATTAACAATATGTGAATTACATAGAAGGTGTCTGTATGGGTTGTCTTGCTATACAGCATTCAGTTATTTACCTTGTATCTATCAGGAATCAAGCTAATGATCAAATCTGCAACTCCTCGCTTGAGCAGCATTTACAACAATGATAGTAAACACTTTATTACTTTCTACAATACATATCAATCCATTGGTCATCAGTTAGAATCCCTGCCTGGACACAGTTATCCTGATGATTTATATACAACCTTATGTCACATTGTCATTCACCTCTCACTGCTGGTACTTGTGGGATATCAGTTACTTGTGGAAATGGGTATGCTCGAGTAATGGTTAACCGTCCAGGATCCCAGATAAAAAGGACCTCAAGTGATCCCAAGTGTTTTGGCCAAACAATGCTGCAGACATCAAGATGATAAAAATAATACTTCACACTTTCTGAGAAGATTTTTTGAAAGTTGAAAAAAAAAACACACCAAAAAAAAACAAAATTGCTAAGCTCCTGGGACAGTGCGATCACATAAGCTCACCTGTGAGTCTTCGACTCAGTTAATTAAAATATGTCATGGATTTATTACACACCTGCAATGTCATTATGTGATCAGTTATATTTGTATTACATACCTTGTGTATGGCACATTACATGTAATGGAGTACCGACGTCATTGTCTCGGCAAACACTTCCCATACCTTGTTAATCATACCACCAGAGGAAAGTTCTTCATTTCTGAAAAGGAGATTGTTTTTTTTTATATTTTATATATTTCTGGGCATATTTCATTATGTGATTTACACCTATGTACATGCCTGTATACTTGAAGCATTTGATGAATTTTACATACAATCATGTATTGTTTGGTATGTGTGGGAAATCTGCTTGATGAATGTATATGAATAATTTGAGGTCTCAATGAATGGACAATTACCTCTTCTTAGTAATGTCAGTAAGATTCCTGTGCCAGAGTAACTAGACTTGTGCTAATCACTTATATGTGGTTTTACCCCAAAGATTGCTAATTTACAACATATTTCTCTGTAAGTTACAAGATTAAACCTTCTCATGAATTCTGCCAGATTTAGGTAACAATGTGTATGTTTCAGTAAGATTTGACATCTTTAAGATATTTTTCTGTTTCAAATCAAGAGTGTTGTTGTTCTCATGCAGAATGGCTATGTATGAATTATCTCGGCGAACGAAATAGATGACCAGATCCCAGTGGTCTGAAACATAAATAGCTGACAACATCCAAGCGGTCTCAAACATAAATAGATGACCAGATCCCAGTGGTCTGAAACATAGATAGCTGACCAGATCCCAGTGGTCTGAAACATAAATAGATGACCAGATCCCAGTGGTCGGAAACATAAATAGATGACCAGATCCCAGTGGTCTGAAACATAAATAGCTGACCAGATCCCAGTGGTCTGAAACATAGATAGCTGACCAGATCCCAGTGGTCTGAAACATAGATAGCTGACCAGATCCCAGTGGTCGGAAACATAGATAGATGACCAGATCCCAGTGGTCGGAAACATAAATAGATGACCAGATCCCAGTGGTCTGAAACATAAATAGCTGACCAGATTCCAGTGGTCTGAAACATAAATAGATGACCAGATCCCAGTGGTCTGAAACATAATTAGATGACCAGATCCCAGTGGTCTGAAACATAAATAGATGACCAGATCCTAGATGACCAGATTCCAGTGGTCTGAAACATAAATAGATGACCAGATCCTAGATGACCAGATCCCAGTGGTCTGAAACATAAATAGATGACCAGATTCCAGTGGTCTGAAACATAAATAGATGACCAGATTCCAGTGGTCTTAAACATAAATAGATGACCAGATCCCAGTGGTCTGAAACATAAATAGATGACAGATCCTAGATGACCAGATCCCAGTGGTCTGAAATATAAACAGATAACCAGATCCCAGTGGTCTGAAACATAAATAGATGACCATATCCCAGTGGTCTGAAATATAAATAGATTATCAGATCCCAGTGGTCTGAAATATAAATAGATTATCAGATCCCAGTCGTCTCAACTATAAATAGATGACCAGATCCCAGTGGTCTCAAACATTAATAGATGACCAGATCCCGGTGGTCTGAAACATAAATAAATAACCAGATCCCAGTGGTCTCAAATATGTATAGGTGACCAGATCCCAGTGGACGCAAACATAAATAGATGACCAGATCCTAGTGGTCTCAAACATAAATATGACCAGATCCCAGTTGTCTCAAACAAAGATCCCAGTGGTCTCAAACATAAATAGGTGACCAGATCCCAGTGGTCTGAAATATAAATAGATTACCAGATCCCAGTGGTCTCAAACATAAATAGATGACCAGATCCCAGTGGTCTCAAACATAAATAAATGACCAGATCCCAGTGGTCTGAAACATAAATAAATCACCAGATCCCAGTGGTCTCAAACATAAATAGATGACCAGATCCCAGTGGTCTCAAACATAAATAGATAATCAGATCCCGGTGGTCTGAAACATAAATAGATAACCAGATCCCAGTGGTCTCAAACATAAATAGATGACCAGATCCCAGTGGACACAAACATAAATAGATGACCAGATCCTAGTGGTCTCAAACATAAATAGATGACCAGATCCCAGTGGACACAAACATAAATAGATGACCAGATCCCAGTGGTCTCAAACATAAATATGACCAGATCCCAGTGGTCTCAAACATAAATAGATAACCAGATCCCAGTGGTCTCAAACATAAATAGATGTCCAATTCCCAGTGGTCTCAAACATAAATAGATGACCAGATCCCAGTGGACACAAACATAAATAGATGACCAGATCCCCGTGGTCTCAAACATAAATAGATGACCAGATCTCAGTGGTCGCAAACATAAATAGGTGACCAGATCCCAGTGGTCTCAAACATAAATAGGTCACCAGATCCCAGTGGTCTGAAACGTAAATAGGTGACCAGATCCCAGTGGTCTGAAACATAAATAGGTGACCAGATCCCAGTGGTCTGAAACATAAATAGATGACCAGATCCCAGTGGTCTCAAACATAAAGAGATGACCAGATCCAAGCGGTCTCAAACATAAATAGATGACCAGATCCCAGTGGTCTGAAATATAAATAAATGACCAGATCCCAGTGGTTTCAAACATAAATAGATGACCAGATCCCAGTGGTCTGAAACATAAATAGGTGACCAGATCCCAGTGGTCTGAAACATAAATAGATGACCAGATCCCAGTGGTTTCAAACATAAATAGGTGATCAGATCCCAGTGGTCTGAAACATAAATAGATGACCAGATCCCAGTGGTTTCAAACATAAATAGGTGATCAGATCCCAGTGGTCTCAAACATAAATAGATGACCAGATCCCAGTGGTCTGAAACATAAATAGGTGACCAGATCCCAGTGGTACAACATAAATTGATGTTCCTTTGGTTACACTCTCTATTGCTGAATGCATCTAGTCACATTATATTTGAATATGGCCCAATTTCAATACGTTTCAACTGTTGGATAATTAACTACAGATTCCTAGTTAGTCCTTAGCCAAGCAGTCAGAATCACATGTTTGACAAAACTAAGTCTAAGTATGTGCGATAGATTTGTTTGTTTGCGTGAATATTAAGCGTCATTTTATGCCATTGAGGGATAACAGATGATCAGTTAACTTAACCACTCTTTCCTGGGATCCTGAAAGGTTAAACCAGTATATTCCACTTGCATAAATGGTGAGATATGAATAACAATAAGATGCAATGTTGTATAACAATCATCAAGGAGACTGTGGCTGGACAAGGATTCAAACTCACGACCCCTGGATTGATAGTCAAACCTGCAACCGACTGAGCTTACTGGGCCTGGCTGTGTTCGAATCTAAGATAAATTTATGTTTCCATGGGCTTCATCCCACAAATTGTAACAGAAATCCTTACTGTCCGATAAGGAAACTACCGATAAGTTATCAAACAGCCTGCTAACGGTACAGCATGGAGTGTACAGAACTTAGTGCAAGTCAAATGTCACCACATAAACCAATTAATCACAGTTTATTTATCTGTCATTTTCCTCTCTCATATGTGCTTTTCGCTTCATGTGTTCATTATATTCATTTTGTAAGATTTCTGATATGTAGTTCATTAATTATTTTTCATATTCTTATTATAAAATCAAGGCATAATTGACTATTATAACTCAGTACTTAAAGTTTTGACTGGCATTTCACTTCTACATGTTTGTCTTTGAACAAGTCTTTCATATTTTGAATGTTTAAACTGCATGGCACCTACAAACTGACCCTTGACATCATAACATACATATAATATATCCATACCCAAACATGTTTAATAACGGGGTCCCATTTATATATATTTAAAAAATTTCACCCGTTATTGGGTCAAACATGATTTTCTTGGGTCTGATCCAATGTCCCATGTTCAAAATGGTGTGTCCATTTTACACCTGTTATTGGTTGTACCAAATGCACTTCTAATTGTCTTTGAACTGTTTGGTCTAAACCTAACTTTGCCTTTTAGAGTACTAGCTCACCCGGTTACCATATACAACATATTCAAAAAACCGCCCATACAGTTTAAACTATTGTACTTCGATTGTGAAACAAGTTCTTACAACTTAGACAAATCACGCTTGAAGTCTTCCTGGGTGGAACCAGTACTGTGCACATTCAGAAAAGGTGTCTTGCTCAATGACGCCATACATAGCCATACCGGAGGATCAAACCCATCATCCACCAATCATGGGTTCGGTGCCCATAATGTTTGGGGGGGGGGGGTTTTTGTATGTACATGTACTTCATCTCAAATAACTGCTTTCTTGAACAAGGAATTTCATATTGATATATTATTTTGTTTGAATATTTAGCATCATTTTCATGCCATCGAGCCAACAGATGACCAGGTAACCCAGCCACTCTTTCATGGAAGGTTACCAGTACTCAAGCACACCAATCTCAGCAAGCAACTGATAACTTTACCACTGAAATCAGCAGTGGGAGACAATGACACGCAATGTTGTATATCAATTATTACAGAGACTGTGTCCAGGTGGCAACTCAAACTCATGACCCAAGTCAGACGTGCTACCGACTGAGTTAACTGGGCCCAGCTGTGATATTAAGGATTATAATTTATTATGTGTGTAGTTTGAATAATTTATTATGTGTGTAGTTTCAATAATATTCAGCAGCAGTCACACGTAGTTTCAATAATATTCAGCAGCAGTCACACCAATCTAGATTGTGTGCCTTTGAAATCAACTGTTGTATCTAATAAAGCTAC
The DNA here is from genome assembly GCA_029582155.1 of Panopea generosa. Classification (NCBI taxonomy): domain Eukaryota; kingdom Metazoa; phylum Mollusca; class Bivalvia; order Adapedonta; family Hiatellidae; genus Panopea; species Panopea generosa. Next base: position 5,762,517 of record CM055911.1, read on the forward strand.
TCACATCTCCAGTCCATTTCTTTATTTATTGTGTGATATTGTAAGACATTGTGTGATATTGTATGATAATATGTGATATTGTATGGTATTGTGTGATATTGTATGACATTGTGTGATATTGTATGACAATGTGTTATATTATATGATAATATGTGATATTGTATGGTATTGTGTGATATTGTATGGTGTTGTGTGATATTGTATGAAATTGTGTGATATTGTATGATATGTGCTATTGTATGGTATTGTGTGATATTGCATGACATTATGTGATATTTTTTGATAAAATGTAATATTGTAAGGTATTGTGTGATGTTGTATGATGTTGTGTGATACTGTGTGAAACGGTATGACATTGTATGATTTTGTATGACATTGTGTGATATTGTATGATATTGTGTGATACTGTATAATATTGTGTGATATTGTGTAATACTATATAATATTGTGTAATACTGTGTGATATTGTATGATATTGTGTGATACTGTGTGACATTGTATGATATTGTAATATATTGTGTGATATTGTAATATATTTTGTGATATTGTATGATTTGTGTGATACTGTATAATAGTGTATGATATTGTGTGATACTGTATAATATTGTGTGATATTGTGTAATACTGTGTGATAATGTATGATATTGTGTGATACTGTATAATATTGTATGATATTGTGTGATACTGTATAATATTGTATGATATTGTGTGATACTGTATAATATTGTGTGATAGTGTATGATATTGTGTGATACTGTATAATATTGAATGATATTGTGTGATACTGTATAATATTGTGTGATATTGTGTAATACTGTGTGATATTGTATGATATTGTGTGATACTGTATAATATTGTATGATATTGTGTGATACTGTATAATATTGTATGATATTGTGTGATACTGTATAATATTGTGTGATATTGTATGATATTGTGTGATACTGTATAATATTGTGTGATATTGTATGATATTGTGTGATACTGTATAATATTGTGTGATATTGTGTAATACTGTGTGATATTGTATGATATTGTGTGATACTATGTGACATTGTATGATATTGTAATATATTGTGTGATATTGTAATATATTTTGTGATATTGTATGATTTGTGTGATACTGTGAGCTATTGTATGATATTGTGTGATACTGTATGATATTGTAATATATTGTGTGATATTTTATGATATTGTGTGATATTGTATAATATTATGTAATATTGTGTGATACTAAACAGTCTGTATCTCAATATGAATCGTAGTGATATGTTGTCTGGCATTACACAGTCCTCACAACTATTTGTAAATTATCTATAAAATACACTAGATATTGTTTTTGAAGGAAATGTTAAAATGTTTTTCCAATGTTCTCTTATTTTATTTTTTTTGTAATCCGGTTTAATGTCATTTTCAACAGATTTCAGGTTATATGTCATATTTAGTTTTATTGGTGGAGGAAGATCTCAGAATGAATCTGAGTAGAAACTGGCAAACTTTCACACATAAAGTATTTTGGACTGAGCAGGACTCAGGACCTTAGTGGTGAGAGGTAAGTGATATTGAGATGGCACCTTAGACAACTCGGCCATGGTGGACCCATTACCAATTTAGGAGTTGCACAGAGATATATTTTTTCAAAGAGATGAATGAATTGGGTTTTACAGCGTACCAACACATTATAGGTTATTCAACGCCAACAGGAAGGAAGATTCCAGGTTCACTATACAGGTACAAAGGCAACACATTACCATACAGATTAAAAAAAATACATCAATAAATGAAAATGCAGAATGAACCTGATATCTTGAAACTAGCAAAACTGCAGAGTTTCAGCAACTTCTGTTGTATTACTCAAATTGTCACTTTCTACACGTCTCACACCACAATTAAATTTCCCATAGGGCTCCATTGTAACATTATTGTCAACAACACTGTGAAAAATCCAAATCTGCAGCATGTGTCTGGGCTCAAATTCTTGACTGGTTCAATATCTGCAAATATAAACAAAAAAATACATATGTTGACCGGGTTGTTTTTTTTTAAATTCAAAGTTTTTGAAGGACCTGTCAATTTCCAGAGAAATAGAACGCCAACAATGCATCACCAATACCATTCGACCAATCAAATCTAAAATGTCACAGAATTGTCTAGAAACCTGGTATCAGCATCAAATTTTCAGTGGTGATTTCTAAAATATTGACCATTTAACACATCATAAGAATAAATAAATCAAAGCAATGTAAAGTCCTGAAAATAGAAGGAAAAAGGCAACTATAGTTTTAATACTACCTCCTTCATCTGTAGGTCCGGAGTATTCAAGGGAGATAATAGTGGCGTGAGTCCTATAGACGGGTTTTTTTGTCTTCGAATGCTCTAAAAGTACCAGAATATATAAAACAATTTAATCCTGACCGAGTAAAACTGTAATGCATGCGTATATCTGCACCGATTCTGAAATAATTCAAGTTTATGTAACCATGGTACCGGTCAATATTCATGCTGTTTCCTGCAAAATAAAGTGATATTAATATTGCTATACCTGTCATCTAGAAATTGTGATAACTTTGTCATTTGTGGCCCTACAGGTCTGCAACTTGCACAAATACATGTTCAAGTGTTGTCTTATCTGAAAGTACAATAAAAACCTTATTAATAAATAAAATAAATAAAAAAATAAGAAAAATGTATGACACTTCCCCCATGGATTTTTGGTTAAAAGTTAAATTTTAACATATCGGTAATAAGGCAACATGAATAAAAGCCAACTGGCACTGTTTGATGACAAAATCAACTGCAACTCTTCTTATGTTATGTCATCACATCATTTCCTAGAGAGAAAGGGCAAAATCAGGCCTAAAAAAAACATATACATGCATGCATAATGTCAAACTTCAGTGAATGCTGTTTCCTGCAAAATCAAGCGATATTAATATTGCTATACCTGTCATCTAGAAATTGTAATAACTTTGTCATTAGTGGCCCTACAGGTCTGAAACTTGCACAAATATATGTTCAAGTGTTGTCTTATCTGAAAGTACAATAAAAACCGTATCAATAAATAAAAAAAAAAATATTAAGAAAAATGTATGACACCACCCACATGGATTTTTGGTTAAAAGTTAAATTTTAACATGTCGGTAATAAGGCAACATGGATAATAAACAACCGGCACTGTTTGATGACAAAATCAACTGCAACACTTATGCATGCATAATGTCAAACTTCTGTGCATAGCTCTTCTCTGTAAAAAAGTACGCCAAACTCAGTCATGTACAATTAGTTACCAGTTCCTGGAGATTGCAGACATCACTATAACTATAGAAACAAACATTGTGAAATAAGATTTGTGAGTGAAATCACAGACAATTTACATGCTCTGTTATTATTATCATTATATAATAATCAGAAATTTGAGAAATATTTATCTACTGGAGAAAATCAACATAGATCAACAATGAAACGCTATACCCAAGCTGACAACGGAAAAAACTACTTTAAAGTGTTTTTTGTGAAAAGCGAGGTAAAAGACATAGTGCTAAATGGTCTAATAATCATATCGAACAACGAATCATCAGACTAGACAAGGAGACATTTGATGGTGTAATTTCTTTAGTAGCCAACTACTCAGGTGACCACAACTATGGTTGAACAATGCAGTAAGCATCAAAAAATCATAGGCATGACATTTGGCAACAAACTGACTCGAGGAAAGAAAAACAATATTGATGAGTCTGCTGTTATAGGTGATGAAGAAAGAGAGGCACACAGACTCATGTCTAATATCCTACAGAGTGAGCAACCGATACTTGTCGACAAATTGACGACAGACGGTGACAGTCAGGCACACAAAGGAGTGTCAATAGCTAACGAGGAATACTGTAAAGAAGCTTCAACTGAATGACTAGCAGACATAACTCCCCTGTCAAGGAGGCTTCTTAATCGACTGAAGTCAACCACTTTCAGTGAAGACATGTTCATGGGAATCACCAAAAAGCGTCGCACTAACCTTCAGGGTCGCTTTGCGCATGATATTTGCCACAGGGTCAACTTAGAGTTTTCAAACTTACACTTGGTCTGTGATGGCAACTTGAGCAAAATGAAAAAGTACTCACCTGGTATTGTAACATCAATATTACAGAGTTATTCTGGCTGCTGTGGAACAACCTGTGCACAATATTTATTTGTGTGTTCAGGCAAGCCTCCATTTAACTAGAAGATGGACTTTGTTCCAGGCAATGCCAAATATTTTGCAATGACCACTAATGATAGACTTTTGGTCAAAAATGCAATAACAGCTTTACGCCTTGGAGAGGAGAGTTTGACAAAGACACGCTTTAACAGCAACACAAATAAAATAGAAAGCATAAATAGAGCATGTAATGTTTCAAACCCAAAAGACACTACTTACCCAAGAAATGCCAAGGCATGTAAGTTGAGTGCAGGTTTACGCATCAACGAGGGTCGAGCCAACTCCAACATGGAGAAAATGACAGCACTTGGTGTTCAAATTCCTTCAAGTACCAAAGCAGTCAGGGCTCTGAAAAGTATACAGGACAGAAATGACTACCACAAGACACGACAATCAACGTGACAGTAAAAACATGCAAGATTTATGAGACGAGTAGCAAATTTCAATAAATATGATGAAATTCATCCAATCGAAACCTACAAAAAGGGCATGTTAGACACCTAAAACCGCCAAATTAAAACACTCACACCATGTTTCACAAACACTTATCATCATTATATATTTAAGTACATGCTGCAGTCCAGATATGCAGATAATAATATCTTACAGAAATTACCCCATTTACCTGAAAAATTATGTGGGTGGGGTATGAAATAATAGTCAACAAGTACCTGGAAATAAGCAATCTCTGTAAATGGCATGGCCAGAGCATGTCTGTGTTGTTTTACACACCTTCCTTTGGGAATTGATGATTGGAGGTTCCAGTGAAAGGTGGTCAAAACGGATACATAAAGAATTGTGACATAAATGTGAGACATCTATTACACGAGGCAAACGTTATAAATATTGCCGTGTAGTACACATAAACATAAGTCTGTGAGCATGGACTCCCCGAGTAAAACCATCTGGATATCTAACATACTGTCTGCCATACATAAGACAAGCTATGTCTTTATGCTTGGTTGCAAATTCCGTCGAATCCCAAAACATGCATCTTAAATTGTTACTGACATTTGGAGCTATTTTAGTAAACAATATCATTAAATATTTATCAAAAAATTAAAAGTCAACATCGTCAGCCATTTTGGGAGGTCTCAAATACAGACACAATCACAACAAATTGAAAAAAGTTCCAATCATAGTCATTTACCTGCTTTTCTGGAAGAAATCAGCATCACTGCATCCGTCACATGTCAGTCTGTCCAATTGTGTTAACGTCTCACACCACAATTAAATTTCCCATAGGGCTCCATTGTAACATTATTGTCAACAACACTGTGAAAAATCCAAATCTGCAGCATGTGTCTGGGCTCAAATTCTTGACTGGTTCAATATCTGCAAATATAAACAAAAAAATACATATGTTGACCAGGTTGTTTTTTTTAAATTCAAAGTTTTTGAAGGACCTGTCAATTTCCAGAGAAATAGTATGCCAACAATGCATCACCAATACCATTCGACCCATCAAATCTAAAATGTCACAGAATTGTCTAAAAACCTGGTATCAGCATCAAATTTTCAGTGGTGATTTCTAAAATATTGACCATTTAACACATCATAAGAATAAATAAATCAAAGCAATGTAAAGTCCTGAAAATAGAAGAAAAAGGCAACTATAGTTTTAATACTACCTCCTTCATCTGTAGGTCCGGAGTATTCAAGGGAGATAATAATGGCGTGAGTCCTACAGCATGCACAAGTCACAGTGATCCTATCCTTGTCATCACACATATGGTTCCCTGCAATATTTAACCACAATAATGAACATGACAAAAAAATGAACACGACACCCATTCGGAGGATTAAATCTGTTATGGCCACGCAGAATGCTGTAAAACATAACATGAATTTGTTTATTAAAGAAAACTTATTTCTCTCCAGGATAGTTTCTATCCAGTCACATATAAACTGGTTTCTGAACCAACAAACAGCAGCAAAGTTAAGTGCCATCAATAAAAAAATCAATTTTATATGACAATACTATAAAAATTGTGACTTAAAAGGTACCGCATGTCAGAATATAAATGGCTATTTATCGTTAAATAGACATGGAAATAACACAAAAAACAACAAATCTTAATTGATCAAACTTTATCAAATGAGAAAAACGATATTAAATATCATGATTTCAAGCGTTTCCTAAATATTATGGGCGCCGCCATTTTATAACTCTTTTATGTTGGAGGTTTTCGGTAATATCATAGAAGCACTTCCGTTCTAGTTTTTGTGAAAATTTTATTGTGTTGTTAGTGACTGCTCTCTACTGATACTCTTATGTATATACACTAATTTTCGTAAACAGTTTATAGATAGAAATACAGTGCATTAGTAAACATTGAAGGAAGACAATTAAACGCAAAAACGATTCTGAATTGAAGGACTTAACCTATAAACGTTGTTGAATAAGTGGGTGGAATAATGTGATATGTTTTGTGGGCAGTGTTGATTTTCCTAATAAGGGATTTCGCAATGCCTCAATGTCAAGCTTCTGTTGAGGTCACAGGTATAACGCCTGTATACTTTGGGGTTGGATCTAAGATTGCAGAATGAAGTGTACCAATGCATTAGTGTACCACTACCCAAGCATACAATTTCTGATGATTTCTGAAGATTACCATAATTGTGCGATATACATATAGACTTAGTATATATTATCTAGAGGAAGGCTCTTAAAAAATGTGCTAAAAACACTTAGTAGCTTAACTAATTTCTGAAATTTTAATTTGTAATTTTATACTCTTCCAAAATATTGCAAAATTGATATAGCAATCTTACACAATGTTATAATTGCATGCTGATTAAACAGGTGCAATAATCCAATAAACAATACAAAGAAGAGGTTAATGCCAAAACATAAGGTGAGAAAACGACAAGGTATCTAAAATTTATTATTAAAATGCAAATAAAAGCCATTTAATTGTGACAGGCCTGATAAACTCAGTCAGTTACATGTTTGACTATCAATCCAGGTGTCACGAGTTCGAATCCCCAGCCGGCAAAAGTCTCAATAGGCAATTTAGTTTATTGATATATGGCTTTTCACAGTCAGCTAGGTCATTATTCTTGAATAGACATTTGAACAACCTCTACTTTGTAATGAAAAAAGATATATTAAATATGTTTCTTTATTTATTCATAAATATATGAAAATGTATGTTTATTTTCCTTCTTATGCCTTGCTTTTGTATGTTATTCAACAGCAGAGTTTTGTTTTTACTGTTAAAATAGTGTACTGGTATACAATATTCACATTGTGGTAGGGTATTTCTCATTACCACATGGTGTGAATGTGGTGTTGGTGAATTATGAAAGCTCAGCAGGGTGCCAGTAGCTGGATAGCAACATACACTTTGTGCAATATGCCTGTAGACATTATATTCCATATGACACTCCCTGTAAGAAGAAACATTCATATATGTTCAGGGAACTGGTACAATAGATAATCATCATATATCAAATTGGGTAGTAACACCATTTGAATAACCAAAAGACAATGCCAGTTACGTAAAACAACAAAAAAAAACTCATCCATGCTTCATTAAATTTTCCTAAAAAAGGTTTGAAATCAAAATTTTATCAGCCATTTCTCATTGTGCAACAATGGCCACACCAGCTAAACATGAAAAGATGTTGTTGTATGGTGTTTAGCGTCGCTTTCAACAATTTTTCAGTCATATTGCAACAGTGTCTACTTGAGACAGTATTCTAAGCATTGTCACACTGGAGTATCATGCCACAGACACATGGTCTGATACCCCACCCAGTCACATTATACTGACACCGGGCCGACCAGACCTAGAACTCTCCTCTAAATGCTGAGCGTCAAGCGAGGAAGCTTCTAGTACCATTTTTAAAGTCTTTGGTATGACCCGGCCTGGGATTGAACCCACAACCTTCCGCATGCAAGGCGGACGCTCTACCACTAGACCACGCCGAACATGAAAAGAAAAGAGATATATTATTTCTTATTCTCTTTTAGACAGGTAAATATATGTAACAGACGGTAATCAGCGGTGAGAGACAAATGATAATAAGACACAATGTTGTATATCAATCATCATTGAAACTGTTGCCGGTCGGGGATTTGACACCTTGATTGATAGTCAGATGCAGAGCTGACTGAGCTAATCAGGCCCGGCCCCCAGGAATGATAGGCAGAGATAACCTGGCAAATTTTAATGAATTTATAGAATGTCTTTCCACAAAAATATTTTTAAAACAAATTGATCAAAATATTAATACTATGTTAACTGTTTCCAACCTAAATGCATATTCATTTTTTTTTCACTGTTTATAAAACAATGAAATTGAATAAGTGTATCAGTATTATGATGTAATGTGGATTTTACAAAGTTCCTGCATTCTAGACTGTGATACTGAGTATTTTGGGGTTTGTTGTTTTTTTGCACACAAAACAAAACAATTTAATGTAAAGCTAAAGATCTATGCAATTCATATTTTGGTTGTTAAGTAGCAGTATATATGGGACTCTAAACATGGTAACACTCTCACCATTTTCATTTTCTTTACTGTGTTTACATTGCCATTATAAATGCCAAAACATGAAGTTTTAACCAACTCAAGCTTTAAGCATCTTTCACAGGGAACTCATGCTTTCATTGTCCCAAATTTACAAAACTATTTAAACGATTTTAGCACATTCATTTCAACCCATTCAGTCGGGGATTATCAGATTTAGGGTAGTTGTTGTAGTATTTAGAGTGGGAAGCAAATTATTTGACAACAACAACACTACACATTCTGAACACAAAAATTGTAATACAGAAGCAGAAAAAAACACACATGTTTCTAAACAAAACGTTTATCAAATAGCTTTATTCAGGCATGAGTTTGCCAGTTACTTGCAGAAGGACCTACTCAGATTCATTCCCAGATCTTCCTCCACCAATGAAACCTGAAATGTGGCATTAAAACCCAAATATCTTAAAAACATTGGACTTACACCTGTGACGCTTCTTTAAAATGAACTAGAAAATTACATCTCTTTTTACCTAGAGTGAAACAGTGAACACTTCATTTATTTTATTTGGCCTAAATTACAAATTTAATATTGTATTTTTTGGGTTATTTATAATTTATTTTAGCTTGACTATCATATATAACAGTACTAACGACCTCTGACTTGAGCAGCCAACACTCTATCCACTGCACTACCACCCTGTCAATACATTAGGAATCATTCCAAATGATGGTAACATTGTTTTCAGTATATATGGGTTTATCCTATTCTGAGAAATATCCTGGACAAGGGGAATCAAGTTTCTTCTTTTCTACAGTAATAAAATAATAAACTACATGTATTGCCCTTTTTGTACTAAAATAAATAAACCATTACTTGCTGTTCATACATCTAAAATATACATACACCACATGAACACCTCATTAAATTTAACAACAAAATTCACACCTGGATTTAAATCTTGTGCCAATGTGCAGTGAAAGCAGTAAAATTACAGGAACCAGTAAACACAGGTACTACACATTACCTTTATGGTACCCTTTCCTTTATATAAAGTTTATCTTAGTTGAGTTACAAACATGGAACCAGTACTGACTAGAAATGCATGCATGGAGTGTAGAGCAAAACACCTCCCGGACGTAACACCTCACCCTCAATTTTGATATAGGAGGACAAAACAGATCCCACGAATTTTACAAGGTGGACAAAACACCTCACGCAGATTTTACACGGAGGACAAAACAACTACCACGAATTTTACAAGGTGGACAAAACACCTCACGCAGATTTTACACGGAGGACAAAACACCTCCCACGAATTTTACAAGGTGGACAAAACACCTCACGCAGATTTTACACGGAGGACAAAACAACTCCCACAAATTTTACAAGGTGGACAAAACACCTCACGCAGATTTTACACGGAGGACAAAACAACTCCCACGAATTTTTCAAGGTGGACAAAACACCTCACGCAGATTTTACACGGAGGACAAAACACCTCCCACGAATTTTACAAGACAGATAAAACCCCTTCTGCAAATTTTACAAGGAGGAAAAAACACCTCCCGTGAAATTTACAAGGTGGACATAATATCTAATATAATACTGTCATCTGGTTATATGAGATGCTTGGTCATCTGGTTATGAGATGCATGGTCATCTGGTTATATGAGATGCTTGTTCATCTGGGTATGAGATGCTTGGTCATCTGGTTATACGAGATGCTTTGTCATCTGGTTATACAAGATGCATGGTCATCCGGTTATATGAGATGCTTGGTCATCTGGTTATATGAGATGCTTGGTCATCTGGTTACAGACCCTAAACTGCTCAAGTACCCCATAATTGCACTCCGTTTGCGCTCAGTTTGCACTCCGTTCACGCTCCGTTTGCGTGCACTCGATTAAACGAGGTTAATTTAATGCACTCACAAACGCAAGTATTCGCTCACAAGCGCTTATATCTGAGTGCTCTGTTTATTACTCCTCTTAGCGTTCGCTTCATTCGGCGTTCACTCAACGTTCAGTTCGCTCAGTTTGGTTTCCTGCCCATAACCAATCGCAACATCTCAACTCTTAAAATGATTCTTTATAAATCTGTTCCAATGGAGCAATAAAATGTATCCATGGGATTTAGTCAAGGTAAATTAATTCATAATCCGATTCTTTGTCTACATATTATGTCACCCGCTGGGCGAAAAGTTGCAAATTTCCGATAAACTAGTATCGATAGTAGGCATGTTTAACGGAAATGTCTATGTTTTGATATGTGATCAGTGGTCTGGGTGATCAAAGAATATCGCACGTTATACCGGCTTCTGTTATCCAGACCGACATGTGTTTGCGTCAGTATCTTCTTTGATATACCGTAAGCCTTTTGTTACAGGAAAGCAATAAAGTTTGTCCACAAAATTTACAGATACATCATCAACATAAACTAAATATATTGTTATTAATAATAAAATTTAATTAATAATTCCATACTGTTGATACCTCGTTGGCCTTATAATAATCAATAAATCTGCTCAGTGTAAGCAGTGACTTAACAACATGTGGATATATCACTGGTTTTGTTAATGTTCAAACTAAAATAAGCTTTATAATCAATAATATGCACTGCATGGGTGATGAAAAATTTATTATAATCCGTGCAATGCAATTCGACATTATAATAAATGATTTTTGAAAAATAATAATCTTGTAGTGTTTTTCTCGATTTGGGTCCAGTTGTGGCTTCACTAGACTTAAAAAAGATATTATGATATTTTAAGTTTTTATAATTATTTTTGTTATCATTATGTATATAAATATACTTGCAATGAACTTTTTTCAGTGGGTTTCTCAAATTATTCTTTTACTGATAGTATGCTTTATGTTAATATATTATTTAAAATGACAAACTATATTAAACTTGTTTGAAACTACACCCACTGTGCTATACCGCTAATTATATGACACGCAGCAACACACCCGTGGTGTTAATTACGTTATGTCAGCCAGCCAATTAACAACAAATAAAAAAATCATTTAAGATATTTGTTATTCAAAGTTTCAGAACGATTTAGTATGTAAATATCATGATGTTATTATCATTATATTAATGAACAGAAAACCCCACGCCAGTTCTGAATGAATGGTAGAAAGTGTGACTTACACGTATTAAGGGATGTGTATTCATGGCTGTCATTTTACCACAGCTGCCATAGCGATTTCGTATAAAAAACAGATACAACTAAAAATCAGATTTGTTAATTTACAAAATAAAACAATCCTACAATTTTAAAACTAATAAAAATTAAAGACATGTCTCTAAATAATTCCTTGTAAAAATGTAGTATTTTATTTGTATTATTTTTTATATAATATAATAATTTAATTACTGTTATGAAGGCAGAGTTGCATGGCAATATCATCAAAACAGATACCCATGGTGAGAACCACATGTGTGTCAATAAATAGTTAATTGGTGATTTATCAGTCCATTGATCACGAAGAACCCTGCTGGTGTGTAATTTTCATTTTCATTATAATTTGTGCCAGATGAATGAATCTTAATTTAACCCGTGGCATGTGATTGGATAATAAATATATAGTCAAAATCAATACTAAAATATGCAGATTTTTTATAATATTATTATAATCATTATTATTAATATCTATTATATATTTTATCATTATTTATTACTATTATTACTAATATTATTTTCATTATTATTAATATTATTGTTATTATTGCTATATTACTTTATTATTATATTATTATATTATTATTATTATTATTATTATTGTTGTCATTTCTTACTTGTTGCCCCTTTCACAGCTTTTATAATGGCTTAATTGTTACGTGCTTACGTGCACGTGATAAGGCGTATCGATTTTGTAGGAAAGCGGAAAACAATAGATTTACTATTTTATAGGCAGTGAATACATGTTCTTTTTTGTTTATTTAAACCTTCCCGATGATCAAAAGCTGTTCTTTAGTCAATATAAAATCACAACCTCAAAAAGGTCACCTAGAAATTTATGTTTACTAGTTTTTATTTCCTGTGTTTAATGTGTTATTTCGGTCTGTCGTGTTAATTTGGCATACATACATTTATTTTACATTAATTTAATTTAGCTCGATTGTGAAGTAAGTTCGGAGCTTATGCATATCGTTCTCCAGTGCATTCCCTTATTAGTTCTGGTACTGAATTGTGTTTCGAAGGTCGGGTAGAGCCTGGGTCAAACTCGCGACCTCTACCGTCTGAAGCTAGCACCCTATCCGCTGTAATACTGACCCACTTTATATTTTAGAATACAATTAAAAATATTACAATTATTTTAATGAAATGTGCACAAGTATAATGTTTCCACTTTAATTGCAATATAACAGTTTTACGTACATTTGTGAACAACTAAGCACAAACTCGGTGTAACTATGTTTGGGGAAAATATAAAACTAAAGTCCAAATTAAATTGAAAATTGGTAATTTTTATTTTGCCGAAATACCCAAACAAATAGAATTATAATCATATAATTTTCCGCATAGCTATGTTTTGTTTGTTTCACGCATGCTTTGATATTTTTGTATTTGGAGCAGTATACGCTTAAATCGAAATAAAGTACATCTTTTGAATGTTCTATAACTAATTTATATCGAAATAACAAGGCAGATAGTGAATTCATATTACATCTTTTTGAATTGTTATTTACACAATATAAAATTATATACATTTTATTACATTTTTAATTATTTATATTTTTTTTGCGCAAAACAAATCATGCTTAAACATGCAACTAAATTAACAATAGATAACCGTTGATGTGTCGTCTATTGTATAATAGGTATTTTAAACATTATTGTATTGATCAGCTAAATATTGATATTTATGCTATAATTGATAAATTGTTGACCAAAATAAGTTTTATCATGCGTTTTACAATAAAACATTTATATAAACTACATGCCTTGGTTTATATTTATGTGAAAGAAAATTTCTTTGTTATCTCGATTTTAAGTATCGACTTCACGATCAAATAATGAAAAAAGAGTGTATCCGAATGAACGAGTGGACTCAGTAGCGCACAAATAGTTCTTTTATCAGTTATCTTACTCTGTCTAGCGTATACTGCATATACTGCGCATCTGAGTGCACTCAGCGTATCTGAGTGCATTCAGCATGTCTGAGTGCACTCGATCTATTTCATGCGTTCAGGAGTGCGTTTATTATTCAAAATCCAGCGTTTGCTTACGGTCCAGCCTGGTCCGCTCCGTCAGCGCTCAATCTGCGCTCCGTTCACGCTCCATCTGCGCTACGCTCGTGCTCCGCTTACGCTCTGAGTGCACTCCGTTTACGTGCAATTGGGGTACTTGAGGGGGTCTGTATGAGATGCATGGTTATCTGGTTATATGAGATGCTTTGACATCTGGTTATGAGATGCATGGTCATCTGGATATATGAGATGCTTGGTCATCTGGTTATACAAGATGCTTGGTCATATGGTTATATGAGATGCTTGGTCATCTGGTTATGAGATGCATGGTCATCTGGATATATGAGATGCTTGGTCATCTGGTTATGAGATGCTTGGTCATCTGGTTATACGAGATGCTTGATCATATGGTTATATGAGATGCTTGGTCATCTGGATATATGAGATGCTTGGTCATCTGGTTATGAGATGCATGGTCATCTGGTTATATGAGATGCTTGTTCATCTGGGTATGAGATGCTTGGACATCTGGTTATATGAGATGCATGGTCATCTGGTTTTACGAGATGCATGGTCATCTGGTTATACGAGATGCATGGTCATCTGGTTATACGAGATGCTTGAACACCTGGTTATACGAGACGCATGGTCATCTGGTAATACGAGACGCTTGGTCATCTGGTTATACGAGACGCTTGGTCATCTGGTTATACGAGACGCATGGTCATCTGGTTATACGAGACGCATGGTCATCTGGTTATATGAGATGCTTGTTCATCTGGGTATGAGATGCTTGGACATCTGGTTATATGAGATGCATGGTCATCTGGTTTTACGAGATGCATGGTCATCTGGTTATACGAGATGCATGGTCATCTGGTTATACGAGATGCTTGAACACCTGGTTATACGAGACGCATGGTCATCTGGTAATACGAGACGCTTGGTCATCTGGTTATACGAGACGCTTGGTCATCTGGTTATACGAGACGCATGGTCATCTGGTTATACGAGACGCATGGTCATCTGGTTATACTAGACGCTTGGTCATCTGGTTATACTAGACGCTTGGTCATCTGGTTATACGAGACGCTTGGACATCTGGTTATACGAGATGCTTGGACATCTGGTTATACGAGATGCTTGGTCATCTGGTTATACGAGATGCATGGTCATCTGGTTATACGAGATGCATGGTCATCTGGTTATACTAGATGCTTGGTCATCTGGTTATACGAGATGCTTGGACATCTGGTTATATGAGATGCTTGGACATCTGGTTATACAAGATGCTTGGTCATTTGGTTATATGAGATGCATGGTTCTCTGGTTATACGAGATGCATGGTCATCTGGTTATAATAGATGCTTGGTCATCTGGTTATATGAGATGCTTGGACATCTGGTTATATGAGATGCTTGGACATCTAGTTATATAAAATGCTTGGTCATCTGGTTATATGAGATGCTTGGACATCTGGTTATATGAGATGCTTGGACATCTGGTTATACAAGATGCTTGGTCATCTGGTTATAGTAGATGCATTGTCATCTGGTTATACGAGATGCATGGTCATCTTGTTATATATGTATGGTGGACCATGATAATGCGGTATGTGGATTCTATTCTACTGGTTGATTATTTGAATAGTTAGCATCTTCTTTATGACATTAAGGGCTATCATCTAGACAGTCAGTTTAAACAACTCTATCCTGGGATTCAGAAGGTTAACCAGTACACCAGCACATCTATTTCTGCAAATAACTTTCCCGCTTGAGTCAGCAGTGAGAGATAAAAATGATAATGAGATGGAATGTTGTATATAAATCATCAAGGAGACTGTGACAGGGTGGGGACTCATGACCCCTGAATTGATAGTCAGACACGCTACCATTTGAGCTAAACGGGGTCAGAGACAAGAACATGAATCTCAAACAAGTCATTGTGCAGTGTAACAAATGGTTACGCAATGTTGTCCCCTATCTGAGAAGAGTGTGGAAAAGCCGGAGGTGGGGTACACCAACAGACCGGAGAATTAGACAATCCCAATATTCACACTTATACCAATGTTCCACCCTTGTAACTACAAGTCATGGTATGCTTGATTTCTGTTTGTAATTCTGTTTTCTGAACCAATGAAGAATTTGCTGTTGGTGTTTATTTTTCATTGAGGCATTTTTTTCTGAACTATTCTTGAGTGGATATGATAGCATAGGCTGGCCCAGAACTTTCTCAACTTTGGATGAACAACACCTTGTCTTTTGAAGTATATGTCAACCTAATATAGAGGACTACATACAACACAACTATTGAGCAATGTTACATCTTATTTTGTTAATACACACAACTGGTTAAAACGATGATAATTAATAAATTTTAGATAACAATTTGGAACTTTCCAAATAAATAGTCAATGACTCAAAATAAACTTCACTATAGCCAGTGCTGTAGATCACATATTCTTACCTAACAATTTAATACATGTGTAGAAACAACAGTCCCTCATTATTTATTCGGTTGAGATAGTTTCAATAAAAAGGTTTATAAAGAGCAGTGTTTTTTTTCACCATTTTGGGAAGATGACCCATACCCTTGGAATTGGGAATTTTAGCGGTATTTTCATTAACATTGGGATTTTTTTTTGCATTAAATATATTTATATATTTATAAAAAGTGTACACTTGCTTATCAGGCCATTTAATTAAATAATCAATGTCATACTAAATGCAGAATGGGGAAAACTTTCTTTATTTTATCGAGGAAGTATGGCAAGTTTCAATTTACATTTTTGAAGCTTTCAATTGTGAATTTTTACCATTCAATTGGGAAAAAAAGATACTATTTGCCATTGGGAATATGACCCAATAACAGCTATAAAAATGGCCGAAAAAAAACACTGAAGAGGTTCAGTTGTCATTTATACATGACTGATGTTTTGACTAACACAAACTCCAGGGTCAGAAGAACAATGTTCATTTATAGAATTCCTGCTTGCAGCGGGTGTAAAGCCTGGCAATATTTTTCGAAGATTTTTTTAAAGATCTGGCGATATATGCTTGTCTATTTAATAATTAGATTCTCAGTTTCGCAATGGCTGAACCAGGGTTTGTGACTCACCCTGGTCTGGGAGGTCAAGAAATGGGTAAAAATGTAGATCTTTCTGGTATGTAGGATATTGTATTTTTATTCAATTCTGTATACAAATTTATACCATTATGAAATAATTCATTTCACAAATTCTTAAATTACAGTAGAACTTTGATCGCTCGAACTCGACGGGACTGAATAAAATAGTTTAAGTCAGCGGTAGTTTGAGTCAACATGGTGTACAAGTACCTTTGTGAGCGTGTTATTGAATCCCATGTCTACGCTTTGAACAGGTGCAATTTATGATATAAATGATGTGTATTTCCTGTTTAGAAAATTAAATATACCAGAAAAGATCATTTCCAAATATAATTAATACATTAACAGTTTATCATCATAATTTTATATACTCATGTATATTCTGTGTGCATGAGAATGTAAATGACATGATAATCACACTCCGGTTTTACTGAGTCCTTTACCAAGTTGCTCGGCAATCATCAAAGAAGCTGACTAAGTTATCCCCAGGTTACCGGGTACATCACTAAGTTGCTCAGCCATTTCTTCTTCAGGTAAATGCGTTGTTAAATGTGACATTGTGCAATGAGACTGCATTTCCCATGTCTAAGATTTATAGCGTTAAAGTGTATGTGACACTCTTTACTTTTCAACGTTTGCAATTTAAATTGGTTTTATTTTGATTTCATCTTAAATTACAAATAAACATCAAATTAAGAATCAAATTAACTTAAGTAATGCAACATGTGGTATACAATTAAAGCAAACGGGTAACCAATTATGAACACACTCGCCAAATTATCATATCAAACTTATCGCTCTTTAAGAGTGGGAATATTATGGTGTGTAGAAATTACTTCACATCTTTGAATGCGTGAACAAACAGGGCAAACTTCTTTGATTTTCTTTATCTTTGATCAGCTGTTTGACGGAAAGGTGCGAAAAACACAGGTAAGTGTGTTGGCGGAACCTAATTTCTAGTTCGACTGTTCCACCTATCAGT
Organism: Panopea generosa; assembly: GCA_029582155.1. Classification (NCBI taxonomy): domain Eukaryota; kingdom Metazoa; phylum Mollusca; class Bivalvia; order Adapedonta; family Hiatellidae; genus Panopea; species Panopea generosa. The sequence continues at coordinate 5,780,496 of CM055911.1, forward strand.
GTTCTAGCCATCAGTGGTAGAACAATAGAAATGAAATAGGAATTTGTCAGGGACCAGGTTAGTGGTTCGAGAGATCTGTGGTATTCCAGCCAACGGAGTGCGAGCTATCGCAGTTCTACTGCATTATGGGACAATATTTAACTGAATTACAAACATTTCAATCATTATCAATTTTTTTCAATTTCCCTTCTTTCATTCATTAATTCACTTATTCATTCACTCAGTCTTTGTATGACATTATTGGACAGATAACTTAGTATTGCCTGTTCAAGAATACAAAGTGGGTTATCTCCCTTCATTTATTGTGTATTTTGTTACATTTTACGTTCACTATTCAAAACCCCACATTCATGTTCTATCACTATTCATTATCATTATTATTTCTTCTTGACTTTCATAAAGGTGTGTTTTACAGATTAAAATACCATATTTCTTCTATATGAGTCTAAAATATGCAATTTTTAAAGTTTTCAAAAAGACATCAAAATAACATTAAAATCGATGAAGTTTATGTGAATAAATATGGTACATCAGTTTGCAGCAGCAATCATCATTCACTATTTACCTGTTCCATGTTATTCGTGCAAATAAATATCATCAACACAATAAACTAAGCAGTGTATAGACAAGATTTTACTTAGTTTGTAACAAAGAGTTTGCTTAGATAAGCATTGATCTTTGGATATCTGCATTTGCATAATCATTTGCATTTTGTGAGCACAATTTTTCACAAAATAAAATACCCACACTCCTCACCCAGGGATTGGGGCATCCACACCACTCTCCAGGGATTGGGGCACCCACACCACTCACCCAGAGATTGGGGCACCAACACCCCTTGCCAATGGATTGGTGCACCCACACCACTCCCCAGGGATTGGAGTACCCACACCCCCTCGCCCAGGGATTGGAGCACCCACACCCCTTTCCCTGGGATTGGGGCATGATGATTATTGCTGGAGCTTTATTAGAAGAAAAAACAGTAATATTATAATTTTGTTAAATGTCTCTCAAACTAAGCAAACAAACCTGAGTAAATTAGAGTTTATATGTTGTTGTTTCCCAGAATTGTTGCGGTACAGAGCTGCTGCCTAGTCAGTATGGATCCACACATGTATAACCCTCTGGAAGGTCTGTCATCTTCACAACAGTCTTACAGGGCTCGCCTCCCTGTAGTCAGTATGGATCCACACATGTATAACCCACTGGAAGGTCTGTCATCTTCACAACAGTCTTACAGGGCTCGCCTCCCTGTAGTCAGTATGGATCTGCACGTGTATAACCCTCTGGAAGGTCTGTCATCATCACAAGTCTTACAGGCCTTGCCTCCCTGTAGTCAGTATGGATCCACACGTGAATAACCCTCTGGAAGGTCTGTCATCTTCACAACAGTCTTACAGGCCTCGCCTCCCTGTAGTCAGTATGGATCCGCACGGGTATTACCCTCTGGAAGGTCTGTCATCTTCACAAGTCTTACAGGCCTTGCCTCCCTGTAGTCAGTATGGATCCGCACGGGTATTACCCTCTGGAAGGTCTGTCATCGTCACAAGTCTTACAGGCCTCGACTCCCTGTAATGAGTATGGATCCCCACGTGTATTACCCTCTGGAAGGTCTGCCATCTACACAAGTCTTACAGGCCTCGCCTCCCTGTAGTCAGTATGGATCCGCATATGTATTACCCTCTGGAAGGTCTGTCATCATCACAAGTCTTACAGGCCTCGCCACCCTGTAGTCAGTATGGATCCACACATGAATAACCCTCTGGAAGGTCTGTCATCATCACAACAGTCTTACAGGCCTCACCTCCCTGTAGTCAGTATGGATCCACACCTGTATTACCCTCTGGAAGGTCTGCCATCATCACAACAGTCTTACAGGCCTCACCTCCCTGTAGTCAGTATGGATCCACACGTGTATAACCATCTGGAAGGTCTGTCATCTTCACAAGTCTTACAGGCCTCGCCTCCCTGTAGTCAGTATGGATCCGCACGTGTATAACCCTCTGGAAGGTCTGCCATCATCACAAATCTTACAGGCTTTGCCTCCCTGTAGTCAGTATGGATCCGCACGTGTATAACACTCTGGAAGGTCTGTCATCTTCACAACAGTCTTACAGGCCTCGCCTCCCTGTAGTCAGTATAGATCCACACATGTATAACCCTCTGGAAGGTCTGTCATCTTCACAACAGTCTTACAGGCCTCGCCTCCTTGTAGTCAGTATGAATCCGCACGTGTATAACCCTCTGGAAGGTCTGTCATCTTCACAAGTCTTACAGGTCTTGCCTCCCTGTAGTCAGTATTGATCCGCACGTGTATAATCCTCTGGAAGGTCTGTCATCTTCACTAGTCTTACAGGCCTCGCTTCCCTGTAGTCAGTATGGATCCGCACGTGTATAACCCTCTGGAAGGTCTGTCATCTTCACAAGTATTACAGGTCTCGCCTCCCTGTAGTCAGTATGGATCCGCACTTGTATAACCCTCTGGAAGGTCTGTCATCTTCACAAGTCTGACAGGTCTCGCCTCCCTGTAGTCAGTATTGATCCGCACGTGTATAATCCTCTGGAAGGTCTGTCATCTTCACAAGTCTTACAGGCCTCACCTCCCTGTAGTCAGTATGGATCCGCTCATGTATAACACTCTGGAAGGTCTGTCATCTTTACAACAGTCTTACAGGGCTCGCTTCCCTGTAGTCAGTATGGATCCGCACGTGTATAACCCTCTGGAAGGTCTGTCATCTTCACAAGTCTTACAGGGCTCGCCTCCCTGTAGTCAGTATGGATCCACACATGAATAACTCTCTGGAATGTCTGTCATCATCACAACAGTCTTACAGGGCTCGCCTCCCTGTAGTCAGTATGGATCCCCACGTGTATTACCCTCTGGAAGGTCTGTCATCTTCACAAGTCTTACAGGTCTCGCCTCCCTGTAGTCAGTATGGATCCGCACGTGTATAACCCTCTGGAAGGTCTGTCATCATCACAAGTCTTACAGGCCTCGCCTCTCTGTAGTCGGTATGGATCCACACGTGTATAACCCTCTGGAAGGTCTGCCATCTTCACAACAGTCTTACAGGTCTCGCCTCCCTGTAGTCAGTATGGATCCGCACGAGTATAATTCTCTGGAAGATCTGTCATCTTCACAACAGTCTTACAGGCCTCGCTTCCCTGTAGTCAGTATGGATCCGCACGGGTATAACCCTCTGGAATGTCTGTCATCGTCACAAGTCTTACAGGGCTCGCCTCCCTGTAGTCAGTATGGATCCGCACGTGTATAACCCTCTGGAAGGTCTGCCATCATCACAAGTCTTACAGGCCTCGCCTCCCTGTAGTCAGTATGGATCCCCACGTGTATTACCCTCTGGAAGGTCTGTCATCTTCACAAGTCTTACAGGTCTCACCTCCCTGTAGTCAGTATGGATCCGCACGTGTATAACCCTCTGGAAGGTCTGTCATCTTCACAAGTCTTACAGGTCTCGCCTCCCTGTAGTCAGTATGGATCCACACGTGTATAACCCTCTGGAAGGTCTGTCATCTTCACAAGTCTTACAGGTCTCGCCTCCCTGTAGTCAGTATGGATCCGCATGTGTATAACACTCTGGAAGGTCTGTCATCTTCACAACAGTCTTACAGGCCTTGCCTCCCTGTAGTCAGTATGGATCCGCACGTGTATAACACTCTGGAAGGTCTGTCATCTTCACAACAGTCTTACAGGCCTCGCCTCCCTGTAGTCAGTATGGATCCACACATGTATAACCCTCTGGAAGGTCTGTCATTGTCACAACAGTCTTACAGGGCTCGCCTCCCTGTAATCAGTATGGATCCGCACGTGTATAACCCTCTGGAAGGTCTGTCATCTTCACAAGTCTTACAGGTCTCGATTCCCTGTAGTCAGTATGGATCCGCACGTGTATAACCCTCTGGAAGGTCTGTCATCTTCACAACAGTCTTACAGGCCTCGCCTCCCTGTAGTCAGTATGGATCCGCACGTGTTTAACACTCTGGAAGGTCTGTCATCTTCACAACAGTCTTACAGGCCTCGCCTCCCTGTAGTCAGTATGGATCCACACATGTATAACCCTCTTGAAGGTCTGTCATCTTCACAACAGTCTTACAGGCCTCGCTTCCCTGTAGTCAGTATGGATCCGCACGTGTATAACACTCTGGAAGGTCTGCCATCATCACAAGTCTTACAGGCCTCACCTCCCTGTAGTCAGTATGGATCCACACATGTTTAACCCTCTGGAAGATCTGTCATCTTCACAACAGTCTTACAGGCCTCACCTCCCTGTAGTCAGTATGGATCCACACATGTATAACACTCTGAAAGGTCTGTCATCTTCACAACAGTCTTACAGGCCTCGCCTCCTTGTAGTCAGTATGGATCCGCACGTGTATAACACTCTGGAAGGTCTGTCATCTTCACAACAGTCTTACAGTCCTCGCCTCCCTGTAGTCAGTATGGATCCGCATATGTATAACCCTCTGGAAGGTCTGTCATCTTCACAACAGTCTTACAGGCCTCGCTTCCCTGTAGTCAGTATGGATCCGCACGTGTATAACACTCTGGAAGGTCTGTCATCTTCAAAACAGTCTTACAGGCCTTGCCTCCCTGTAGTCAGTATGGATCCACACATGTATAACCCTCTGGAAGGTTTGGCATCATCACAAGTCTTACAGGTCTCGCCTCCCTGTAGTCAGTATTGATCTGCACGTGTATAACCCTCTGGAAGGTCTGTCATCTTCACAAGTATTACAGGTCTCGCCTCCCTGTAGTCAGTATGGATCCGCACTTGTATAATCCTCTGGAAGGTCTGTCATCTTCACAAGTCTGACAGGCCTCGCCTCCCTGTAGTCAGTATGGATCCGCACGTGTATAACCCTCTGGAAGGTCTGCCATCATCACAAGTCTTACAGGCCTCGCCTCCCTGTAGTCAGTATGGATCCGCACGTGTATTACCCTCTGGAAGGTCTGTCATCTTCACAAGTCTTACAGGCCTCACCTCCCTGTAGTCAGTATGGAACGGCTCGTGTATAACACTCTGGAAGGTCTGTCATCTTTACAACAGTCTTACAGGGCTCGCCTCCCTGTAGTCAGTATAGATCCCCACGTGTATAACCCTCTGGAAGGTCTGTCATCTTCACAAGTCTTACAGGCCTCGCCTCCCTGTAGTCAGTATGGATCCCCACGTGTATAACCCTCTGGAAGGTCTGTCACCTTCACAAGTCTTACAGGGCTCGCCTCCCTGTAGTCAGTATGGATCCACACATGAATAACTCTCTGGAATGTCTGTCATCATCACAACAGTCTTACAGGGCTCGCCTCCCTGTAGTCAGTATGGATCCCCACGTGTATTACCCTCTGGAAGGTCTGTCATCTTCACAAGTCTTACAGGCCTCGCCTCCCTGTAGAGATACAAGTAGGTAACAAAACAATCTTAATACCATTTTAACATATTATAGGCATATAGATATGGCAGTTATACTCACTTGTGAAATAAAACCTCAGATCTATATATACACGAGTCTCAGCAGAATCGCTGTTCTACCATATGTTGATAGCAAACTTTCTTACATGAAGTTTTTTATCTGAAGTGAGCTCATACCCACAACCTCAGCAGTGAGAGGTAAGTACCTTTGAGATAGAGCATTACAGAAGAAACATGGAATAGCTAGAATAATTCTGTATAAAATATCTAAATATTAGTTTCCTAGCAGCTAAATTTGATATGAATAGATTTGTAATAGTACAAGACAAATTAATGGAGATGATTTCTATGGCAGAATGAAGCTTGGTTTGGATATGAAAAGAAAAACAATAAATGGCAATAACTCCTGGAATGAAGATTTTTCAGGGGGATAACTATTTAAAAATGTAAGAGCTCTGTGCTAACAAACCTACAAGAAAATGAAATAAATAGTTTTAACTGCTTTAAAAGAAAATGCACCTTTCTAAATTGTGACCAGTTTGTTTACAGAGGAGGTGTTTTAACTTCAACTTGTTTATTTGAAAATAAACACAATCCCAGTTTCCATATTGCGAATTACCAACACTCATTTTTAAGGTGTAAGCCTACCATTGATTTATGTTCTTTATTCTATAGTAAATAAAAAAATTGTGTCAATCATAGAGAGAGACCCAAACATTTTATTGTTTGTCAACCTCTGCACTACCAAAATATGATGAGAAAAGTAGGGGTCATTTGTCATCCAAGAGACTTTTTTCTGTTTAATGTGTGTGACTGTACACTGTTGACAAAGTGAAAGTGGACTTCAGAAATCATGTATTCATACCTCAATTTCAAAGCATCATTTTTTTTTTCTAAATCACAATTCAAACATGACAATGCTTTCAAAATGTTCAAAATACATGAATAATGCCATTTAAAAAAAAAGATATTTAAAATAAGGAAAATGCATTTTTAAAGAAGAAAAAATAAGGATTATTCACAACCGCCATTATGCGAGACTTCCCCATGGAACCATTTCCTGTTTCCAATGGTGGTACTTTGCCTAAACATGAAACCAATAAATTGATTTTCTATAGAAATTTAATAATCATTTACAAATATCTTTATTATACAAGATAACTATAAAAATCCATTTTTCCATAGAGAAAAAAATGTTACACAAGATAAAATCCACATCTCTAGTTAGATGGATAGATGAATAGAGTTTTACAGCGTACCAACACATTATAGGTTATTCGACGCCAACAGGAAGGAAGATTCCAGGTTCATTCTACATGTACAAAAACAACAAATTAACATACAGATTTAAAAAAAAAATACATCAACAAATGAATATGCAGAATGAACCTAGAACCTTGATACCTGCAGAACTGCAGAGTTTCAGCAAATTCTACTGTATTACTCAATTTGTCGCTTCTTACAACATGCATAATCCACAGTGACCCTATTCTTGCCATCACTCATATGGCTCCGTAGAACCACATAGGGGTTGATAATTTAACCACAATAGTGAACATGACAAAAAATGATAAAATGAACATGACACCCATTTGGAGGATTCCTTCTCCTCTGCAGAGATTGACAGTGATTCTATTCTTAGCCGGAACCACACGGGCTACATCTCTAGTTATCAAAGCATTTGATTTCTGCTCAAGTTCATTTTCTTGTAAAATGACAGACTATTTGACAAAAAATTATTTCAGTCTTCAGGTTGACCATGTAGTCTGAAAACTCAGTCAGAGAAGTAACCAGCGAGAGATAGCTATTTAATGACTGCCTCAATAACTGGGCATTTAATGACTAAGAGAGGTTTTTATGAATACATGACTGTGCCATAATTGACTGGCTAAATGACTGTACCTTTCATGACTCGTTATTAACTCATCAGTTCGTTTTAAGACTTAATGAATAGGCTTTACTTGAGGCAGCACCTTAGACCACTCCAGTATGCAGGATGGTAATAACATGTAATATACAGTCAACCCTTAGACCACTCCAGTATGGAGGATGGTAATAACATGCAATATACAGTCAACCCTTAGACCACTCCAGTATGCAGGATGGTAATAACAAGTAATATACAGTCAACCCTTAGACCACTCCAGTATGCAGGATGGTAATTACATGTAATATACAGTCAACCCTTAGACCACTCCAGTATGGAGGATGGTAATAACATGCAATATACAGTCAACCCTTAGACCACTCCAGTATGGAGGATGGTAATAACATGCAATATACAGTCAACCCTTAGACCACTCAAGTATGCAGGATGGTAATAACATGCAATATGCAGTCAAGCCTTAGACCACTCCAGTATGCAGGATGGTAATTACATGTAATATACAGTCAACCCTTAGACCACTCCAGTATGGAGGATGGTAATGACATGCAATATACAGTCAACCCTTAGACCACTCCAGTATGCAGGTAATAACATGCAATATACAGTCAATCCTTAGACCACTCCAGTATGCAGGATTGTAATAACATGCAATATACAGTCAACCCTTAGACCACTCCAGTATGCAGGATGGTAATAACAAGCAATATACAGTCAATCCTTAGACCACTCCAGTATGCAGGATGGTAATAACATGCAATATACAGTCAACCCTTAGACAACTCCAGTATGCAGGATGGTAATAACATGCAATATACAGTCAATCCTTAGACAACTCCAGTATGCAGGATGGTAATAACATGCAATATACAGTCAACCCTTAGACCACTCCAGTATGCAGGATGGTAATAACATGCAATATACAGTCAACCCTTAGACCACTCCAGTATGGAGGATGGTAATAACATGCAATATACAGTCAACCCTTAGACCACTCCAGTATGCAGGATGGTAATTACATGCAATATACAGTCAACCCTTAGACCACTCCAGTATGCAGGATGGTAATGACATGCAATATACAGTCAACCCTTAGACAACTCCAGTATGCAGGATGGTAATGACATGCAATATACAGTCAATCCTTAGACAACTCCAGTATGGAGGATGGTAATGACATGCAATATACAGTCAACCCTTAGACAACTCCAGTATGCAGGATGGTAATGACATGCAATATACAGTCAACCCTTAGACCACTCCAGTATGCATGATGGTAATGACATGCAATATACAGTCAACCCTTAGACAACTCCAGTATGCAGGATGGTAATGACATGCAATATACAGTCAATCCTTAGACAACTCCAGTATGGAGGATGGTAATGACATGCAATATACAGTCAACCCTTAGACAACTCCAGTATGCAGGATGGTAATGACATGCAATATACAGTCAACCCTTAGACCACTCCAGTATGCAGGATGGTAATAACATGCAATATACAGTCAACCCTTAGACAACTCCAGTATGCAGGATGGTAATGACATGCAATATACAGTCAACCCTTACACCACTCCAGTATGCAGGATGGTAATGACATGCAATGGTAATGACATGCAATATACAGTCAACCCTTAGACCACTCCAGTATGCAGGATGGTAATGACATGCAATATACAGTCAACCCTTAGACAACTCCAGTATGCAGGATGGTAATGACATGCAATATACAGTCAATCCTTAGACAACTCCAGTATGGAGGATGGTAATGACATGCAATATACAGTCAATCCTTAGACAACTCCAGTATGCAGGATGGTAATGACATGCAATATACAGTCAATCCTTAGACAACTCCAGTATGCAGGATGGTAATAACATGCAATATACAGTCAACCCTAAGACCACTCCAGTATGCAGGATGGTAATAACATGCAATATACAGTCAACCCTTAGACCACTCCAGTATGCAGGATGGTAATAACATGCAATATACAGTCAACCCTTAGACCACTCCAGTATGCAGGATGGTAATTACATGCAATATACAGTCAACCCTTAGACCACTCCAGTATGCAGGATGGTAATAACATGCAATATACAGTCAACCCTTACACCACTCCAGTATGCAGGATGGTAATAACATGCAATATACAGTCAACCCTTACACCACTCCAGTATGCAGGATGGTAATAACATGCAATATACAGTCAACCCTTACACCACTCCAGTATGCAGGATGGTAATGACATGTAATATACAGTCAACCCTTAGACAACTCCAGTATGCAGAATGGTAATGACATGTAATATACAGTCAACCCTTACACCACTCCAGTATGCAGGATGGTAATAACATGTAATATACAGTCAACCCTTAGACCACTCCAGTATGCAGGATGGTAATAACATGCAATATACAGTCAATCCTTAGACCACTCCAGTATGCAGGATGGTAATTACATGTAATATACAGTCAACCCTTAGACCACTCCAGTATGCAGGATGGTAATAACATGTAATATACAGTCAACCCTTAGACCACTCCAGTATGCAGGATGGTAATAACATGCAATATACAGTCAATCCTTAGACAACTCCAGTATGCAGGATGGTAATAACAAGCAATATACAGTCAACCCTTAGACCACTCCAGTATGCAGGATGGTAATAACATGCAATATACAGTCAACCCTTAGACCACTCCAGTATGGAGGATGGTAATTACATGTAATATACAGTCAACCCTTAGACATATCCAGTATGGAGGATGGTAATAACATGCAATATACAGTCAACCCTTAGACCACCCCAGTATGCAGGATGGTAATTACATGTAATATACAGTCAACCCTTAGACCACTCCAGTATGCAGGATGGTAATAACATGCAATATACAGTCAATCCTTAGACAACTCCAGTATGCAGGATGGTAATAATATGCAATATACAGTCAACCCTTAGACCACTCCAGTATGCAGGATGGTAATAACATGCAATATACAGTCAACCCTTAGACCACTCCAGTATGCAGGATGGTAATTACATGTAATATACAGTCAACCCTTACACCACTCCAGTATGGAGGATGGTAATAACATGCAATATACAGTCAACCCTTAGACCACTCCAGTATGGAGGATGGTAATAACATGCAATATACAGTCAATCCTTAGACAACTCCAGTATGCAGGATGGTAATAACAAGCAATAAACAGTCAACCCTTAGACCACTCCAGTATGCAGGATGGTAATAACATGCAATATACAGTCAATCCTTAGACCACTCCAGTATGCAGGATGGTAATAACATGCAATATACAGTCAACCCTTAGACCACTCCAGTATGGAGGATGGTAATAACATGCAATATACAGTCAATCCTTAGACCACTCCAGTATGCAGGATGGTAATAACAAGCAATATACAGTCAACCCTTAGACCACTCCAGTATGGAGGATGGTAATAACAAGCAATATACAGTCAACCCTTAGACCACTCCAGTATGGAGGATGGTAATAACATGCAATATACAGTCAATCCTTAGACCACTCCAGTATGGAGGATGGTAATAACATGCAATATATAGTCAACCCTTAGACCACTCCAGTATGCAGGATGGTAATAACATGTAATATACAGTCAATCCTTAGACAACTCCAGTATGGAGGATGGTAATAACAAGCAATATACAGTCAATCCTTAGACAACTCCAGTATGCAGGATGGTAATAACATGCAATATACAGTCAACCCTTAGACCACTCCAGTATGCAGGATGGTAATAACATGCAATATACAGTCAATCCTTAGACCACTCCAGTATGCAGGATGGTAATTACATGTAATATACAGTCAACCCTTAGACCACTCCAGTATGGAGGATGGTAATAACATGCAATATACAGTCAACCCTTAGACCACTCCAGTATGGAGGATGGTAATAACATGCAATATACAGTCAACCCTTAGACCACTCCAGTATGCAGGATGGTAATAACATGCAATATACAGTCAACCCTTAGACCACTCCAGTATGGAGGATGGTAATAACATGCAATATACAGTCAATCCTTAGACCACTCCAGTATGGAGGATGGTAATAACATGCAATATACAGTCAACCCTTAGACCACTCCAGTATGCAGGATGGTAATAACAAGCAATTGGTAATAACATGCAATATACAGTCAACCCTAAGACCACTCCAGTATGCAGGATGGTAATAACAAGCAATATACAGTCAACCCTTAGACCACTCCAGTATGCAGGATGGTAATAACAAGCAATATACAATCAACCCTTAGACCACTCCAGTATGCAGGATGGTAATAACATGCAATATACAGTCAACCCTTAGACCACTCCAGTATGCAGGATGGTAATAACGAGCAATATACAGTCAACCCTTAGACCACTCCAGTATGCAGGATGGTAATAACAAGCAATGTACAGTCAACCCTTAGACCACTCCAGTATGCAGGATGGTAATAACATGCAATATAATATATGATCAATATTTCAGTTACCATTTACATAAAAGATACATTATACACTGTTTGTTATTTAAAATCTTTCTTAAAACAAGAGGCCCAAGAGGATCTGAATTGCTCAACTGCCAACAAATGGACAGATGAACATTTCAGAAGATATGTTTTTTGTAAGTTCCTCTTCAACAAATCTTTTAGGAAACCACTATGCAATGATACACATAAAATATCTAAGGTCTAGGCCTTGAACTTACAAAGAAAATGATTTTTTTAAAGTTTTGCTTAAAATCTGCTTATAAAACCTTTTAGTTGGAACATTTGTGGTCGAATCATACTGGTTCAATAACTTGTCCATGATTTTGTGGTTATATAACAGCTGTGCAAGTTTGGTTAAGATTCAATGAAAAATGGGAGTGTTATTGTGATAACAACATTTTCCCTACATAACTCTATAAAAACAGCGATCACTGTGACAGCCCCTTATTTTACCATAGGGACCCAGCCTTAAAAAATCTTTTAGGGGACCCCATGCAATGCTACACATAAAATATCTAAGGTCTAGGCCTTGAACTTTCAGAGAAAATGTTTTTTTTAAGTTTTGCTTAAAATTTGCTTATAAGCCCTGTGGCGGGGGCATTTGTGGTCGAATCATGCTGGATTAATAACTTGTCCAAGATCTTGTAGTTATTTGTAATTACTTGCTATCTATTATACCACAACAGTACAATGATTAATCAGAAAAACTTTGTCCTACATATTTTGTTATACAAGACATCTGTTTCACAAAAATTTGATTTAAATATTTAAAATCTCAATTTTGACCGACCCCGGCTCAACCTAAAATCTTACACCTTACATCACCACCCAGGACTCAGATTGGAGCCCGGCTCAATCTAAAATCTCATCTCTGACATCACCACCGACGTCTCAGACTGGAGCCCGGCTTAATCTAAACACTTACACCTAACATCACCACCAAGGATTCAGATTAGACTCTGGCTCAATCTAAACTCTTACACCTTACATCACCACCGAGGTCTCAGATTGAAGCCCGGCTCAATCTTAACACTTACACCTAACATCATCACCGAGGTCTCAGATTGAAGCCCGGCTCAATCTAAAATCTCATCTCTGACATCAACACCAAAGTCTCAGATTGGAGCCCGGCTTAATCTTAACACTTACACCTTACATCACCACCAAGGACTCAGATAAGAGCCAGGCTCAATTTAAACTCTTACACCTTACATCACCACCATAGTCTTGTATTGGAGCACAGCTCAATCTAAACTCTTATCCCTGACATCACCTACGAGGTCTCAGATTGGAGCCCGACTGAATCTAAACACTTACACCTAACATCACCACTGAGGTCTCAGATTGGAGCCCAACTGAATCTTAACACTTACACCTAACATCACCACCGAGGTCTCAGATTGGACCCTGACTGAATCTAAACACTTACACCTAACATCACCACCGAGGTCTCAGATTGGACCCCGACTGAATCTAAACACTTACACCTAACATCACCACCGAGGTCTCAGATTGGACCCCAACTGAATCTTAACACTTACACCTAACATCACCACCGAGGTCTCAGATTGGAGCCCGACTGAATCTAAACACTTACACCTAACATCACCACCAAGGTCTCAGATTGGACCCCAACTGAATCTTAACACTTACACATAACATCACCACCGAGGTCTCAGATTGGAGCCCGACTGAATCTAAACACTTACACATAACATCACCACCGAGGTCTCAGATTGGACCCCAACTGAATCTAAACACTTACACCTAACATCACCACCGAGGTCTCAGATTGGACCCCAACTGAATCTAAACACTTACACCTAACATCACCACCGAGGTCTCAGATTGGAGCCCAACTGAATCTTAACACTTACACCTAACATCACCACCGAGGTCTCAGATTGGACCCCGACTGAATCTAAACACTTACACATAACATCACCACCGAGGTCTTGGATTAGAGCCCAGCTCATTCTAAACTCTCATTTCAGACATAACCACCGAGGTCTCGGACAAAAGTTCATTAAATTGTGTTCAACAGGTGTTAACCCCATTCAAATAAAGATAATGACTTGTTATCAGATAATATAATTATACCAATAACAACAGAACAATGATTGAGCAGAAAAACGTTGGTCTACATATTTTATTATACAAAACATCTGTTTCCCCTAAATTTGATTTAAATATAAAAAATCTCAATTTTGATTAGTCATTTGTTTATTATATAATCAAATTAAGAAACCATATGTAACTTTTCTGGAACCAGCCTAAAATCACGATCATCTAGCTGCTTTTCTAATATACAAGTTTGTATAGTAGCCTTGTTTGTCTTCAAGTCAAATCATGACTATTTCTACCAGAGACAGACATTTAACATTATCAAATCTCATGTAATACTACTATCATACTCTCCATATAAACCAATGTATTACATAGTGAAGCAAACATGCTTCAGTCTTCAAATGATGTAGCAGCTGGTACTACTAACCTCTCTGCTGGTAGTTTTTTATCTACAATCAGGATCCAACAAACAACATTCCACGGACAAATATGGTGGACCAGCAGGGCTGATAAATAAACTTGGTCTATAATGTCCTCTGGTGGTCCAGCAGGGCTGATAAATAAACTTGGTCTATAATGTCCTCTGGTGGTCCAGCAGGGTTGATAAATAAACATTGGCTTTAATGTCCTCTGGTGGTCCAGCAGGGTTGATAAATTAACTTGGTTTATAATGTCCTCTGGTGGTCCAGCAGGGTTGATAAATTAACTTGGTTTATAATGTCCTCTGGTGGTCCAGCAGGGTTGATAAATGAACTTGGCCTATAATATCCTCTGGTGGTCCAGCAGGGCTAATAAATATACTTGGCCTATAATGTCCTCTGGTGGTCCAGCAGAACTGATAAATAAACTTAGTCTATAATGTCCTCTGGTGGTCCAGCAGGGCTAATAAATAAACTTGGCCTATAATGTTCTCTGGTGGTCCAGCAGGGCTGATAAATAAACTTGGTCTATAATGTTCTCTGGTGGTCCAGCAGGGCTGATAAATAAACTTGGCCTATAATGTCCTCTGGTGGTCCAGCAGGGTTGATAAATAAACATTGGCTTTAATGTCCTCTGGTGGTCCAGCAGGGTTGATAAATTAACTTGGTTTATAATGTCCTCTGGTGGTCCAGCAGGGCTGATAAATGAACTTGGCCTATAATATCCTCTGGTGGTCCAGCAGGGCTAATAAATATACTTGGCCTATAATGTCCTCTGGTGGTCCAGCAGAACTGATAAATAAACTTAGTCTATAATGTCCTCTGGTGGTCCAGCAGGGCTAATAAATAAACTTGGCCTATAATGTTCTCTGGTGGTCCAGCAGGGCTGATAAATAAACTTGGTCTATAACGTTCTCTGGTGGTCCAGCAGGGCTGATAAATACACTTGGTCTATAATGTTCTCTGGTGGTCCAGCAGGGCAGATAAATAAACTTGGTCTATAATGTTCTCTGGTGGTCCAGCAGGGCTGATAAATAAACTTGGTCTATAATGTCTTCTGGTGGTCCAGCAGGGCTGATAAATAAACTTGGTCTATAATGTCCTCTGGTGGTCCAACAGGGCTGATAAATAAACTTGGCCTATAATGTCCCCTGGTGGTCCAGCAGGGCTGATCAATAAACGTGGCCTATAATGTCCTCTGGTGGTCCAGCAGGGCTGATAAATAAACTTGGTCTATAATGTCCTCTGGTGGTCCAGCAGGGCTGATAAATAAACTTGGTCTATAATGTCCTCTGGTGGTCCAGCAGGGCTGATCAATAAACGTGGTCTATAATGTACTCTGGTGGTCCAGCAGGGCTGTTAAATAAACATTGGCTTTAATGTCCTCTGGTGGACCAGCAGGATGGTTGAATAAACATTGGCTTTAATGTCCTCTGGTGGTCCAGCAGGGTTGATAAATAAACATTGGCTTTAATGTACTCTGGTTGTCCAGCAGGGCTGATAAATTAACTTCGTTTATAATGTCCTCTGGTGGTCCAGCAGGGCTGATACATTAACTTGGTTTATAATGTCCTCTGGTGGTCCAGCAGGGTTGATAAATAAACATTGGCTTTAATGTACTCTGGTGGTCCAGCAGGGCTGATAAATAAACTTGGTCTATAATGGTTTGGTGGTCCAGCAGGGTTGATAAATAAACATTGGCTTTAATGTACTCTGGTGGTCCAGCAGGGCTGATAAATGAACTTGGCCTATAATATCTTCTGGTGGTCCAGCATGGCTGATAAATATACAGAACAATGATTGAGCAGAAAAACGTTGGTCTACATATTTTATTATACAAAACATCTGTTTCCCCAAAATTTGATTTAAATATAAAAAATCTCAATTTTGATTAGTTATTTGTTTATTATATAATCAAATTAAGAAACCATATGTAACTTTTCTGGAACCAGCCTAAAATCACGATCATCTAGCTGCTTTTCTAATATACAAGTTTGTATAGTAGCCTTGTTTGTCTTCAAGTCAAATCATGACTATTTCTACCGGAGACAGACATTTAACATTATCAAATCTCATGTAATACTACTATCATACTCTCCATATAAACCAATGTATTACATAGTGAAGCAAACATGCTTAAGTCTTCAAATGATGTAGCAGCTGGTACTACTAACCTCTCTGCTGGTAGTTTTTTATCTACAATCAGGATCCAACAAACAACGTTCCATGGACGAATATGGTGGTCGAGCAGGGCTGATAAATAAACTTGGTCTATAATGTCCTCTGGTGGTCCAGCAGGGCTGATAGATAAACTTGGTCTATAATGTCCTCTGGTGGTCCAGCAGGGTTGATAAATAAACATTGGCTTTAATGTCCTCTGGTGGTCCAGCAGGGCTGATAAATTAACTTGGCCTATAATATTCGCTGGTGGTCCAGCAGGGCTGATAAATATACTTGGCCTATAATGTCCTCTGGTAGTCAAGCAGGGCTGATAAATAAACTTGGTCCATAATGTCCACTGGTGGTCCAGCAGGGCTAATAAATGAACTTGGCCTATAATGTCCTCTGGTGGTCCAGCAGGGCTGATAAATAAACTTGGTCTATAATGTTCTCTGGTGGTCCAGCAGGTCTGATAAATTAACTTGGTTTATAATGTCCTCTGCTGTTCCAGCAGGGCTGATAAATGAACTTTGCCTATAATATCCTCTGGTGGTCCAGCAGGGCTGATAAATATACTTGGCCTATAATGTCCTCTGGTGGTCCAGCAGAGCTGATAAATAAACTTGGTCTATAATGTCCTCTGGTGGTCCAGCAGGGCTAATAAATACACTTGGCCTATAATGTCCTCTGGTGGTCCAGCAGGGTTGATAAATAAACTTGGTCTATAATGTCCTCTGATGGTCCAGCAGGGCAGATCAATAAACTTGGTCTATAATGTCATCTGGTGGTCCAGCAGGGCTGATAAATAAACTTGGTCTATAATGTCCTCTGGTGGTCCAGCAGGGCTGATAAATAAACTTGGTCTATAATGTCCTCTGGTGGTCCAGCAGGGCTGATAAATACACTTGGTCTATAATGTTCTCTGGAGGTCCAGCAGGGCTGATAAATATACTTGGTTTATAATGTCCTCTGGTGGTCCAGCAGGGCTGATAAATGAACTTGGCCTATAATATCCTCTGGTGGTCCAGCAGGGCTGATAAATATACTTGGCCTATAATGTCCTCTGGTGGTCCGGCAGGGCTGATAAATAAACTTGGTCTATAATGTCCTCTGGTGGTCCAGCAGGACTAATAAATAAACTTGGCCTATGATGTCCTCTGGTGGTTCAGCAGGGCTGATAAATAAACTTGGTCTATAATGTCCTCTGATGGTCCAGCAGGGCTAATAAATAAACTTGGTCTATAATGTCTTCTGGTGGCCCAGCAGGGCTGATAAATAAACTTGGTCTATAATGTCCTCTGGTGGTCCAGCAGGGCTGATAAATAAACTTGGCCTATAATGTCCTCTGGTGGTCCAGCAGCGCTGATCAATAAACGTGGCCTATAATGTCCTCTGGTGGTCCAGCAGGAATGTTAAATAAACATTGGCTTTAATGTCCTCTGGTGGTCCAGCAGGAATGTTAAATAAACATTGGCTTTAATGTCCTCTGGTGGACCAGCAGGATGGTTGAAAAAACATTGGCTTTAATGTCCTCTGGTGGTCAAGCAGGACTGTTGAATACACATTGGCTTTAATATACTCTGGTGGACCAGCAGGATGGTTGAATAAATATTGGCTTGAATGTCCTCTGGTGGTTCAGTAGGACTGTTGGATAAACATTGGCTTTAGTGTCGTCTGGTGGTCCAGCAGGGCTGATAAATAAACTTGGTCTATAATGTCCTCTGGTGGTACAGCAGAGCTAATAAAAATATTGGCTTTAATGTCCTTTGGTGGTCAAGCAGCACTGATAAATAAACATTGGCTTAAATGTCCTCTGGTGGTCCAGCAGGGTTGATAAATAAACATTGGCTTTAATGTCCTCTGGTGGTACAGCAGAGCTGATAAAAAAACATTGGCTTTAATGTCCTTTGGTGGTCCAGCAGGACTGATAAATAAACATTAGCTTTAATGTCCTCTTGTGGTCCAGCAGGGTTGATAAATAAACATTGGCTTTAATGTCCTCTGGTAGTCCAGCAGGGCTGATAAAAAACATTGGCTTTAATGTCCTCGGGTGGTACAGCCGAGCTGATAAAAATCATTGGCTTTAATGTCCTCTGGTGGTCCAGCAGGGTTGATAAATAAACATTGGCTTTAATGTCCTCTGGTGGTCCAGCAGGGTTGATAAATAAACATTGGCTTTGATGTCCTCTATTGGTACAGTAGAGCTGATAAAAAACATTGGCTTTTATGTCCTTTGGTGGTCCAGCAGGACTGATAAATAAACATTGGCTTTAATGTCATCTGGTGGTCCAGCAGGGTTGATAAATAAACATTGGCTTTGATGTCCTCTATTGGTACAGTAGAGCTGATAAAAAACATTGGCTTTTATGTCCTTTGGTGGTCCAGCAGGACTGATAAATAAACATTGGCTTTAATGTCCTCTGGTGGTCCAGCAGGGTTGATAAATAAACATTGGCTTTTATGTCCTTTGGTGGTACAGCAAAGCTTATAAAAAACATTGGCTTTAATGTCCTTTGGTGGTCCAGCAGGGTTGATAAATAAAAATTGGCTTTAATGTCCTCTGGTGGTCCAGCAGGGCTAATAAAAAACATTGGCTTTAATGTTCTTTTAGTGGTCAAGCAGGACTGATAAATAAACATTGGCTTTAATGTCCTCTGGTGGTCCAGCAGGGTTGATAAATAAACATTGGCTTTAATGTCCTCTGGTGTTCCAGCAGGGTTGATAAAAAACATTGGCTTTAATGTCCTTTGGTGGTCCAGCAGGACTGTTGAATAAACATTGGCTTTAATGTCCTCTGGTGGTCCAGCATGGCTGTTAAATAAGCACTGGCTTTAGAGTCCTCTGGTGTTCCAGCAGGGCTGATGAATTAACACTGGCCTGAATGTCCTCTGGTGATCCCGCAGGGCTGATAAATGAACATTGGTTTGAATGTCCTCTGGTGATCCAACAGGGTTGATAAATAAACATTGGCTTTAATGTACTCTGGTGGTCCAGCAGGACTGATAAATTAACTTGGTTTATAATGTCCTCTGGTTGTCCAGCAGGGCTGATAAATGAACTTGGCCTATAATATCCTCTGGTGGTCCATCAGCGCTGATAAATATACTTGGCCTATAATGTCCTCTGGTGGTCCAGCAGGGCTAATAAATAAACTTGGGCTATAATGTCCTCTGGTGGTCCAGCAGAACAGATAAATAAACTTGGTCTATAATGTCCTGTGGTGGTCCAGCAGTACTGATAAATAAACAGTGGCTTTAATGTCCTCTGGTGGTCCAGCACGGCTGATAAATAAACTTGGCCTATCATGGCATCTGGTGGTCCAACAAGGCTGTTAAACATTGGCTTTGATATCCTCTGCTGTTCCAGCAGGGCTGATAAATAAACATTCGCTTTAGTACCCTCGTTGGTTGTCCAGCAGGGCTGATAAATAAACATTGGCTTTAATGTCCTCTGCGGGTGGAGCAGGGCTGACAAATAAACATTGGCTTTAAAGTCCTCTGGTGGTCCAGCAGGGCTGATAAATGAACATTGGCTTTAATGTCCTCTGGTGATGGAGCAGGGCTGATAAATAAACATTGGCGTTAATGTCCTCTGGTGGTTCAGCAGGGCTGATAAATGAACATTGGCTTTAGTACCCTCGTTGGTTGTCCAGCAGGGCTGATAAATAAACATTGGCTTTAATGTCCTCTGGTGGTGGAGCAGGGCTGACAAATAAACATTGGCTTTAACGTCCTCTGGTGGTCCAGCAGGGCTGATAAATAAACATTAGCTTTAATGTCCTCTGGTGATGGAGCAGGGCTGATAAATAAACATTGGCGTTAATGTCCTCTGGTGGTCCAGCATGGCTGATAAATAAACATTGGCTTTAATGTCCTCTGGTGTGGAGCAGGGCTGATAAATAAACATTGGCTTTAATGTCCTCTGGTGGTCCAGCAGGGCTGATAAATAAACATTGGCTTAAATGTCCTCTGGTGGTCCAGCAGGGCTGATAAATAAACATTGGCTTTAATGTCCTCCGGTGGTCCAGCAGGGCTGATAAATAAACATTGGCTGTAATGTCCTCTGGTGGTGGAGCAGGGCTGATAAATAAACATTGGCTTTAATGTCCTTTGGTGGTCCAGCAGGACTGATAAATAAACATTGGCTTTAATGTCCTCTGGTGGTCCAGCAGGGCTGATAAATAAACATTGGCTGTAATGTCCTCTGGTGGTGGAGCAGGGCTGATAAATAAACATTGGCTTTAATGTCCTTTGGTGGTCCAGCAGGACTGTTGAATAAACATTGGCTTTAATGTCCTCTGGTGGTCCAGCATTACTGTTAAATAAGCACTGGCTTTAGAGTCCTCTGGTGTTCCAGCTGGGCTGATAAATTAACACTGGCCTGAATGTCCTCTGGTGGTCCAGCAGGGCTGATAAATGAACATTGGCTTGAATGTCCTCTGGTGGTCCAGCAGGGCTGATAATTAAATTTGGTCTATCTTGTCATCTGGTGGTCCAGCAGGGTTGATAAATAAACATTGGCTTTAATGTACTCTGGTGGTCCAGCAGGGCTGATAAATTAACTTGGTTTATAATGTCCTCTGGTGGTCCAGCAGGGCTGATAAATGAACTTGGCCTATAATATCCTCTGGTGGTCCAGCAGGGCTGATAATTATACTTGGCCTATAATGTCCTCTGGTGGTCCAGCAGGGCTGATAAATAAACTTGGCCTATAATGTCTTCTGGTGGTCCAGAAAGGACTGATAAATAAACTTGGACTTTAATGTCGTCTGGTGGTCCAGCAGGGCTGATAAATAAACAGTGGCTTTAATGTCCTCTGGTGGTCCAGCACGGCTGATAAATAAACTTGGCCTATCATGGCATCGGTTGGTCCAACAAGGCTGATAAACATTGGCTTCGATATCCTCTGCTGTTCCAGCAGGGCTGATAAATAAACATTGGCTTTGATGTCCTCTGGTGGTCAAGCAAGGCTGATAAATAAACATTGGCTTGAATATCCTCTGATGGTCCAGCAGGGCCGATAAATGAACATTGGCTTTAGTACCCTCGTTGGTTGTCCAGCATGGCTGATAAATAAACATTAGCTTTAATGTCCTCTGGTGATGGAGCAGGGCTGATAAATAAACATTGGCGTTAATGTCCTCTGGTGGTCCAGCATGGCTGATAAATAAACATTAGCTTTAATGTCCTCTGGTGATGGAGCAGGGCTGATAAATAAACATTGGCGTTAATGTCCTCTGGTGGTCCAGCAGGGCTGATAAATAAACATTAGCTTTAATGTCCTCTGGTGGTGGAGCAGGGCTGATAAATAAACAATGGCTTTAATGTTCTCTGGTGGTCCAGCAGGGCTGATAAATAAACATTGGCTTTAATGTCCTCTGGTGGTCCAGCAGGGCTGATAAATAAACATTGGCTGTAATGTCCTCTGGTGGTCCAGCAGGGCCGATAAATAAACATTGGCTTTAATGTCCTCTGGTGGTCCAGCATGGCTGTTAAATAAGCACTGGCTTTAGAGTCCTCTGGTGTTCCAGCAGGGCTGATAAATTAACACTGGCCTGAATGTCCTCTGGTGGTCCAGCAGGGCTGATAAATAAACATTGGCTTTAATGTCCTCTGGTGGTCCAGCAGGGTTGATAAATAAACATTGGCTTTAATGTACTATGGTTGTCCAGCAGGGCTGATAAATTAACTTCGTTTATAATGTCCTCTGGTGGTCCAGCAGGGCTGATACATTAACTTGGTTTATAATGTCCTCTGGTGGTCCAGCAGGGTTGATAAATAAACATTGGCTTTAATGTACTCTGGTGGTCCAGCAGGGCTGATAAATAAACTTGGTCTATAATGGTTTGGTGGTCCAGCAGGGTTGATAAATAAACATTGGCTTTAATGTACTCTGGTGGTCCAGCAGGGCTGATAAATGAACTTGGCCTATAATATCCTCTGGTGGTCCAGCATGGCTGATAAATATACAGAACAATGATTGAGCAGAAAAACGTTGGTCTACATATTTTATTAAACAAAACATCTGTTTTCCCAAAATTTGATTTAAATATAAAAAATCTCAATTTTGATTAGTTATTTGTTTATTATATAATCAAATTAAGAAACCATATGTAACTTTTCTGGAACCAGCCTAAAATCACGATCATCTAGCTGCTTTTCTAATATACAAGTTTGTATAGTAGCCTTGTTTGTCTTCAAGTCAAATCATGACTATTTCTACCGGAGACAGACATTTAACATTATCAAATCTCATGTAATACTACTATCATACTCTCCATATAAACCAATGTATTACATAGTGAAGCAAACATGCTTAAGTCTTCAAATGATGTAGCAGCTGGTACTACTAACCTCTCTGCTGGTAGTTTTTTATCTACAATCAGGATCCAACAAACAACGTTCCATGGACGAATATGGTGGTCGAGCAGGGCTGATAAATAAACTTGGTCTATAATGTCCTCTGGTGGTACAGCAGGGCTGATAAATAAACTTGGTCTATAATGTCCTCTGGTGGTACAGCAGGGCTGATAAATAAACTTGGTCTATAATGTCCTCTGGTGGTCCAGCAGGGCTGATAGATAAACTTGGTCTATAATGTCCTCTGGTGGTCCAGCAGGGTTGATAAATAAACATTGGCTTTAATGTCCTCTGGTGGTCCAGCAGGGCTGATAAATTAACTTGGTTTATAATGTCCTCTGGTGGTCCAGCAGGGCTGATAAATGAACTTGGCCTATAATATTCGCTGGTGGTCCAGCAGGGCTGATAAATATACTTGGCCTATAATGTCCTCTGGTAGTCAAGCAGGGCTGATAAATAAACTTGGTCCATAATGTCCACTGGTGGTCCAGCAGGGCTAATAAATAAACTTTGCCTATAATGTCCTCTGGTGGTCCAGCAGGGCTGATAAATAAACTTGGTTTATAATGTTCTCTGGTGGTCCAGCAGGTCTGATAAATTAACTTGGTTTATAATGTCCTCTGCTGTTCCAGCAGGGCTGATAAATGAACTTTGCCTATAATATCCTCTGGTGGTCCAGCAGGGCTGATAAATATACTTGGCCTATAATGTCCTCTGGTGGTCCAGCAGAGCTGATAAATAAACTTGGTCTATAATGTCCTCTGGTGGTCCAGCAGGGCTAATAAATACACTTGGCCTATAATGTCCTCTGGTGGTCCAGCAGGGTTGATAAATAAACTTGGTCTATAATGTCCTCTGATGGTCCAGCAGGGCAGATAAATAAACTTGGTCTATAATGTCATCTGGTGGTCCAGCAGGGCTGATAAATAAACTTGGTCTATAATGTCCTCTGGTGGTCCAGCAGGGCTGATAAATAAACTTGGTCTATAATGTCCTCTGGTGGTCCAGCATGGCTGATAAATACACTTGGTCTATAATGTCCTCTGGAGGTCCAGCAGGGCTGATAAATATACTTGGTTTATAATGTCCTCTGGTGGTCCAGCAGGGCTGATAAATGAACTTGGCCTATAATATCCTCTGGTGGTCCAGCAGGGCTGATAAATATACTTGGCCTATAATGTCCTCTGGTGGTCCAGCAGGGCTGATAAATAAACTTGGTCTATAATGTCCTCTGGTGGTCCAGCAGGGCTAATAAATAAACTTGGCCTATGATGTCCTCTGGTGGTTCAGCAGGGCTGATAAATAAACTTGGTCTATAATGTCCTCTGATGGTCCAGCAGGGCTAATAAATAAACTTGGTCTATAATGTCTTCTGGTGGTCCAGCAGGGCTGATAAATAAACTTGGTCTATAATGTCCTCTGGTGGTCCAGCAGGGCTGATAAATAAACTTGGCCTATAATGTCCTCTGGTGGTCCAGCAGCGCTGATCAATAAACGTGGCCTATAATGTCCTCTGGTGGTCCAGCAGGAATGTTAAATAAACATTGGCTTTAATGTCCTCTGGTGGTCCAGCAGGAATGTTAAATAAACATTGGCTTTAATGTCCTCTGGTGGACCAGCAGGATGGTTGAAAAAACATTGGCTTTAATGTCCTCTGGTGGTCAAGCAGGACTGTTGAATACACATTGGCTTTAATATACTCTGGTGGACCAGCAGGATGGTTGAATAAATATTGGCTTGAATGTCCTCTGGTGGTTCAGTAGGACTGTTGGATAAACATTGGCTTTAGTGTCGTCTGGTGGTCCAGCAGGGCTGATAAATAAACTTGGTCTATAATGTCCTCTGGTGGTACAGCAGAGCTAATAAAAATATTGGCTTTAATGTCCTTTGGTGGTCAAGCAGCACTGATAAATAAACATTGGCTTAAATGTCCTCTGGTGGTCCAGCAGGGTTGATAAATAAACATTGGCTTTAATGTCCTCTGGTGGTACAGCAGAGCTGATAAAAAAACATTGGCTTTAATGTCCTTTGGTGGTCCAGCAGGACTGATAAATAAACATTAGCTTTAATGTCCTCTTGTGGTCCAGCAGGGTTGATAAATAAACATTGGCTTTAATGTACTCTGGTGGTCCAGCAGGGCTGATAAATGAACTTGGCCTATAATATCCTCTGGTGGTCCAGCATGGCTGATAAATATACAGAACAATGATTGAGCAGAAAAACGTTGGTCTACATATTTTATTAAACAAAACATCTGTTTTCCCAAAATTTGATTTAAATATAAAAAATCTCAATTTTGATTAGTTATTTGTTTATTATATAATCAAATTAAGAAACCATATGTAACTTTTCTGGAACCAGCCTAAAATCACGATCATCTAGCTGCTTTTCTAATATACAAGTTTGTATAGTAGCCTTGTTTGTCTTCAAGTCAAATCATGACTATTTCTACCGGAGACAGACATTTAACATTATCAAATCTCATGTAATACTACTATCATACTCTCCATATAAACCAATGTATTACATAGTGAAGCAAACATGCTTAAGTCTTCAAATGATGTAGCAGCTGGTACTACTAACCTCTCTGCTGGTAGTTTTTTATCTACAATCAGGATCCAACAAACAACGTTCCATGGACGAATATGGTGGTCGAGCAGGGCTGATAAATAAACTTGGTCTATAATGTCCTCTGGTGGTACAGCAGGGCTGATAAATAAACTTGGTCTATAATGTCCTCTGGTGGTACAGCAGGGCTGATAAATAAACTTGGTCTATAATGTCCTCTGGTGGTCCAGCAGGGCTGATAGATAAACTTGGTCTATAATGTCCTCTGGTGGTCCAGCAGGGTTGATAAATAAACATTGGCTTTAATGTCCTCTGGTGGTCCAGCAGGGCTGATAAATTAACTTGGTTTATAATGTCCTCTGGTGGTCCAGCAGGGCTGATAAATGAACTTGGCCTATAATATTCGCTGGTGGTCCAGCAGGGCTGATAAATATACTTGGCCTATAATGTCCTCTGGTAGTCAAGCAGGGCTGATAAATAAACTTGGTCCATAATGTCCACTGGTGGTCCAGCAGGGCTAATAAATAAACTTGGCCTATAATGTCCTCTGGTGGTCCAGCAGGGCTGATAAATAAACTTGGTTTATAATGTTCTCTGGTGGTCCAGCAGGTCTGATAAATTAACTTGGTTTATAATGTCCTCTGCTGTTCCAGCAGGGCTGATAAATGAACTTTGCCTATAATATCCTCTGGTGGTCCAGCAGGGCTGATAAATATACTTGGCCTATAATGTCCTCTGGTGGTCCAGCAGAGCTGATAAATAAACTTGGTCTATAATGTCCTCTGGTGGTCCAGCAGGGCTAATAAATACACTTGGCCTATAATGTCCTCTGGTGGTCCAGCAGGGTTGATAAATAAACTTGGTCTATAATGTCCTCTGATGGTCCAGCAGGGCAGATAAATAAACTTGGTCTATAATGTCATCTGGTGGTCCAGCAGGGCTGATAAATAAACTTGGTCTATAATGTCCTCTGGTGGTCCAGCAGGGCTGATAAATAAACTTGGTCTATAATGTCCTCTGGTGGTCCAGCATGGCTGATAAATACACTTGGTCTATAATGTCCTCTGGAGGTCCAGCAGGGCTGATAAATATACTTGGTTTATAATGTCCTCTGGTGGTCCAGCAGGGCTGATAAATGAACTTGGCCTATAATATCCTCTGGTGGTCCAGCAGGGCTGATAAATATACTTGGCCTATAATGTCCTCTGGTGGTCCAGCAGGGCTGATAAATAAACTTGGTCTATAATGTCCTCTGGTGGTCCAGCAGGGCTAATAAATAAACTTGGCCTATGATGTCCTCTGGTGGTTCAGCAGGGCTGATAAATAAACTTGGTCTATAATGTCCTCTGATGGTCCAGCAGGGCTAATAAATAAACTTGGTCTATAATGTCTTCTGGTGGTCCAGCAGGGCTGATAAATAAACTTGGTCTATAATGTCCTCTGGTGGTCCAGCAGGGCTGATAAATAAACTTGGCCTATAATGTCCTCTGGTGGTCCAGCAGCGCTGATCAATAAACGTGGCCTATAATGTCCTCTGGTGGTCCAGCAGGAATGTTAAATAAACATTGGCTTTAATGTCCTCTGGTGGTCCAGCAGGAATGTTAAATAAACATTGGCTTTAATGTCCTCTGGTGGACCAGCAGGATGGTTGAAAAAACATTGGCTTTAATGTCCTCTGGTGGTCAAGCAGGACTGTTGAATACACATTGGCTTTAATATACTCTGGTGGACCAGCAGGATGGTTGAATAAATATTGGCTTGAATGTCCTCTGGTGGTTCAGTAGGACTGTTGGATAAACATTGGCTTTAGTGTCGTCTGGTGGTCCAGCAGGGCTGATAAATAAACTTGGTCTATAATGTCCTCTGGTGGTACAGCAGAGCTAATAAAAATATTGGCTTTAATGTCCTTTGGTGGTCAAGCAGCACTGATAAATAAACATTGGCTTAAATGTCCTCTGGTGGTCCAGCAGAGTTGATAAATAAACATTGGCTTTAATGTCCTCTGGTGGTACAGCAGAGCTGATAAAAAAACATTGGCTTTAATGTCCTTTGGTGGTCCAGCAGGACTGATAAATAAACATTAGCTTTAATGTCCTCTGGTGGTCCAGCAGGGTTGATAAATAAACATTGGCTTTAATGTCCTCTGGTAGTCCAGCAGGGCTGATAAAAAACATTGGCTTTAATGTCCTCGGGTGGTACAGCCGAGCTGATAAAAAACATTGGCTTTAATGTCCTCTGGTGGTCCAGCAGGGTTGATAAATAAACATTGGCTTTAATGTCCTCTGGTGGTCCAGCAGGGTTGATAAATAAACATTGGCTTTGATGTCCTCTATTGGTACAGTAGAGCTGATAAAAAACATTGGCTTTTATGTCCTTTGGTGGTCCAGCAGGACTGATAAATAAACATTGGCTTTAATGTCCTCTGGCGGTCCAGCAGGGTTGATAAATAAACATTGGCTTTGATGTCCTCTATTGGTACAGTAGAGCTGATAAAAAACATTGGCTTTGATGTCCTTTGGTGGTCCAGCAGGACTGATAAATAAACATTGGCTTTAATGTCATCTGGTGGTCCAGCAGGGTTGATAAATAAACATTGGCTTTAATGTCCTCTGGTGGTCCAGCAGGGTTGATAAAAAATATTGGCTTTAATGTTCTTTGGTGGTACAGCAAAGCTGATAAAAAAACATTGGCTTTAATGTCCTTTGGTGGTCCAGCAGGGTTGATAAATAAAAATTGGCTTTAATGTCCTCTGGTGGTCCAGCAGGGCTGATAAAAAACATTGGCTTTAATGTTCTTTTAGTGGTCAAGCAGGACTGATAAATAAACATTGGCTTCAATGTCCTCTGGTGGTCCAGCAGGGTTATTAAATAAAAATTGGCTTTAATGTCCTCTGGTGGTCCAGCAGGGCTGATAAAAAACATTGGCTTTAATGTTCTTTTAGTGGTCAAGCAGGACTGATAAATAAACATTGGCTTTAATGTCCTTTGGTGGTCCAGCAGGACTGTTGAATAAAAATTGGCTTTAATGTCCTCTGGTGGTCCAGCAGGGCTGATAAAAGACATTGGCTTTGATGTCCTTTGGTGGTACAGCAAAGCTGATAAAAAACATTGGCTTTAATGTCCTTTGGTGGTCCAGCAGGGTTGATAAATAAAAATTGGCTTTAATGTCCTCTGGTGGTCCAGCAGGGCTGATAAAAAACATTGGCTTTAATGTTCTTTTAGTGGTCAAGCAGGACTGATAAATAAACATTGGCTTTAATGTCCTCTGGTGGTCCAGCAGGGTTATTAAATAAAAATTGGCTTTAATGTCCTCTGGTGGTCCAGCAGGGCTGATAAAAAACATTGGC
Organism: Panopea generosa; assembly: GCA_029582155.1. NCBI lineage: Eukaryota > Metazoa > Mollusca > Bivalvia > Adapedonta > Hiatellidae > Panopea > Panopea generosa. The sequence goes on from CM055911.1 coordinate 5,809,254, forward strand.
TTTAATGTTCTTTTAGTGGTCAAGCAGGACTGATAAATAAACATTGGCTTTAATGTCCTTTGGTGGTCCAGCAGGACTGTTGAATAAACATTGGCTTTAATGTCCTCTGGTGGTCCAGCATGGCTGTTAAATAAGCACTGGCTTTAGAGTCCTCTGGTGTTCCAGCAGGGCTGATGAATTAACACTGGCCTGAATGTCCTCTGGTGGTCCCGCAGGGCTGATAAATGAACATTGGTTTGAATGTCCTCTGGTGATCCAACAGGGTTGATAAATAAACATTGGCTTTAATGTACTCTGGTGGTCCAGCAGGACTGATAAATTAACTTGGTTTATAATGTCCTCTGGTTGTCCAGCAGGGCTGATAAATGAACTTGGCCTATAATATCCTCTGGTGGTCCAGCAGCGCTGATAAATATACTTGGCCTATAATGTCCTCTGGTGGTCCAGCAGGGCTAATAAATAAACTTGGGCTATAATGTCCTCTGGTGGTCCAGCAGAACAGATAAATAAACTTGGTCTATAATGTCCTGTGGTGGTCCAGCAGTACTGATAAATAAACAGTGGCTTTAATGTCCTCTGGTGGTCCAGCACGGCTGATAAATAAACTTGGCCTATCATGGCATCTGGTGGTCCAACAAGGCTGTTAAACATTGGCTTTGATATCCTCTGCTGTTCCAGCAGGGCTGATAAATAAACATTCGCTTTAGTACCCTCGTTGGTTGTCCAGCAGGGCTGATAAATAAACATTGGCTTTAATGTCCTCTGCGGGTGGAGCAGGGCTGACAAATAAACATTGGCTTTAAAGTCCTCTGGTGGTCCAGCAGGGCTGATAAATTAACATTGGCTTTAATGTCCTCTGGTGATGGAGCAGGGCTGATAAATAAACATTGGCGTTAATGTCCTCTGGTGGTTCAGCAGGGCTGATAAATGAACATTGGCTTTAGTACCCTCGTTGGTTGTCCAGCAGGGCTGATAAATAAACATTGGCTTTAATGTCCTCTGGTGGTGGAACAGGGCTGACAAATAAACATTGGCTTTAATGTCCTCTGGTGGTGGAGCAGGGATGATAAATAAACATTGGCTTTAATGTCCTCTGGTGGTCAAGCAGGGCCGATAAATGAACATTGGCTTTAATACCCTTGTTGGTTGTCCAGCAGGGCTGATAAATAAACATTGGCTTTAATGTCCTCTGGTGGTGGAACAGGGCTGACAAATAATCATTGGCTTTAATGTCCTCTGGTGGTGGAGCAGGGCTGATAAATAAACATTGGCTTTAATGTCCTCTGGTGGTCAAGCAGGGCCTATAAATGAACATTGGCTTTAGTACCCTCGTTGGTTGTCCAGCAGGGCTGATAAATAAACATTGGCTTTAATGTCCTCTGGTGGTGGAGCAGGGCTGACAAATAAACATTGGCTTTAAAGTCCTCTGGTTGTCCAGCAGGGCTGATAAATAAACATTAGCTTTAATGTCCTCTGGTGATGGAGCAGGGCTGATAAATAAACATTGGCGTTAATGTCCTCTGGTGGTCCAGCATGGCTGATAAATAAACATTGGCTTTAATGTCCTCTGGTTGTCCAGCAGGGCTGATAAATAAACATTAGCTTCAATGTCCTCTGGTGATGGAGCAGGGCTGATAAATAAACATTGGCGTTAATGTCCTCTGGTGGTCCAGCATGGCTGATAAATAAACATTAGCTTTAATGTCCTCTGGTGTGGAGCAGGGCTGATAAATAAACATTGGCTTTAATGTCCTCTGGTGGTCCAGCAGGGCTGATAAATAAACATTGGCTTAAATGTCCTCTGGTGGTCCAGCAGGGCTGATAAATAAACATTGGCTTTAATGTCCTCCGGTGGTGCAGCAGGGCTGATAAATAAACATTGGCTGTAATGTCCTCTGGTGGTGGAGCAGGGCTGATAAATAAACATTGGCTTTAATGTCCTTTGGTGGTCCAGCAGGACTGATAAATAAACATTGGCTTTAATGTCCTCTGGTGGTCCAGCAGGGCTGATAAATAAACATTGGCTGTAATGTCCTCTGGTGGTGGAGCAGGGCTGATAAATAAACATTGGCTTTAATGTCCTTTGGTGGTCCAGCAGGACTGTTGAATAAACATTGGCTTTAATGTCCTCTGGTGGTCCAGCATTACTGTTAAATAAGCACTGGCTTTAGAGTCCTCTGGTGTTCCAGCTGGGCTGATAAATTAACACTGGCCTGAATGTCCTCTGGTGGTCCAGCAGGGCTGATAAATGAACATTGGCTTGAATGTCCTCTGGTGGTCCAGCAGGGCTGATAATTAAATTTGGTCTATCTTGTCATCTGGTGGTCCAGCAGGGTTGATAAATAAACATTGGCTTTAATGTACTCTGGTGGTCCAGCAGGGCTGATAAATTAACTTGGTTTATAATGTCCTCTGGTGGTCCAGCAGGGCTGATAAATGAACTTGGCCTATAATATCCTCTGGTGGTCCAGCAGGGCTGTTAATTATACTTGGCCTATAATGTCCTCTGGTGGTCCAGCGGGGCTGATAAATAAACTTGGCCTATAATGTCTTCTGGTGGTCCAGAAAGGACTGATAAATAAACTTGGACTTTAATGTCGTCTGGTGGTCCAGCAGGGCTGATAAATAAACAGTGGCTTTAATGTCCTCTGGTGGTCCAGCACGGCTGATAAATAAACTTGGCCTATCATGGCATCGGTTGGTCCAACAAGGCTGATAAACATTGGCTTCGATATCCTCTGCTGTTCCAGCAGGGCTGATAAATAAACATTGGCTTTAATGTCCTCTGGTGATGGAGCAGGGCTGATAAATAAACATTGGCGTTAATGTCCTCTGGTGGTCCAGCAGGGCTGATAAATAAACATTAGCTTTAATGTCCTCTGGTGGTGGAGCAGGGCTGATAAATAAACAATGGCTTTAATGTTCTCTGGTGGTCCAGCAGGGCTGATAAATAAACATTGGCTTTAATGTCCTCTGGTGGTCCAGCAGGGATGATAAATAAACACTGGCTGTAATGTCCTCTGGTGGTCCAGCAGGGCTGATAAATAAACATTGGCTGTAATGTCCTCTGGTGGTGGAGCAAGGCTGATAAATAAACATTGGCTTTAATGTCCTTTGGTGGTGGAGCAGGGCTGATAAATAAACATTGGCTTTAATGTCCTGTGGTGGTCCAGCAGGGCTGATAAATAAACATTGGCTTTAATGTCCTCTGGTGGTCCAGCAGGGCTGATAAATAAACATTGGCTGTAATGTCCTCTGGTGGTCCAGCATGGCTGATAAATGAACATTGGCTGTAATGTCCTCTGGTGGTCCAGCATGGCTGATAAATAAACATTGGCTGTAATGTCCTCTGGTGGTCCAGCGGGGCTGATAAATTAACTTGGTTTATTATGTCCTCTGGTGGTCCAGCAGGGCTGATAAATGAACTTGGCCTATAATATCCTTTGTTGGTCCAGCAGAGCTGATAAATATACTTGGCTTATAATGTCCTCTGATGGTCCAGCAGGGCTGATAAATAAACTTGGCCTATAATGTCCTCTGGTGGTCCAGCAGGACTGATAAATAAACTTGGCCTTTAATGTCCTCTGGTGGTCCAGCAGGGCTGATAAATAAACTTGGCCTATCATGGCATCTGGTGGTCCAACAAGGCTGATAAACATTGGCTTCGATATCCTCTGCTGTTCCAGCAGGGCTGATAAATAAACATTGGCTTTAATGTCCTCTGGTGGTCAAGCAAAGCTGATAAATAAACATTGGCTTGAATGACCTCTGATGGTCCAGCAGGGCCGATAAATGAACATTGGCTTGAGTACCCTCGTTGGTTGTCCACCAGGGCTGATAAATAAACATTGGCTTTAATGTCCTCTGGTGGTGGAGCAGGGCTGACAAATAAACATTGGCTGATATGTCCTCTGGTGGTCCAGCATGGCTGATAAATAAACATTAGCTTTAATGTCCTCTGGTGATGGAGCAGGGCTGATAAATAAACATTGGCTGTAATGTCTTCTGGTGGTCCAGCAGGACTGATAAATAAACATTAGCTTTAATGTCCTCTGGTGGTGGAGCAGGGCTGATAAATAAACATTGGCTTTAATGTCCTCTGGTGGTCCAGCAGGGCTGATAAATAAACATTGGCTGTAATGTCCTCTGGTGGTCCAGCAGGGCTGATAAATAAACATTGGCTTTAATGTCCTCTGGTGGTGGAGCAGGGCTGATAAATAAACATTGGCTTTAATGTCCTTTGGTGGTGGAGCAGGGCTGATAAATAAACATTGGCTTTAATGTCCTCTGGTGGTCCAACAGGGCTGATAAATAAACATTGGCTGTAATGTCCTCTGGTGGTCCAGCATGGCTTATAAATAAACATTGGCTTTAATGTCCTCTGGTGGTCCAGCAAGGCTGATAAATAAACATTGGCCTATAATGTCCTCTGGTGGTCCAACAGGGCTGATAAGTAAACATTGGCTTTAATGTCCTCTGGCAGTCCAGTATGGCTGATAAATAAACATTGGCTGTATTGTCCTCTGGTGGTGAAATAGGGCTGATAAATTAACATTGGCTGTAATGTCCTCTGGTGGTCAAGCAGGGCTGATAAATAAACATTGGCTGTAATGTCTTATGGTGGTGGAGCAGGGCTGATAAATAAACATTGGCTTTAATGTCCTCTGATGGTCCAGCAGGGCTGATAAATAAACATTGGCGTTAATGTCCTCTGGTGGTCCAGCATGGCTGATAAATAAACATTGGCTTTAATGTCCTCTGGTGGTGGAGCAAGGCTGAATAATAAACATTGGCTTTTCTGTCCTCTGATGGTCCAGCATTGCTTATAAATAAACATTGGCTTTAATGTCCTCTGGTGGTGGAGCAGGGCTGATAAATAAACATTGGCGTTAATGTCCTCTGGTGGTCCATCATGGCTGATAAATAAACATTGGCTTTAATGTCCTCTGGTGGTGGAGAAGGGCTGGTAAATAAACATTGGCTTTAATGTCCTCTGGTTGTCCAGCAGGGCTGATAATATACATTAGCTTTAATGTCCTTTGGTGGTCCAGCAGGGCTGATAAATAAACAGTGGCTTTAATGTCCTCTGGTGGTCCAGCAGGGATGATAAATAAACATTGGCTTTGATGTCCTCTGGTGGTGGAGCAGGGCTGATAAATAAACATTGGCTTTAATGTCCTTTGGTGGTGGAGCAGGGCTGATAAATAAACACTGGCGTTAATGTCCTCTGGTGGTCCAGCATGGCTGATAAATAAACATTGGCTTTAATGTCCTCTGGTGGTGGAGCAAGGCTGAATAATAAACATTGGCTGTAATGTCCTCTGGTGGTCCAGCAGGGCTGATAAATAAACATTGGCTGTAATGTCCTCTGGTGGTGGAGCAGGGCTGATAAATAAACATTGGCTTTAATGTCCTTTGGTGGTGGAGCAGGTCTGATAAATAAACACTGGCGTTAATGTCCTCTGGTGGTCCAGCATGGCTGATAAATAAACATTGGCTTTAATGTCCTCTGGTGGTGGAGCAAGGCTGAATAATAAACATTGGCTGTAATGTCCTCTGGTGGTCCAGCATGGCTTATAAATAAACATTGGCTTTAATGTCTTCTGGTGGTGGAGCAGGGCTAATAAATAAACATTGGCGTTAATGTCCTCTGGTGGTCCAGCATGGCTGATAAATAAACATTGGCTTTAATGTCCTCTGGTGGTGGAGAAGGGCTGGTAAATAAACATTGGCTTTAATGTCCTCTGGTTGTCCAGCAGGGCTGATAATATACATTAGCTTTAATGTCCTTTGGTGGTCCAGCAGGGCTGATAAATTAACATTGGCTTTAATGTCCTCTGGTGGTAGAGCAGGGCTGATAAACAAACATTGGCTTTAATGTCCTCTGGTGGTCCAGCAGGGCTGATAAATAAACATGGCCTATAATGTCCTCTGGTGGTGGAGAAGGGGTGGTAAATAAACATTGGCTTTACTGTCCTCTGGTGGTGGAGAAGGGCTGATAAATAAACTTGGCCTATAATGTCCTCTGGTTATCCAGCAGGGCTGATAATATACATTAGCTTTAATGTCCTCTGGTGGTCCAGCAGGGCTGATAAATAAACATTGGCTTTAATGTCCTCTGGTGGTCCAGCAGGGCTGATAAATAAACATTGGCTTTTATGTCCTCTGGTGGTGGAGCAGGGCTGATAAATAAACATTGGCTTTAATGTCCTCTGGTGGTCCAGCAGGGCTGATAAATAAACTTGGCCTATAATGTCCTCTGGTGGTCCAGCAGGGCTGATAAATAAACATTAGCTTTAATGTCCTCTGGTGGTCCAGCAAGGCTGATAAATAAACATTGGCTGTAATGTCCTCTGGTGGTCCAGCAGGGCTGATAAATAAACTTGGTCTATAATGTCCTCTGGTTGTCTAGCAGGGTTGATAATTAAACATTGGCTTTAATGTCCTCTGGTGGTCGAGCAGGGCTGATAAATAAACGTGGCCTATAATGTCCTCTGGTGGTCCAGCAGGGCTAATAAATAAACATTGGCTTTAATGTCCACTGGTGGTCCAGCAGGGCTGATAAATAAACATTGGCTGTAAGGTCCTCTGGTGGTCCAGCAGGGCTGATAAATAAACATTGGCTTTAATGTCCTCTGGTGGTCCAGCAGGGCTGATAAATAAACATTGGCTGTAATGTCCTCTGGTGGTGGAGCAGGGCTGATAAATAAACATTGGCTTTAATGTCCTCTTGTGTTGGAGCAAGGTTGATAAATAAACATTGGCTTTAATGTCCTCTGGTGTTGGAGCAGGGCTGATAAATAAACATTGGCTTTAATGTCCTCTGGTGGTCCAGCAGAGCTGATAAATAAACTTGGCTTTGTTGCCCTCTGGTGGTGGAGCAGGGCTGATAAATAAACATTAGCTTTAATGTCCTCTGGTGATGGAGCAGGGCTGATAAATAAACATTGGCGTTAATGTCTTCTGGTGGTCCAGCATGGCTGATAAATAAACATTAGCTTTAATGTCCTGTGGTGGTGGAGCGAGGCTGATAAATAAACATTGGCTTTAATGTCCTCTGGTGGTCCAGCAGGGCTGATAAATAAACATTAGCTTTAATGTCCTCTGGTGGTCCAGCAGGGCTGATAAATAAACTTGGCCTATAATGTCCTCTGGTTTACCAGCAGGGCTGATAAATAAACATTAGCTTTAATGTCTTCTGGTGGTCCAGTAGGGCTGATAAATAAACTTGATCTATAATGTCCTCTGCTGGTCCAGCAGGGCTGGTAAATAAACATTGTCTTCAATGTCCTCTGCTGGTCTAGCAGGACTGATAAATAAACATTGGCTTTATTGTCCTCTGTTGGTCTAGCAGGGCTGATAAATAAACTTGGCCTATAATGTCCTTTGTTGGTCTAGCAAGGCTGATAAATAAACTTGGCCTTTAATGTCCTCTGCTGGTCTAGCAGGGCTGATAAATAAACTTTGCCTGTGCGTTCTTTGTTTTCAAGCCATCTTCATCTACACTCAAAGATTAAATTCCGCAGTTGGAAATCAGTGCTGGATAACCTTGCTACATTGCTATCCTGTTATAATGCATCTCGAATAATACACAACCCATTATAAAATGTTATTTATTTGACTGCCATATTTAAATTGGCTCCCTCCAATCAGATATGGTATAAATATTTTAAGTGATATTTTAAATTTGATAAAATTACAATGTTTATGTAAAGTTGTTCACAGAGTAGAACCATGATTGATGCAGGGTAAAACTGAGTGTTGATTTTAGGGGCCATAAGGTCGAGCTTGGGATCAGACCCCAAAATACTTTAATCTGATATGCAATTCTATTGTAGATTTTTAATTGTTTATTTTCCTTTATAGCCATTCATCGACCCAAACAAATTAGGTTCTTACATACAACTAGGTACATGTAATATATCAGAGTGATGGATTACTTTTTAAAAATATAAACCTACATTTGGATGTGTGATGGCTGGGATCTCGGACAGAGATATCTTTGAGAATGACTGACACGACCGTCTTGTCTTCTTGGAGGGCAACACTGGCTTCAATACCTGTAAAACAAAACTTGTCAATGCAATATCTTATTTAGTGTTAGTATTCTGGTGCTGGTACCTGTAAAACGAAACTTGTCCATGTTATGTCTTATTTACAGTGTTATTATTCTGGGGCTGGTACCTGTAAAGCAAAACTTGTCAATGTTACGTCTTATTTACAGTGTTAATATTCTGGTGCTGGTACCTGTAAAACAAAACTTGTCAATGCAATATCTTATTTAGTGTTAGTATTCTGGGGCTGGTACCTGTAAAACAAAACTTGTCAATGTTATGTCTTATTTACAGTGTCAGTATTCTGGGGCTGGTACCTGTAAAACAAAACTTGTCAATGTTACGTCTTATTTACAGTGTTAGTATTCTGGTGCTGGTACCTGTAAAACAAAACTTGTCCATGTTATGTCTTATTTACAGTGTTAATATTCTGGAGCTGGTACCTGTAAAACAGAACTTGTCAATGTAACGTCTTATTTACAGTGTTAGTATTCTGGTGCTGGTACCTGTAAAACAAAACTTGTCAATGTTACGTCTTATTTACAGTGTTAGTATTCTGGTGCTGGTACCTGTAAAACAAAACTTGTCAATGTTACGTCTTATTTACAGTGTTAGTATTCTGGTGCTGGTACATGTAAAACGAAACTTGTCAATGTTACGTCTTATTTACAGTGTTAATATTCTGGGGCTGGTACCTGTAAAACAAAACTTGTCAATGTAATGTCTTATTTACAGTGTTAGTATTCTGGTGCTGGTACCTGTAAAACAAAACTTGTCAAAGTTACGTCTTATTTACAGTGTTGGTATTCTGGTGCTGGCACCTGTAAAACAAAACTTGTCAATGTTACGTCTTATTTATAGTGTTGGTATTCTGGTGATGGTACCTGTAAAACAAAACTTGTCCATGTTATGTCTTATTTACAGTGTTAATATTCTTGGGCTGGTACCTGTAAAGCAAAACTTGTAAATGTTACGTCTTATTTACAGTGTTAGTATTCTGGTGCTGGTACCTGTAAAGCAAAACTTGTCAATGTTACGTCTTATTTACAGTGTAAGTATTCTGAAGCTGGTACCTGTAAAACAAAACTTGTCAATGTTACGTCTTATTTACAGTGTTAGTATTCTGGTGCTGGTACCTGTAAAACAAAACTTGTCAATGTTATGTCTTATTTACAGTGTGAGTATTCTGGTGCTGGTACCTGTCAAACAAAACTTGTCAATGTAACGTCTTATTTACAGTGTTAGTATTCTGGTGCTGGTACCTGTAAAACAAAACTTGTCAATGTTACGTCTTATTTACAGTGTTAGTATTCTGGTGCTGGTACCTGTAAAACAAAACTTGTCAATGTTACGTCTTATTTACAGTGTTAGTATTCTGGTGCTGGTACCTGTCAAACAAAAATCGTCAATGTAACGTCTTATTTACAGTGTTAGTATTCTGGTGCTTGTACCTGTAAAGCAAAACTCGTCAACGTTAAATCTTATTTACAGTGTTAGTATTCTGGGGCTGGTACCTGTAAAACAAAACTTGTCAATGTAACATCTTATTTACAGTGTTAGTATTCTGGGGCTGGTACCTGTAAAACAAAACTTGTCAACGTTACATCTTATTTACAGCAGTGTTTTTTTCCCACAATTTAGGGAAGATGACCCATACTGTACCCTTGAAATTGGGAATTTTAGCTGTTTTCTTTAAAATCTGGAAAAATATGCTCAAGTTTATTAGACCTGGTACACTTGCTTAATTGACAGTTATATTTACTGATAACTTTATACTTACTGATAACTATCTATTTAATGTGTAATGATATAAATAAACATTAACAAATATCTGGTTATTAATGAAAGAGTTCTTATTGATTTTATCCATTTTCTTCAATTTACTTTCACAGCTTCCGGTTGCTTCAAAATGTTGACATTTTTTAGTTTTTGCCTTGGTTAGTAAACATAAACTGCTTGCAGATTTTGACGAGTACCTATTTTGAAGCTGAATTGCATGTTGGCAGAAAGGAATGAAATTATTTTTACCATAAAAGTCCGGAATTTTTATGAAATTTAAAAAATAGATTTCCGTCCGAGGAATGACATCAATGACTAGTCTCCCTTTTAGCGGGTAAATGGCCAGACAAGAATACTATCGATATGAGGAAACACGCGTTTGCTTTAAGTCACCTTATCATATTATCCATAATGCATTACCATTGAATTAAATCTGACACAATTTTGACACCTTCCCGAGGAAAACTTTCTGTGCACATTGATAACGTGTGTCAAGGTCACTATTTTCCAATTTCGGCTTACTCGGATTTCTTCCTTTAAACCATTTACTGTAAACCACTTAAAACGCGGAAGTTGCTGTAAAACACAGAAAATAATGATCATCATTTATAATACAAACTTACAGAAGCGTAGTTACTTAATAGGCCCAAAGGCCCGTGCCTGCACATAATTTTCCGAGGCCTTTTTTTTTTAAAGATTTATTCCATTTTAAGTAAATTATATCAATGATAATGTGTTAACTATGTCTCAAATATAAGCTAAAACGCACTAGAACCATTCTAAACAAAAAATCATGGGGTGGGGGCGTGGTTCAGTGGCAGAACTCATGATCTGACGGTCATGGGTTCCATCCTCCACCACGGCCATTTGTGGTGGCCTTCAGCAAGACCCCTTTTCCGCATATGTTTAGTACTGGTTCTACCCAGGAAGACGTCTAAGTTGTAAGAACTTGTTTCACAATCGCAGTAAAATATAAAAGTTTATACCCCGCTAGGCGCTACGCCTCTGACTTCGAGTGTGCAACACGTTATTTCAACTTCAAACACAAATTAAGCTCGAAGTCTTCCCCTGTGTGTGTGGGGTGGGGGGAGGGGGTGGATACCAGGCATATACGGAAAAAGTGCCCCAATGACACCACAAATAATCGTGGTGGAGGATCGAACCTTCGATCGACCCACCGATCTTGGGTCCAATGCTTTACCACAGAAGCAAGCGCTATACAAATATATTTTATTTTTCTATATGCGTTATATAATGGGTTAAAAAACATTGATACAATAATAGAAAATGAATGAAAGCATAATGCTTATGCTGGACCTTCTAACGTTGGATACATTTTAGACGCGGTGCACCAAACCCGAGGTTACAATGTTTTTTACAAGACTGCGAACGATCTTGTTGACATCCCTGCCTCGGACTACTAATTTAGTATTACCAGCCTTCAACAAAACTACAATAGGCCACCATCAGAAATACAGAATATTTAGTTGCTCTGCCGACTACTACATGCATATAGTTTGGAACAGTCTACCAGCAGCAGAGTAGCTGAGCCCACAGGTCTAGTCACAAAATATATTCTATATATATACAGAGAGAGTATTATACTATATTTAGGGATATAGAATATATATTGTCACTAGTCCCTGTGGCTGATTCAAGCAACTGCCGTATTATTTTTATTGTTAGTGTATCATCTGTTAATTCCGCGGACAAGCAGGTACTGTAAATATTATTTCCAGTAGCTAAGCTTACCATTTGCCTTATATTTTGGCTGATACTTATTTTTTAGACGTAAATCTAAAGTAAAATATAGTGATGTGGTCGTGTCATTTGTTGTGTTGTCAAATTCTTTATTTCTTTTTCGTTGACTTGAGACAATCTACGTATATTTTTCATATCGGTAAAGACACGCTATGGTAAAACAATCAAAATAATCACTTTATTTTCGTAGAATAGTTGTTTAAAAGTGATACAATTATCGACAATATGCACTGACCGGTGTACGGGGTATTGTGTGTCTGTTGCGCATTGCAATTGATACAGAATTTGTGTACGGCGTGTTGCAAGTAAAATAACACTTTTATTGGACTCACCACGTTAAACTTGTCGTTAGAGTATATGATTCCTTATCCTATACAGTCATCTATGTATTTCAGGAAAGATGGTACTGTACGTGGTGCTTCTATTGCGCTGCGGAGGCAAACGCTTTCAGAGAGATAGATGAAAACCCGATCGTCCTGTTTTTCTTTCTAAGCCACGCCTGATAAAGTTGATAATATCAGACACTGACATGGTATTCTCTATATCAATAGTTATCCATGTCTATAAAAAATAAAACAAAGAGTTTTACACCACAACAAATGATGCGACCTCATTACTATTTTGATTTAGATTTACGTATACTTATTAGATAAATCAGACAAAATATATGGCAAATAGAACGGTTAGCTTCTTGAAAATATATTTACAGTATCTGCGTGTTCATGGAATTAACAGATGATACAATAAAAATTATTATAACAAGGGTCATGCTTACCGGAACGTTGTTTCAAAAGCTACTTTAAGTGATTATTCGTGTCGGTTTTGGGTACATTTGTAGATTTGATATACAATTCAGTGCAACCTGCAAAGTTCCAGATTACCTGAAAACAGTTGAATGTCATGTCCGATAACGTTTACATTTAGAATGAAGCGCAACCGTTTTGAGGTAATCTGGAATTGTGTAGATTGGACTGATGTATATATTGGTAAAATAGATTCCTCTAATACAAAGTTTGGAACTATAAAATATGCACATGTACCAGAAATCGAAACGAAAATTTGAAGCAACGTTCCGGCACGTATTTAGAGGTGCGCGTGGCGTAGATTCTCTCCCTTGTATAATATAGGTAAAATACTTATCCTGTATCGGTTAAATGGATTATGTTTGCAATTGTACTCAATCGCTTTGTAGCCAATATCCGGTGTACGTTGTCAAATCAGGTTTTCTTGTAAGAAAAACAATACAGATCAGGCACGAAATCATAATCTGACTGAACTGTGACCTCGACCTTTAAGGTAACGTTTATGTTATGTCTAAATCGATTGAACCAATAGAGTTTGAAATCCATCCAGTATACAGACATGATCCGAAATCTTCCAAGACTCAAAGTGCTGTCCAGCAGACGCAAATCGCGACACAACGCCATGTCACATTAATCATTTTTTGCCAAGATTTTATTTAGAGCCATCCATGTATGACAAAGTTACAAACCGGACACATAAACCTCGGACGGACACTGCGATTTCTACATCCCTCTCAAAGGTGGGGGATTGGGGGCATAAAGACACGCCTCATTATCTAGATTCCTAGAATTATCCTTTAAACGCAGAGTGTCAAGTACTTCTGGAGATGGGTGCGCTCGAGTACTGGTTAAGCTTCCAGGATCATCCAAGGCTAGGTTAATTGATCGTAACCTTCTAGTAGTCTTGTTTAAGTTTCTAGTTTAAACTTATTTATTTTACTTCGAGTGGGAAACAACTTCTTACAACTTCTTACAACAAATCACGCCCGAGGTCTTCCCGGGTAGAACCAGTATAAAGCATATACGAAAAGGTGTATTGCTTAAGAACACCACAGAGAGTCATGGGGGGGGATTGAACTGTTTCAAGTCTTTGGTATAATCATAACAGAGACAAACCCACGATCTTCTCCATCCGAGACGGACACTACAGCACCAGATTATTTCATAAAAAACCAGCAAAGTTTATATCATGACTGAACATTTTAAGACAACAAATTTAAAGACGGACGGACGGACAGGCGGGCGGGCAGGCGGGCAAGCGTTCGGACGGGCGGACGGACAGACGAACATTTTGTTGATACTTGCTACTAATGATCAACATAGTATAACGACGTGTCGCGAGTAAGACTCACACCCGTACCTTAAAGGTCAAAGTCACAATTTGAGTTTGTTTGACAACACTTTGAGTTTGTGTGAGATTTCGTTTCTAGCCTGTAACTTTGTCATGCATAGATGTTTTTTGTTGATACTCACTACAAATGATCAGCATAACATGATGACGTGTCGTGAGTAAGACCACCACCCGTACCTCAAAGGTCAAGGTCACAATTTGAGTTTGTTTGACAACACTTTGAGTTTGTGTGAGGTTTCGTGTCTGGTCTGTAACTTTGTCATGCATAGATGGATTTTGTTGACAAATGATCAACATAACATGACGACATGGCGCGAGTAAGACCCACACTCATACCTCAAAGGTCAAGGTGACAATTTGAGTTTGTTTGACAACACGATGAGTTTGTGTGAGATTTCGTGTCCGGCCTGTTACTTTGTCATGCATAGATGGATTTTGTTGATACTTGCTACAAATGATCAACATAACATGACGACGTGTCGCAAGTAAGACCCACACCTGTACCTCAAAAGTCAAGGTCATAATTTGAGTTTGTTTGACAACACTTTGAGTTTGTGTGAGATTTCGTTTCTAGCCTGTAACTTTGTCATGCATAGATGGTTTTTGTTGATACTCACTACAAATGATCAGCATAACATGATGACGTGTCGTGAGTAAGACCATCACCCGTACCTCAAAGGTCAAGGTCACAATTTGAGTTTGTTTGACAACACTTTGAGTTTGTGTGAGGTTTCGTGTCTGGTCTGTAACTTTGTCATGCATAGATGGATTTTGTTGACAAATGATCAACATAACATGACGACATGTCGCGAGTAAGACCCACACCCATACCTCAAAGGTCAAGGTGACAATTTGAGTTTGTTTGACAACACTTTGAGTTTATGTGAGATTTCGTTTCCGGCCTGTAACTTTGTCATGCATAGATGAATTTTTATGATACTTGCTACAAATGATCAACATAACATCATGACATGTTGCTAGTAAGATCCACACCTGTACCTCAAAGGTCAAGGTCACACTTCGAGTTTGTTTGACAACACTTTGAGTTTGTGTGAGATTTCTTGTCCAGTCTGTGACTTTGTCACGTATAGGTGGGTTTTAAGCTCGTCGGGACGAAGTCCAAGGAGAGCTATTGTCATGACCCTGGCGGTGTCGGCGTCGTCGTTGGCGTCGTCTGTAGACATCCAGGTTAAACTTTTGCATTTAAGTTTCAGTTATCTATGCAACCACTCATTGGATGTCAATAAAACTTTGCATGTGTGTTCACCATCATCAATGGACCCCCCCTCCCCCCATCCCCGCCCATTTTCCTTTTATGCTCCCCCAAAGGGAGGAAGCATATAGTCGCCGCTTCGTCCGTCCGTGCGTCCGTCCGTCCATGCGTCACCAATTCTTGTCCGGGCTATTTCTCTACAACCTTTTGTTGGAATTTTATAAAACTTGCTAGGATGCACCATTACCAAGTGCAGATACGCATACTGTCTTTCTGTTCCGGTTCGATGATTTTTTCACGGAGTTATGGCCCTTTGATTCTGTTTGTGACCAAATTCTTGTCCGGGCTATTTCTCTACAACCTCTGGTTGGAATTTTATGAAACTTACTAGGATGCATCATTACCAAGTGCAGATGCGCATACTGTTTTTTGTGTTCCGGTTCGATGATTTTTCAAGGAGTTATGGCCCTTTGATGCTATTTGTGACCAAATTCTTGTCCGGGCTATTTCTCTACAACCTCAAGTTGGAATTTTATGAAATTGCTAGGATGGATCATTATCAAGTGCAGATGCGCATACTGTCTTTCTGTTCTGGTTCGATGATTTTTCACGGAGTTATGGCCCTTTGAATATATTTGTGACCAAATTCTTGTCCGTGCTATTTCTCTACAATCCCTTATGGAATTTTATAAAACTTGCTAGGATGCATCATTACCAAGTGCAAATGCGCATATTGTCTATGTGTTCCGGTTCGGTGATTTTTCACGGAGATATGGCCCTTTGATTGAGTCTGTGACCAGATTATTGTCCGCGCTATTTCTCTACAACCCCATTATGGAATTTTGTGAAACATGCAAGGAAGCATCATTACCAAGTGCAGATGCGCATATTGTCGTTGTGTTCTAGTTTGATGATTTTTCACAGAGTTATGGCCCTTTCATTCTGTCTCTGACCAAATTATTGTCTGCGCTATTTCTCTACAGCCCCATGTTGGAATTTTATGAAACTTGCTTGGATGCATCATTACCAAGTGCAGATGTGCAAATTGTCTGTGTTTCCCCTTCGATGATTTTTCACGGAGTTATTGCCCTTTCATTGAGTCTGTGACTAAATTCTTGTCCGCTCTATTTCTCCACAACCTGTGGTTGGAATTTTATGAAACTTGCTATGATGCATCATTAACAAGTTTAAGGGACATGTAGTGTCTTCAGTGTCCAAGCAAGATATGGATGCAGAAGAAATAAAGTTAACTCTTTCATAGATCTAAAAACAGGTACCTGCATTTTTTTACTAACTTCAAGAACTAGGGACATGTAGAATGGTGGTGTAGGCTTCTCTGTTAGATAATAACGTCATAGCCCAGGCGTTACGGTTCTATTTTGAATGCAGTAGAAAGTATTGACACCAGTTCTATGTATTAAAATCCATATAATGATTTTATACTATTAAATAATTAATCATAGATTTTTTTGTTCTTCAGTGTCCAAGCAAGATATGGATGCAGAAGAAATAAAGTTAACTTTTTCGTAGATCTAAAAATAGGTTCCTGTAATTTTTTAGGGACACGCAGAGTGGTGGTATATAATTCCCTGATAGACTGGATAGTAACGTTATGGTTCATGGCACTATTATCTATTTTGTCTGCAGAACGAAGAAGTGATATCAGCTCTATGTATGCATAAAATCCATATTTGTGTATATGAAATGATTATATCTGATCAAATAATTAATTTGTACGTGGAACTTGCATTTGTAAGAGAAGGAACCAATGACCTCAGAAATAATAATAATATTCAAATACCTTCTTCAAGAACAGCTCTGTACTCAAATTCCTTTATTCCTTCCGTTGTCCGTGACTGGAACACTCTCCGACTTGAAACAAGACAAGCCTCTTCCCTGAATGCTTTTAAACATAAACTCGAAAGTAACGAACCAAAAGTACCTAAATTCTTTTACATAGGTACAAGGAAATGCCAATTATTGCATGCCCGCCTCCGAACGAGTTGTAGTGCAATTAAATAACATCTATTTCTTAAACACATTGAAGACTCCCCCCTGTGTACATGTGGACAAATAGAAAGCACAGCTCACTTCTTTCTCAATTGTCACCTTTACCAGCATCAACGCATGCCACTCCTGACATCTGTCAGTGAGTTATGTACAGTTTCTTTAAATATAATTCTTTTTGGTGAACCACAACTCTCTTATGACAATAATGTTAAAATATTTGAAGCAGTTCACAAATACATTTTATCCACTAATCGTTTCTCCTGAACATGTAAGTAAGTCTGAAGAAATAACAAGGCTATTTCTATTTACGTGGTGAGGTCAGCCCGTCTCCCAATTTCGTCCATGCCGTTCAGAACTTGTCCTAAAATGTTAACCGTTATTATTATGTGAATTCACATAATCATCCATTACTTTAATCATTTTAATCACCTTTCTTTTTTTTCTAATTACTCACTTCATTTTCTAAGTTTCTTAAATATATCAGAAACAATATTCCTAAAAGTATGTTAAACATTTTTATTAAATATATTTTGAACTATGTTATATTCGTAATGGTAAGAGCATAAACCAAATTGTTGATAATCTGCCAAATTTGTTCACAATTGATATATGTCATGGAAAAGAACTTTATAAGATTTTATCTTCCGTTCTAATCCATATTTATACCTAAACTTATGTGTATATATGTACATTTGAATGAATAAATATGTTTAAACCAAATAATTAATTTTTCTTAAGTATGATAATCCCATTTACAACTGACATTCTCATAAGGGAAAATAATTAGGAGACTCCAGCACTAGGGTTTTACAGTTGTTCTTTTCCATATTCAAGATCTCATAATTTTTGAAAGATAAGGTCTTGCATAAGAGAACTTTGGCATTATGATTTATCTCTTCTAAGATTAGATAAAGTCATGGTCATTGTCAAATGTGTGGGATTTTTTTATTTGATGTATTTAGTTACACAGACAAGGCAATACAGAGAGTTTAAAGTCACTGTGACCAGTTCAAATTTTATGATAATGTTCTCCAAGATTGATAACTTCGTAGTTTTCAGTTGTAGTTCATTCTTAATATATCATTTAATTAGTGGTTTCAAATCGTCTACAACTGTTTCTGACTCTTGAATTAATAAGCATTTTGGTGTTTTTAATTTAAGACGTCAAATTCAATGGCTAGGAGATGGCTGCTATGGTTTCTGCAGAAGAGTTATACTGATTTCGTTTTCGTGCGAACATATTCATTATACCTAATTGTTTTGTTTTTTTTGTTTTTTTTGTTACAATGTTTAGGCAAGGACATGTCTTACTGTCCTTGGAGATAGGGTTAATTTTTGTAAAATTAAAGTAATTTTATTATTTTTTATTTATCTAGATCTATGTTAATTTTTGTAAAATTAAATTAAATTTTTGTTATTAATATTTTGTTTTATACTTAACTAGATCTGCTTTAATTTTTATAAAACTAAATTAAATTTTTGCTATTTATTTTTGTTTTTTACTTGATTATATTCTTTGTTATTATTTTTTTTGCATTCATTTCATTTAAGGTATTTAGATTTTTCCATTTTTCCATGGTATTGAGTGGTTGCCTCATTTTTTCGACAGGAGTAGCCAGCTGTCATTACATAGATGCCTTATCCCATCTTATGTCTTCTGCCTGTTTACATTTCCAATGTAGCAGACAACTGATTATAGATGGCTGTTGCTGTTTCTTTGAACTAGTGAAAGACATGCTATGTTGGGAGTGTGATTGTTCATAGTTGGGAATGAGACTGTATTTAGATACGGGTGTGATTGTATATTATGTTACTATTACAACATGACCAGATTTTTATTTTACATTTGTTCTTTTGTTGTATTTTAAAATTGGTATTTTACCTGTAAGTTCAATATTTTAACTATGTTTAAGAAACATATATATGCTGTGTACTGTGTACATCTTGGTAAGCTTTTTATTAAAGTATTATAAGACTTTTAACTATGTTTAAGAAACATATATATGCTATGTACTGTGTACATCTTCGTATACTTCATATTAAAATGATTTTAGAATAACAATGTCAGTTTACCATTTTGCCTTCCTGAGAAAAATACAGCATTCGTGTAAACTACAGCAATTCTTTGCCATATAAAATGGTTTTGTGGGCTGCGCGGCGAGGGTTTCGATGAAGGAAGGAGTTATTTTGTTTGTACATCGATTTTCGATATGCATTACTGTTTTATCTATGTACTATGTGCATCATAGTAGTTTTATATTTTAAACTGTGTATAAATTATATACGTTTACAGTTTTAACTTTTAAGAAACATATATGCTGTGTACTGTGTATATGTACAATAAAGCTTGTAACTTTATCTGCTGCTGGAAGGACCCTATGATGGTGTATCGGTCACACTGGTTAATGGTGGACAAACAGTGCTTTGACTTTTGAGGTGAGATTATTTTTTTAATAATATTATCTATAAGGTTATTTGACATTGCAACCGACTTCCCATATGGACAATGATGTCAGAAGAGTGTTAGTTTTTTAGGTTTGTGTTGTTGTATAATGTTTAGGGTTGCTTTCAATTTTTCAGTCATATCGCAACCGTATCTACTTGAGACAGTAACCTGAGTGCTGCCACACTGAGTATCGTGCTGCATATACATGATATGATAGTCACAATATTCTGACACCTGAACTAGAACTATCGCCAATATTCTAGTACCATTTGTAAGTCTTTGGTATGACCTCGTCAGATGGAATCCATGACCTTCCGCATGTGAGGCGGACATTCTACCATTAGACCTGGTTGCAGCACATAAGGTGCAGGATACAGATAGAAACCTGTTGTAAACTTCCTCTGGTTCTTGCATGCTTGGTGTAAAGCTCTTGGTTACAGTCCCTGGAATCAAACCAGCAAACCTGAGACTAGAAATCTCATGCTCTACTGGCTGAGCTAATGGGGATGTCATAAGAAATTACATGTATATGTATTATATTAAGTCTTATTTGGTAAATTATGTAAAATATTTCAAATCAGCCAGTGTTGGTCCAAGATGTTCAAGGTTTGAATAAGCCATTTAAATTACCTGTTGTTCCTATGCGGGTTGTGTGATAAATATAATATATGATTTTAGTTTCGTTTGTATGTAAAGCAGTGATTTAAATATCATAAATGTATCTTTCTATTAAAAAAAACTATTGTATCTTTGATATAGGAGGAGACCAACAGTTAACAGTGAGGAGGGACAACTGACGCATACAGGTGTCGTTGATGAGTCCTTAGCCATATTGATACAACTACACACACAACTACACACATACAACTACACACATACAACTACACAAACCTTAGTCAAATATCATTAGATTCAAAACTGGAAAAAGGTCTCTATATTTACAACAGATCATGCACTTCAGTGCATCGGAGGTTATAATAATTCCAATAACAATTTAAGATGTCAGTTTTGTTACATAAGCCGACATCTGTCCTTTTATTAACTGATCATATATTCAACTCAATATGTTCTCGGCCATCAATGACACCTCTACCAGATGGAGGCAGCAAGGAGTACTTGGGCTATGAAGGGAGATAACTGCAGTTCTGGTGAAGATTCGGGAGGTAATTCGACCATTGCTATTTTCAGTCCCTCTTATACACAAAACATGTACTTGTACTACAGAACTGTTCTTATTGTTCTCTTCTTAGTCAGCTTTACTAATTTTCCAACTTTTACCATTACTTTTACATGCTATCATACTGTACAAGCCTGACAGGTCAATATGGTATCAGTTAATGTATTTTTCACATCAATATGCCATCACAAATGTTAAGTATTTTGCAATGATCCAGATAAAGGCCATTGAACCCATTTTCAAAATGGTTTTGCAATTTACAATTCATTAAAATATTTCTTCTGTTTATTAGCAAGGGAGACAGCAGGTGCTGGTGTCTGTGTGGGGCGTACAATATATATATAGCTGACGGTGTAAGGTATACAAGGATATACATGATACAGAAGATAATGACATGGAGCACACAATACAACAGGCAATGTGAAGTGTTTGAGGATGTCAGCGAGACGGTAACACCCGGCTATAGCGAGGTACATGTTGTTGGTTTATATATTTATTGTACATATAGAAAAATATATATTCACATAAACTAAAAGTTACATTCCAAAAATGTTAGGAAATATGACTATCATGTATTACATTGTTATTAATGAAATGTTTTATATTGGCCAAGTTATCACTCGGTTAGTTGCAGCCGAGAGTCATTGAATAAAAAACTGGGGCAATATAAATCTGCAATTTACGGACCAGTTTGACTGTCTGAGGACCAACAACTGGGTCAATATGAAAACACTGAATTACAATTTTTGTAGATAACTGCTTTTAATTGCAAGAGTCAATTTTCAAATAATTTATTTTACTTTATTTAAAAAATGAGATAGAGAAGAAGTGAATATTAAGTGTAACCCCTGTCGGTACATTCATGTGACCTGAACAATGACCTAAAAATACAGCCAACCACCAATTACTGGTTCTATACAGGTAAGGGACTGGAGATTGGAACATAGTAGATCTTGGTGTACTTGGCAATACAGCCCACCACCAAGTAGTGGTTCTATACAGGTAAGAGACTTGAGAGTGGAACATAGTGATCTTGGTGTACTTGGCAATCCAGCCCACCACCAAGTACTGGTTCTATACAGGGAAGGGACTTGAGAGTGGAACATAGTAGATCTTAGTGTTCTTGGCAATACAGCCCACCACCAAGAACTGGTTCTATACAGGTAAGGGACTTGAGATTGGAACATAGTAGATCTTGGTTTCTTGGCAATACAGCCCACCACCAAGTACTGGTTCTATACAGGTAAGGGACTTGAGATTGGAACATAGTAGATCTTGGTGTACTTGGCAATACAGCCCACCACCAAGTACTGGTTCTATACAGGTAAGGGACTTGAGAGTGGAACATAGTGTTCTTGGTGTACTTGGCAATCAAGCCCACCACCAAGTACTGGTTCTATACAGGTAAGGGACTTGAGAGTGGAACATAGTAGATCTTAGTGTACTTGGCAATACAGCCCACCACCAAGAACTGGTTCTGTACAGGTCAGGGACTTGAGAGTGGAACATAGTAGATCATAGTGTACTTGGCAATACAGCCCACCACCAAGAACTGGTTCTATACAGGTCAGGGACTTGAGAGTGGAACATAGTAGATCATAGTGTACTTGGCAATACAGCCCACCACCAAGTACTGGTTCTATACATCTATACAGGTAAGGGACTTGAGAGTGGAACATAGTAGATCTTAGTGTACTTGGCAATCAAGCTAAAATATATTAGGACAAAACAATTAGTAAAAAAAAAGCTGCTCAGACTTGCTGTTTCTAGTGCTGGTGCTATATAAAACTATATTCTACTTTTATGTTGTCAAATGTATGTGACCTATAGAGCAAGTTTCTTAAAATTTATTTTGTTTAAAATCTCAAAATTACCTTAATATGTATTTTAACAACGACTTACATAGAAGGATAGGAAACTACAATATGTTGATAAAATAGCATGCGAAGAATTAATAAGTTTTATAAGCAAATAATAAACAAATTAATCATTCAAAATTCACAGGCAACTGATTTCTTTTACATAAACTATAATATATATGTAATCTTACATGTTATATAATGTTTTAAACAAGTAAAAGGATCTTGAATTTAAAATATTGCAGTTTGAAATGAAATTTCGGGTACTTTCCTTAATTTTTCAGTTGCAGTATACAAATTTTGTAATCATAAGTACATCAACAATTTTCAACACAATTTGCTGGGAGTAGTCTGGTTGTGTTAAAAATTCCATTGTGCAAAAAAGAATTTTGATCTGATTTCTGAGATAAAAGGAAGTTAGAATATTTGAAAAGGAGATTTTGTGAGATATTTCATTAATATTGAAACTTTTCAATCAGTTGCTTTTCCTTCTCTCCTTGATTTTACTAATTATATTATGTGGATTATATTGTAAAAGAAATCGGATGTCATGAGAGAATATAATTATTATTGAAATATAAATAAAAATTGTTATGTCAATTATATTCTTTTTAGTAGGAGAGACAAGAATTGGTGGTGTGGATCATGAAATACAACTGAAAACTTGGGGCATACAGTGTCAACACACCAGACCATCATAGTGAAGTATATGTAGTTTTTTTATATAATTATGACACCTGATAATGAGCAGGTCAGACAAGTCTTTAGTGTTGGTTTTTGTACCAAGTGATTGTTTTACATAGTAGTTGAGCTAACCCTACACACTACCTTCATTTTTTCTCAACCAAGCTTAGGACCGTCCTTGGCGCATTTCTGGAAATGTTGCTGAAGCCCTGAGTAGTGCAGTACTCATACATTTATCACACACATGTGATATTGAGCAAGTCAGACAAGTTTCTAGTAGAGTTACGATGATGTAATCTTGTAGAGTTACCATAGTAATTGATGTGATCCTGTAGAGTCACCATAGTAATTGATGTGATCCTGTAGAGTCACCATAGTAATTGATGTGATCCTGTAGAGTTGCCATAGTAATCAATGTGATCCTGTAGAGTTACCATAGTAATCAATGTGATCCTGTAGTAACTATATAATAAATGTGATCCTGTAGAGGTACCATAGTAATTGATGTGATCCTGTAAAATTACCAAAGTAATCAATGTGATCCTGTAGAGTTACCATAATAATCAATGTGATCCTGTAGAGTTAACATAGTAATCAGTGTGATCCCGTAGTGTTACCATAGTAATTGATGTGATCTTGTAGAGTTACCATAGTAATCAATTTGATCCTGTAGTTACTATGTAATAAATGTGATCCTGAAGAGTTACCAAAGTGATCGATGTTATCCTATAGTGTTACCATAGTAAATGATGTTATCTTGTAGAGTTACCATAGTAATCAATGTGATCCTGTAGAGTTACCATAGTAATTGATGTGATCCTGTAGAGTTACCATAGTAATCAATGTGATCCTGTAGAGTTACCATAGTAATTGATGTGATCCTGTAGAGTTACCATAGTGATAGATGTGATCCTGTAGTGTTACCATAGTAATTGATGTGATCCTGTAGAGTTACCAAAGTAATCAATGTGATCCTGTAGAGTTACCATAGTAATTGATGTGATCCTGTAGAGTTACCATAATAATCAATTTGATCCTGTAGAGTTACCATAGTAATCGATGCGATCCTGTATAGTTACCATAGTAATCATCGGATCCTGTAGAGTTGTGATCCTGTAGAGTTACCATAGTAATTGATGTGATCCTGTAGAGTTACCATAGTAATCAATGTGATCCTGTAGTGTTACCTTAGTAATCAATGTGATCCTGTAGAGTTACCATAGTAATTGATGTGATCCTGTAGAGTTACCATACTAATTGATGTGATCCTGTAGAGTCGCCATAGTAATTGATGTGGTCCTTTAGTGTTACCGTAGTTATCAATGTGATCCTGTGGAGTTACCATAGTAATCAATGTGATCCTGTAGAGTTACCATAGTAATTGATGTCATCCTGTAGAGTTACCATACTAATTGATGTGATCCTGTAGAGTTACCATACTAATTGATGTGATCCTGTAGAGACCATACTAATTGATGTGATCCTGTAGAGTTACCATACTAATTGATGTGATCCTGTAGAGTCGCCATAGTAATCAATGTGATCCTGTAGAGTCCCCATAGTAATTGATGTGATCCTGTAGTGTTACCATAGTAATGGATTTGATCCTGTAGTGTTACCACAGTCTCCGTGATAATTGATATACGACATTGTGTCCCATCATTGTCTCTCACCACTGATTCTAGTGTGAAAGTAATCAGTTACTTGCAGAGATGTGGTGTGCTTGAGTTCTGGTTAACCTTTCAGGATCCCAGGAAACAGTAGTTAGGTTAACTGATCATCTGTTTGCCCAGAATGGCATAAAAATGAAGCTAAATATTCATTCAATCAATCTGTCTTTAGTACATATCATGTGAATTTGTAAAAATCAACAAAATCCAAATGACCATTATAGCAATAAATTGTCATATATAAACATTTATAAATACTCTGTGATGCATTCAAATTAGGTAATTTTTGTTTTACCATGTTATAAGGATATTAAGATTATGAAAGAGTTTACATATACTTTTTAGCATCTAAAATGGCTTTGTGTCTGAAAGAATTATTCCCTTGTCTACTGATGGCATCACCATTCTTGAAATAGTTAATTAACATTTCCTATTATCTCCTTTTTTGAAAATGTAAAATAGAATATTTCTTTTCATAGGTGGCAAGATTGGAAGTGCTATCAAATTCTGCTACAATTCGACAACTGAATCAACATGTTAAATCTAAATGTGTCCACATCAGGATGACGAGGAGACATGTGACCAGTACAGTACTAGTGAATACAAAAACATTGCTTACCCTATTTGCATGTGGGGGTTAATACCAAGTAGGCAGCTGGTTTGGACGACACAAGCAACTTTAAGATGGATGATGGATCAACAACCCCAGGAGGTCTATGAACATTTTGTGACTTAGAATCTGCACAGTGCTAGTGAATCACAACAAAATGGCTCCCTTTATCCGAGTGCTGGACACTTATATATATGTTTTGTGTACTTATCTATTTTAAAACGAATGTGGAACAAGTTTTAACAACCAATCGTTCTTGCATGAGGATGGTTGTGGGTTTGATCCCTGGTCTGGTCATACCAAAGACTTGAAAAATGGTACTAGAAATTTCCTCATGTGGCACTTAGCATTAAGAGGATAGTTCTAGGTCTGGTCAGCCCAGTGCCAGTATAATGACTGGGTGGGGTATCATACCATGTGTCTGCAGTATGATATTCCAATTTGGCAGTATCATAAAACTGTCTCGAGTAGACACCGTCGCGATATGACTGAAAAATTGTTGAAAGTGATGTCTAAAACCATACAACAACAATCACTGCACCACTCAAACCACTACCAATATTTATCAACACAAACATGAGTTATATAAAGTCAGCCAGTAGATTGATTGATTGATTGGTTGAATATTTAGCATATTTTTATGCCATCAATGGCTATCGGACAGTCAGTTAACCTAACCAATCTTTTCTTGGATCCTGGAAGGTTAACCAGTACTCAAGCACACCCATCTCTGCAAGTATCTGATAACTTATGCACCTCAATCAGCAGTGAGAGATGAGTGATAATGAGATGCAATGGCAATATCAATCATCATTGAGACTGTAGCCGGGCAGAGATTTGAACTCTTGACCCTTTGGTTGATAATCAAATGAGCTACTAACTAAGCTAACCAAGCCTGGCACAGCCAAAGAGAGACGGTACTATGTATAGTATAGTGGTGTATAATATATGGTTAATAGTCTTGCTTCTTTTGATGACTTGTCAACACAAACATGGTTTATATAAATGTCATAAGAGAGAGAGAGAGAGAGAGAGAGAGAGAGAGAGAACAATATACTATATACTTGTTATATTGTTGTTATATAGTTAATATATAATACATATATTTGTGTCTTGCTTCTTTTGATGACTTGTCAACACAAACATGGGTTATATAACAGCCATTCAAGAGAAGAGAAGGAACAATATATTATATTGTTGTTTTATAATATTGTTATAATATTTGTGTCTTGCTTCTTTTGAGAGAGTTCAATTTGGCAGTCTGAATTATTTATAAAATTTTGTCTTATAACAGACTACTATTATTGGTCAAGGGTAGAGCATTGGGGACTAAAACATTAAAATGAAGAGTATGTAACTGTTCATGGACAGCCACTTTGGGACTCGGCAGAAGCGTGTCGGGAATCGAACATTTTAGTTAGACATCTGGTCATGTTGTAATTATTACAGTGTATATTTTGGGCAATGTTGTACATTGTAAATATTTTGTGTGATTGTTGTCCGAGAGTTTATTTTAGTTTAGTTTAGTTAAGTTTAGTTTAGTTTTCTAAATAAATAGTTTAAAAGTTACTGCATTTGAGTAGATCTTCTTAATTCAAAATCCTGAAAAAAATTGTTTTCCAGTTTTTGTAATCTGAAGTACAGTATTTTATCATATAGATAATTTGCCAGTTTTAAACACCAGCCTGGTAAAATAACATCTTGCTAGGAATCTTTTCTATTAAGTCTTTTAGCTGAGGCTACATATAAAATATAATGTATTTAATATACCTCTGGCTTCATTTTTCTTAACTTAACTTTAGTATAAGCTCAAATTCCATTTTCATTTATCATTATGATTTCAGTTTCAGTACAAATATTAGGTTAAATACTAAAGTTTTATTGTCAATTGTTAACTGTCCTCCGTGGCCTAGTGATCTAAGGTGCCTTCTAAAGATCACTAACTTCTCACCACTAAGGTAATTGGTTCAAGTCCTGCTAGCTCCAAAAACTTTATGTGAGAAAGTCTGCCAGCTACTTGCGGCAGGACAGTGGTTCTACTCGGTCCGACTCAGTCTGAGATCTTCCTCCACCTGTAAAACAGGATATGCCATATATAACCTGAAATGTGTTGAAAATGACATTAAACCCCATTCAAAAAATAAATATCTTTGATTGCAAATATTATATTTGTTGTCTGAAGCATTTCTAAGATTATGTACTCAAGATGATTTCTGAATATGGAGTCGGGAGAACAATTTGTTTTTATTGGTATAAATTGGGGTTTAAGAAAAGTTTCAACTCGTTACAAATTATATTTTTCTTCATTCTTTTTAATGGCGTTTAACACAATTTTTCAAAACATGACTGGATATACATGAATATCCATGTTTAATGGCGGAGGAAGACCTCACAGCGAAACTGAGTATAATCGATGTCCTGCGAGTAACTGGCAAATTTTCTCACAAAGTTTTTGGGACAAGCTGGACTTGAACCTCACCTGTTAGAGGTAAATGGGCATTAGATGGCAGTGTCTGATCAGTCAGCAACTGAGAACCAAATTTCAGCATACTCAAGTTGAGATGTTTTGTTATTTTGAGGCTAGGAGAACTATTTGTTTTCACCTCATTACACATTATATAGGGCATCAGGTTTTTGATGGAGGAAAACCCATAAATCTTCATACATGAATCTGAGTAGAATCACCATCCTTCCACAAGTAACTGGGTATAGGTGTAGAACCAGCATCCTTCCACAAGTAACTGGGTATCGGAGTAGAACCAGAATCCTTCCACAAGTAATTGGGTATCTGGCGGAGATAAAAAGTTTGCCAGTTACTTGTGAAAGGATGGTGGTTCTACTCTGATTCATTCTGAGGTCTTCCTCAACCATTGAAGCCTTATATAGCCTGCATTGTGTTGAAAATGGTATTTAACTCCATTGTTCCTGCAAAATCATCAATTAACTCACAAGTTGTGTAATTTATTTACCCTAAAGTTCTGGTACCTGGTAACCATATAAATTATGAAGCGCTGTCCAATAAAGTATTTGGGTAATTCGACGAATGAATAAATGAACTGAGGGGTTAATGGCGTACCAACATGAAAGGCATATTATGATGCAAACAGAAAGAAGATTCCAGGCTAACTCTCCATGAACAAAAACAACAAATTAACAACATATAAATTTAAATCAAATTACACCAGTAAAATATCTTCTTGCTCAAGATATAAAAGGTAGTATATCAGGAAAAAGCATGATAAATGTCTTAAAAAAAAAAAGGGTTATTGAAATGGATAGAAAGCATTACATTATCATTAATAAATGAAATCTGATAGGTTTGGTATGTCGAATACACCAAATGTGACAATATCAATATTTAAATTGGAGTGGTAAACTTGAAACGAAATACTACCGATGACATTTCTTTTCCTTTTTTACGTAGATTTGTTGACAAAAGTATTGTTTAGAAAATGCTTAAGGAATAAATTATGCAAATTAGTTAGTACAAGTGTTTACAGAACAGCCCGAATCACGGCAAAGTCTTTTGAAACTGAAATTAAATGTTTTATTTTATTACTCCTATTTCTCTATTTCTGATATATTTTCTACAAAATTTTATGCAGCAATAACAGTTTAAACTGCACAGCAACTGACCAGAGCAAAATTAGCTCTTACTACTACATTTACCGGTAAACACCAGAATGCCTTAAGATGGGCATTATGCCACTTTAATACGTCAGAAATTATGTTTTAAAATTAAATTTTAAGAGGAAATCAATTTTAGTCTAACCTAGGTGCATAGCCAAAGTTAGGAAATTCATTTTCATGATACAGTCAAACCTGTGTAAGCAGTTACCTCCATTAAGCAGCCACATTTGCTATTTCCTATTTCTATGATTTCAGAACAAAAAGACCTGTATTAAGCAACAACCTGTCTTAAAAGGCTAATTTTGCTCCTTCCCTTGACTGGCTGCTTAAGACAGGTTTTGCTGTAATTATGTTGGCATATTCAAAAAGATACCCTTTTTGGCAATACGGGGTCAGTGAGTTATATAAAGGCATGACATATTGAAAAAAAATGTTTTTAACCTAATATACAATTTTTAAAAATCCTTATAAACTCCCTTCACAATTTTACATGATAAAACTATATGTAGTGTACAAGTTAAAAAATGAAGGTGCTAAAGTGCAAGCAAGGTCATATTGTACTGTATTTTTACCATTCAAGGGCCGTAACTCTGACATTAATTATCCAATATAGAGATAGGGTGTGCTCGAGTACTGGTTAACCCTCCAGGATCCCAGGAAACAGTGTTGAGGTTAACTGATCATCCAATATAGAGATAGGTGTGCTGGAGTTCTGGTTAACCCTCCAGGATCCCAGGAAACAGTGTTGAGGTTAACTGATGATCCAATATAGAAATAGGGTGTGCTCAAGTACTGGTTAACCCTCCAGGATCCCAGGAAACAGTGTTGAGGTTAACTGATCATCCAATATAGAGATAGGGTGTGCTTGAGTTCTTGTTAACCCTCAAGGATCCCAGAAAACAGTGTTGAGGTTAACTGATCATCCAATATAGAGATGGGTGTGCTTGAGTTCTGGTTAACCCTCTAGGATCCCAGGAAACAGTGGTTAGGTTAACTGATCATCCAATATAGAGATAGGGTGTGCTCGAGTTCTGGTTAACCCTCCAGGATCCCAGGAAACAGTGTTTACGTTAACTGATCATCCAATATTGAGATAGGGTGTGCTCCAGTACTGGTTAACCCTCCAGGATCCCAGGAAACAGTGGTTAGGTTAACTGATCATCCAATATAGAGATGGGGTGTGCTCGAGTTCTGGTTAACCCTCCAGGATCCCAGGAAACAGTGTTTATGTTAACTGATCATCCAATATAGAGATAGGATGTGCTCGAGTACTGGTTAAATTTTACTGTTAAATTTTGCTTCAACCAACTTCCCGGAAACTGTTTGACAGATTTACACCAAATTTGGTTTAAACATTTTTACATGAAGCTCTTGTTTGTTCAAATTATGAATTTGAGGTCAATTTGGCCAGCCCTGTGGCCCACCAGTTTTTTACCTGAGCCAAAGGCTCACCCGGTAAAAACAGAAAGTGCTTCCATAATAAGACTAGAAATGTTAAACGGCATAATGACAATTATCCAACTTTACCTGTAGTTGTAACTATACAGCTCCACACCATACAGCTCCACACCATACAGCTACACACCATACAGCTCTGCACCATACAGCTACGCACCATACAGCTCCACACCATACAGCTACGCACCGTACAGCTCCACACCGTACAGCTACGCACCATACAGCTCCACACCATACAGCTCCACACCATACAGCTCCACACCATACAGCCGCACCATACAGCTCCGCGCCATACAGCTCCGCGCCATACAGCTCCGCGCCATACAGCTACATGCCATACAGCTCCGCGCCATACAGCTCCGCGCCATACAGCTCCGCGCCATACAGCTCCGCGCCATACAGCTCCGCGCCATACAGCTCCACGCCACACAGCTACGCGCCACACAGCTACGCGCCACACAGCTCCACACCACACAGCTCCACACCATACAGCTACGCACCATACAGCTCCGCACCATACAGCTCCGCACCATACAGCTACACACCATACAGCTCTGCACCATACAGCTACACACCATACAGCTACACACCATACAGCTACACACCATACAGCTCTGCACCATACAGCTCTGCACCATACAGCTACGCACCATACAGCTACGCACCATACAGCTACGCACCATACAGCTAAACACCATACAGCTCTGCACCATACAGCTACACACAATACAGCTACACACCATACAGCTACACACCATGCAGCTCCACACCACACAGCTACATACCATACAGCTACGCACCATACAGCTCCACACCATACAGCTACACACCATACAGCTCTGCACCATACAGCTACGCACCATACAGCTCCACGCCATACAGCTCCACGCCATACAGCTACGCGCCATACAGCTACACACCATACAGCTACATACCATACAGCTCCACACCACACAGCTCCACACCACACAGCTACATACCATACAGCTATGCACCATACAGCTCCACACCATACAGCTACACACCATACAGCTCTGCACCATACAGCTCCACACCATACAGCTACACACCATACAGCTCCACACCATACAGCTCCACACCATACAGCTACACACCATACAGCTCCACACCATACAGCTACATACAGCTCCACACCATACAGCTCCAAACCATGCAGCTACGCACCATACAGCTACGCACCATACAGCTCCACACCATACAGCTACACACCATACAGCTCCACACCACACAGCTCCACACCACACAGCTCCACACCATACAGCTACACACCATACAGCTACATATCATACAGCTCCACACCATACAGCTCCACACCATACAGCTACGCACCATACAGCTCCACACCATACAGCTCAACACCATACAGCTCAACACCATACAGCTACACACCATACAGCTCGGCACCACACAGTTCCACACCATACAGCTCCACGCCATACAGCTCCACACCATTCAGCTCCACACCATACAGCTACACACCATACAGCTACATATCATACAGCTCCACACCATACAGCTCCACACCATACAGCTACGCACCATACAGCTCCACACCATACAGCTCAACACCATACAGCTCAACACCATACAGCTACACACCATACAGCTCGGCACCACACAGTTCCACACCATACAGCTCCACGCCATACAGCTCCACACCATTCAGCTCCACACCATACAGCTACACACCATACAGCTACACACCATACAGCTCTGCACCATACAGCTACGCACCATACAGCTATGCACCATACAGCTACACACCATACAGCTACAGCTACGCACCATACAGCTACGCACCACCATACAGCTACGCACCACCATACAGCTACGCACCATACAGCTCCACACCATACAGCTACACACCATACAGCTACGCACCATACAGCTACGCACCATACAGCTACTCACCACCATACAGCTACGTACCATACAGCTACGCACCATACAGCTCCACACCATACAGCTACACACCATAAAGCTACAGCTACGCACCATACAGCTACGCACCACCATACAGCTACGCACCATACAGCTATGCACCATAGAGCTACGCACCATAGAGCTACGCACCATACAGCTACGCACCATACAGCTACGCACCATACAGCTACGCACCATACAGCTCCACACCATACAGCTACGCACCATACAGCTCCACACCATACAGCTACGCACCATACAGCTACGCACCATACAGCTCCGCACCATACAGCTCCGCACCATACAGCTATGTACCATACAGCTCAACACCATACAGCTCCGCACCATACAGCTCCGCACCATACAGCTCCGCACCATACAGCTACACACCATACAGCTACACACCATACAGCTACACACCATACAGCTCCGCGCCACACAGTTCCACGCCATACAGCTCCACGCCACACAGCTACGCGCCATACAGCTCCACACCATACAGCTACACACCATACAGCTACAGCTACGCACCATACAGCTCCACACCATACAGCTACGCACCATACAGCTACGCACCACCATACAGCTACACATCATACAGCTCCACACCATACAGCTACGCACCATACAGCTACGCACCACCATACAGCTACGTACAATACAGCTATGCACCATACAGCTACGCACCATACAGCTACGCACCATACAGCTACACACCACCATACAGCTACGCACCACCATACAGCTACGCACCATACAGCTACGCACCATACAGCTACGCATCATACAGCTCCACACCATACAGCGACACACCATACAGCTACACACCATACAGGTACGCACCATACAGCTCCACACCATACAGCTACACACCATACAGCTACGCACCACCATACAGCTACACACCATACAGCTACACACCATACAGCTACGCACCATACAGCTACACACCATACAGCTACACACCATACAGCTACACACCATACAGCTACGCACCATACAGCTACACACTAAATATTAATTGATTCAGAAGTTCTAGATCAAAAACTTATTTTTTACGTTGGACGCATGGACAGGTTTAAAACTAATTCTTATTATTTTGTTTCTTTCCAATTATTGTTCTTTCAATATGGTTTATAAAGTTTGTTGGATAAAAAGTAGAAAATACTCTTGACATTTTATATAATTTTAATACCAACAAGTCAATAAAAAAACAAAAAAACATCAACTTCAGAGAACTGTAAGTAAAAATACATTTTGTTACAAAGATTCCTCGTTTCTGATATGAAAGAATAATGAAAGGGGTTTTACGGCATACCAACACATTATAGGTTATTCGACGCTAGGAAGGAAGATTCTAGGTTCACCCAACATGTACAATAACAAATTAACATTTAGATTAACAAAAAACATCAACAACTGAATATGCAGAACGAACCTAGAACCTTGATACCTGCAGAGTTTCACCAAATTCTATCGTATTACTCAAATTGTTGCTTCTTACGACATGCATGAGCCAAAGTGATCCTAGTTTCTGATATGAAGTTGAACAACAAACCTTCAGAAGTGCTATATTTTCGAAAATAATTCTATAATTCAATTTTACATTTAAATTTACACAACTTTCAAAACCTCACTGCTTATAGTTATTATTATTTTCATACTTGGGTAAAACATAGAAGTTAGTACATTTGTATTGCCAGTAAACAACATTGATAGGTGAATGCGGAAAGTTTTGACCCTTTAGCTTGAGATTTGACTTCATAGTCCATAATTTGAAAAATGACTATTTTCCTTACAATTGTTACATTCCTTAAATATATATTCAAAATTGTTTTGGGGTAATATCATGTTGATATGGCTTAATTCTCAGCAATAAGATAACGGTCTGTGAAAATGCAATTTCTATACACAAGCACATGTGTATATAATAATGTAAGGAGTGTAACATTTTAAAAACCTTTCCTAAAATACTCGAATTTTCCACAAATAATCATGAATTGTAAAGCCATTTGAATCTATTTTAAGTTATTTTAAGTAATGTAAACATGAACTTTGTTACCAACTCAAATGTAATCTAAAGTTATGGTGCCACCCTTCCGTTTCACCAACATTCTACTTAAATACTTAAAAACTTAACTAAATTTTGACTGGTTATTGATCTATTATATAATCAATTTCATTGACACAATATGCAGTTCTACTGGAACCAGTCTAAAATCATAATCACCTCCTTATTTAAGTTGTTAACTATTTAAGAATATGTTGGTGAAACAGGAGCCAGGTATGTACAAAGCATAATAGCTCTATTACAAAAAAAATTGGAAAAAAATATATGTCCTGTTATGAAAATGCTTTTATTAAAATAGTATTTACTTTTTTACATCGCTGCTGATACATTGTCCTTTATATGAAAGTGTAACAATATTGTTTAAAAGTTTTAATGTTTGGTTTACACTATATCTGCCTTGTTTATCCCAACGGTGGTTTAGTGGTACAGCATTCTCGCAAGCGGAACATTGTAAGTTGATTCCCGGCTGGATAAAAACAAAGACTTGAAAAATGGTAATAGAAGTTTCCTCGTTTCCAGTGTGACAGTGTTTAGAGGAGAGTTTTAAGTCTGGTTGACCGGTGTGAGTATGTGACTGGATGGGGTAACATAACACATATCTGTGATGTTATAATCCAGTGTGACAGTGTTTAGAGGAGAGTTCTAAGTCTGGTTGACCGGTGTGAGTATGTGACTGGATGGGGTATCATAACACATGTCTGTGATGTTATAGTCTAGTGTGACAGTGTTTAGAACGTCTCAAGTCATCATAGTGACAAGACTATACAATTATACTCAAGTCATCATAGTGACAAGACTATACAGTTATACACAAGTCATCATCGTGACAAGACTATACAGGTATACTCAAGTCATCATCGTGACAAGACTATACAGTTATACACAAGTCATCATCGTGACAAGACTATACAGTTATACACAAGTCATCATCGTGACAAGACTATACAGTTATACACAAGTCATCATCGTGACAAGACTATACAGGTATACTCAAGTCATCATCGTGACAAGACTATACAGTTATACTCAAGTCATCATCGTGACAAGACCATACAGTTATACACAAGTCATCATCGTGACAAGACCATACAGTTATACACAAGTCATCATCGTGACAAGACCATACAGTTATACACAAGTCATCATCGTGACAAGACTATACAGTTATACACAAGTCATCATCGTGACAAGACTATACAGTTATACTCAATTATAAACAATAGACTATACAGTTATACACAATAGACCATACAGTTATACACAATAGACCATACAGTTATACACAATAGACCATACAGCTATACACAATAGACCATACAGCTATACACAATAGACCATACAGTTATAAACAATAGACTATACAGTTATAAACAATAGACCATACAGTTATACACAAGTCATCATCGTGACAAGACTATACAGTTATACACAATAGACCATACAGTTATACACAATAGACCATACAGTTATAAACAATAGACTATACAGTTATAAACAATAGACCATACAGTTATACACAATAGACCATACAGTTATACACAATAGACCATACAGTTATACACAATAGACCATACAGTTATAAACAATAGACCATACAGTTATAAACAATAGACCATACAGTTATACACAACAGACCATACAGTTATACACAACAGACCATACAGTTATACACAATAGACCATACAGCTATACACAACAGACCATACAGTTATACACAACAGACCATACAGCTATACACAATAGACTATACAGTTATACACAATAGACTATACAGTTATACACAATAGACCATACAGTTATACACAATAGACCATACAGTTATACACAATAGACCATACAGTTATACACAATAGACCATACAGTTATAAACAATAGACCATACAGTTATAAACAATAGACCATACAGTTATAAACAATAGACCATACAGTTATAAACAATAGACCATACAGTTATACACAACAGACCATACAGTTATACACAACAGACCATACAGTTATACACAACAGACCATACAGCTATACACAATAGACCATACAGCTATACACAACAGACCATACAGTTATACACAACAGACCATACAGTTATACACAACAGACCATACAGTTATACACAACAGACCATACAGTTATACACAACAGACCATACAGTTATACACAACAGACCATACAGTTATACACAATAGACCATACAGCTATACACAACAGACCATACAGTTATACACAACAGACCATACAGCTATACACAATAGACTATACAGTTATACACAATAGACTATACAGTTATACACAATAGACCATACAGTTATACACAATAGACCATACAGTTATACACAATAGACCATACAGTTATAAACAACAGACCATACAGTTATAAACAACAGACCATACAGTTATACACAACAGACCATACAGTTATACACAACAGACCATACAGCTATACACAACAGACCATACAGCTATACACAACAGACCATACAGCTATACACAACAGACCATACAGTTATACACAACAGACCATACAGTTATACACAACAGACCATACAGTTATAAACAACAGACCATACAGTTATACACAACAGACCATACAGTTATAAACAACAGACCATACAGTTATAAACAACAGACCATACAGTTATACACAACAGACCATACAGTTATACACAACAGACCATACAGTTATACACAACAGACCATACAGTTATACACAACAGACCATACAGTTATACACAACAGACCATACAGTTATACACAACAGACCATACAGTTATACACAATAGACCATACAGTTATAAACAACAGACCATACAGTTATACACAACAGACCATACAGTTATACACAATAGACCATACAGTTATACACAACAGACCATACAGTTATACACAATAGACCATACAGTTATACACAACAGACCATACAGTTATACACAATAGACTATACAGTTATACACAACAGACCATACAGTTATACACAACAGACCATACAGTTATACACAATAGACTATACAGTTATACACAATAGACCATACAGTTATACACAATAGACCATACAGTTATACACAATAGACTATACAGACAGACCATACAGTTATACACAATAGACCATACAGTTATACACAATAGACCATACAGTTATACACAATAGACTATACAGTTATACACAACAGACCATACAGTTATACACAATAGACCATACAGTTATACACAATAGACCATACAGTTATACACAACAGACCATACAGTTATAAACAATAGACCATACAGTTATAAACAACAGACCATACAGTTATACACAACAGACCATACAGTTATACACAACAGACTATACAGTTATACACAACAGACCATACAGTTATACACAATAGTCCATACAGTTATACACAACAGACCATACAGTTATACACAATAGACCATACAGTTATACACAACAGACCATACAGTTATACACAACAGACCATACAGTTATACACAACAGACCATACAGTTATACACAACAGACCATACAGTTATACACAAGAGACCATACAGTTATACACAACAGACCATACAGTTATACACAACAGACCATACAGCTATACACAATATACCATACAGCTATACACAACAGACCATACAGCTATACACAACAGACCATACAGTTATACACAACAGACCATACAGCTATACACAATAGACCATACAGCTATACACAATAGACCATACAGTTATACACAACAGACCATACAGCTATACACAATAGACTATACAGTTATACACAATAGACCATACAGTTATACACAATAGACCATACAGTTATACACAACAGACCATACAGTTATACACAACAGACCATACAGCTATACACAACAGACCATACAGCTATACACAATATACCATACAGCTATACACAACAGACCATACAGCTATACACAACAGACCATACAGTTATACACAACAGACCATACAGCTATACACAATAGACCATACAGCTATACACAATAGACCATACAGTTATACACAACAGACCATACAGCTATACACAATAGACTATACAGTTATACACAATAGACCATACAGTTATACACAATAGACCATACAGTTATACACAATAGACCATACAGTTATACACAACAGACCATACAGTTATACACAACAGACCATACAGTTATACACAATAGACCATACAGTTATACACAATAGACCATACAGTTATACACAATAGACCATACAGTTATACACAACAGACTATACAGTTATACACAATAGAC
Source organism: Panopea generosa (assembly GCA_029582155.1). NCBI lineage: Eukaryota > Metazoa > Mollusca > Bivalvia > Adapedonta > Hiatellidae > Panopea > Panopea generosa. The sequence goes on from CM055911.1 coordinate 5,848,018, forward strand.
TATACAGTTATACACAACAGACTATACAGTTATAAACAACAGACTATACAGTTATACACAATAGACTATACAGTTATACACAATAGACTATACAGTTATACACAATACAGCACTGCTTTGTTATTAATATAGAGTGCACACGGTGATGAGAAGGGAAACAACACTTCAATACAAACACAATTTTCCAGCAAGCTACAGTAACCTCCCTTAGTTAAGCAAAACCATATTTTCTTATTGATAAATTACTGTGCCATCTAATTTGGAAATGTTTATCTTGTAAATGCATTAATTTAATTATTTGAATGTTTTCCCTGTTTAGTAGTATTGACAAGATAAAAACTGTAAAAACATGTCAAAATGATGTCTATTTTATTATGTGGAAAACTGATTTAAAATTCTGTTGACATAAACCAACAACTCCAGCAGTTATGATTAAAGGGATTATATTGGCAAGTAACACAAACACGCTGTTAATCTAGACTTTTCCTGTATGCAGTGTGCACAAAATAATGCTTATGTATTGACATATAACCTTAATTTACTTGAAAATTATCAAATTAACAGTTATTAAACATTGGCCAAAAGTTTAATATGTTCCGCAATAAAGTATTGCACAATGATTACAATGAACTCCATAAACTTCCTGAACAAAGCCTCGAAAACGATATCAGGAATGAATCTTCACGATGTTATCTGATGATTGTTCGGAAACCCGAAAGCGGTTCGTTGAAAATGGCGAATGAAAACAAAAACGTGGCTTCAGAATCCCAATCTTTGTAATAAAGAGGTTATGCATTAGACACTTTAGACGCATATATCTCTAAGTTATTAGTGTATCTTCATGCTAGATGTGTGAATTTAGGACAGGAAATCAACGGTAATATGCCAATATAATCCCTTTAACTTCCAATGAGTCTATTTAAAAAACAATTTAGCTACCTACCTATCAACATGAAAAATACGTGGTTGGAGCAGAGCAAACAAACATTTTTTAAGGATGGCCTGAGTCTGTTTTATCAGCATTTTAACACTTTTATCACATGTTAAATAAAGATTTTTTTTTTTGTTTCTAACAAAGGCCTCCTTCTAGAAAATGTAAGACCTGAGGGAATTAAATAAATATTTTAACACCCTTCAGAAATTTCCTGTGATTGCATTGGTTGGTGCTCTTAAATTTGCGTGTATTAAAAACTGCATAATACTCTTGGTAAAATTGTGTTTTCGTGTTCAATGTATTACTTCGTCATTTGATTATGTCACCAAAAACTGTGTATACAGTAGTTAAAAAATATGTTTGCCGCCATTAAAAAATATTTGTGACCATTAAAAATTACATATACGGTCGCAAATTTTTAAAATTACAGTATAATTAAACGTATATTTTACACACGGTTAAATTAAACAGTAGATCCTCAGATTCTAAACTTCAAAAATGCAAACAACAGTACAATTTTTTTTCTCTTGGTTTCAGATTTTTTCATAAGGGTCACGTTTTTTTAACGATACGGAATCCTTTTTTTTACTTTCCCCTAAATAACTCCTTCCCATATCTAAAAAACTAAACAAAAAGGTGTGCATGTGTGCTACTAGAATAATGCTATCTATAGATTTTCAATCTAAGCCTATAATAGCCAATTTTTACAATTCAAGTGCACGCAACTCTATCAATGACAATTTAATCAAGCTTACTTGGTAACTTATTCAGGATACTATACACTTATATATACAGTTTTTTATTTAAGCAAAGAAAAGTGGTTGATAGGTAACATGACCATATTATGGCATTTTCAACACTTCAAGAGTAAGTAAATTTGCTAGCTTTTCCCAAGTCGGACTATAATGTTTTTGCTCCACTCCCGCAGTAGATTAGCTCTATATCGCAGCTGCATCCAACTGCACTCTTCATGTAGAGCCCTGCTTCCTCCAACATTGTCAAATCGTCGCCACATAAGTAGCCATTTTCTTCTCTGCAAGGTTTGAGGGATACATCCTATAAAATATATAGATCTAAATTTTAAGCAATTGTTAAATAATTTATGAGATTAAATGTGAATATTTATTCTTTTTTGAGAAATTGTTAAAACAGCTGTGAATAACTCCAAAATATAAAGATGCATATCTTTTTAAAGCATTCTGGTCACTGAGGAGAAATTATTGAGATTATATCCTTTATTGACAAGCACAGTCACCTATTCTACATTAGTTAAACATTCTGGTCACATCCTTTATTGACAAGCACAGTCACCTTTTTCTACATTAGTTAAGCATTGTTAAACAATAATTTATACCAAATACGAAACTTTAAAAATCTGGCTGCCAGTTCATGAGAAGATGAAAAACTATTGTCTATTTTGGTAATGATGGCTATTACAGTTGACAGAATTAAAACACTTTAGTTTTATTTAGCAGCTCTTCATGAAGTAACTTCATTTAAGTGCAACTTCAAATGCTAATTACATGTATTGATAAATGAACCAATGACAGTTACAAATTTGGTTATGTGTTAAAGGTTTGTTAAAAATGATCACATAAACAGAAATTTTAGTCACACAAATCTTACAAATACTGGTGGTATAAAAGGCATAAAACCTCATACAAACTAGAAAAAAACAAACAAAACTTATTTTGTTTGCTCAGTTAGACAACTGGATTGAAGAATAAAAATATGCCATTAATCCTCATAAGCAGGCCAAACTCGTTTTTGATTAGTGCAAATTTTCTTATTCACGCAGTACTTAAATGTTTCAGTCATATTAAATAGAAAGTCATGACAAATTTCCTGTTCACGAGTTGTTTTTGCTATAGACGCATCTTGGCTTATTGCACTCACCACATTTTAACAAATCTCTAAGTTTTCTGGCTTTGAAGACATCCTTGTTTTGCTTATCGTGTACAGCAGTTGTCTCATCAAACCCGCTGGTATTTTTCATTGATGGTCTATAGCAGTCAACTGTTATATCTTGACAAAAAATCTGAAAGAATGCAAATTAATATTTTTCATTAAGAAATTCAGAACAAGGAATAAACAGAATAGTAAATATTTGTTACACATTTTCGTATATATGAACGAGAATATGCAAAATATCATGTTTTTATCCATTAACATATTAATTTAATAGTTATGCTGAGCCCAGTCAGTATCAATCCAGGTGCCGTGAGTTCAAATCTCTGCCCGGCCATAGTCTACAACATTGTGTCTCATTATCATTCAACTCTCATCACTGATTCAAATGGAAAAGTTGCTGTTATTTGCGAAGACCTCTGTCTTTCAGTACCGGTTAACCTTCCAGGATTCCAAGAAAGAGGGGTCAAGTTAAGTAAACTGATCATCTGTTAGCCCTCGATGGCCAAAAAAATGATGCTTAACATTCAGTCAATTAAAATAGAAATGAAATAAAGGACCTGTGCACATATTGGTATTTTTCAGTGTCATATTTGCATCACGCAGAACTGAAGACAAATAGGTTGCTTTAATAACAGTGAAGACTTAAAGATTTCTACAAAACATTATATTTGACTTTACTGCAGTTAATATCTTACCTGATCAAAGGGCAAATAATGCTCTCCAGTTGCATCTGGATTCAGTTCTGGTAGAAAGGTCAGTGCTTTAAACAACTCTTGGTCTCGCATGGGGTTAATAGCGCAGTACACGCAGTCACCGTCAGTACATTTCTTGAGTTAGAAATAGTAATGGCTTGTAATCCCATGCTTCTCTATGAAGCCCTGAAATGTAATGAGATGATTTTAGTAAGACAAATGTAAGATATGTATGATTAACAAAACACGAGAATAGTCTACTGCTTTCCCAACCACCTTATTTAGTGTCCATATATATGATCATTCAACGGCTGCATTAAATTAAGCTTTCTTTAGAATTTGATCATACAATCCCCAAATTTATCATTATCAACTTTATGATTGAATAAACTGACCACTTTAAGGCTTAAATGTTAACATGTCTTACACATAACAACTGGAAAATGATGGTTGGTGAAAATTGTACAAGATATTAACTACTAATATTTTATTATTTTTAACAGAAATACTAGTAAGAACACATGTAATTAACATTGGACGTATGCACATAATGTACCTATAATAGCATTTATTATTGAGCTATATTGTTTTTTGGCAAGAATGACCATAGGCTATAGCAACTAAAATATGCCTAGAGTTTGTAATTTAATATATATATAATATATAATATATTTCTGTCCATTTTTCTATAAAATGACAATGCAAAATCAAAATTTAGCCAAAAAAAAATAGCTACCTACCTACCTACCCGCATGAAAAATACTGGATTGGAGCACAGCAAAAATATATTTTTTAAGGATGGCCTAGGTGAATCTTTCTGTACATGGGTCTCTCTAGTACTGTCCAGTCTTGTCCATTACATCAAATGTTTAAGATATATCTATACCAGAAACTGTTAGTGTTGCACCTGAAAATATTGTTTTATAATAGTACAATTTACTGATAAAAAGCAATTAGTTTTAATCAGGCAATTATTTTAAGAATTTACAACACACACATTGTAATTGTCTTTGTTTGTCTGCTGCCAGTATCAAAACCTTCAGATCAGCAATTTAAGAAATATCATTTCAATTTAAGATTACTATTTCTTAATTTTTTTTAAAGCAGTCAATTAATGTATTTATTAATGTTACAACTAGAAATGTGACTGTCTACATGAATGCCAAAGCTGTACGTGTAACCTTAGTATAACAAAATCATACACAAATACAACTTCATACTGATACTTGCTAGCAAGTTTGACAATAATCAGTTGAAAAGTTAAGGCAGAGTCGTACTGACAGGAACTATAATTGCAATAAGTAAAAGGCTGTCTTAAGTCAAACCTGTTGATGATGAGAGCAACTGGACCTCATATTTATATTCTGTACCATTACCAGCAAGTTTTGTGAAAATCGATTAAATAGTTGGTAAGTAGTAGAGACAGATTTACTATTAAAAATATATAAAGGGCAATAATTCTGCTAAGAATTGATGAACCAAAGCGCAATGATAATATGCAGAACAAGACTTCATACTGAGCAAGTTTGGTGAAAATTGGTTGAGAAGTTTAAGGGTCGTAGAGCTGACAAGAAAGTGTAACATACGGATGGACAAGGGCTAGTCTATATGATAACATTGAATTAGAATATGTTTTTGTTGTTTTGAACAATATTGCCTTTTGGAAGTTTCATGAACCTATAAATAATTTCATCACTTGTCTATAGATAAAGCACAATAAGGCAAGACACAGGGGTAGTGACTTTTGAATTTCTACTCAGCCACAGTCTCTGTAATTAGTGGCAATGAAGTTTGTTCTACAGCCATGGATCTCTAACATCTAAATATGTGGGGAAGTAATCACTGACTTGCAGGGATAAGGTGTGCTTAGTACCCCATTAACTGCCTAGTGGATCCTGGGAACGATAATTAGGAATGTTAGTTTGAATCTTTAACATCCTTTTTTATGCCATTCAGGGCTAATAAATAACTGAAATACTATTGAAAAAAGGCGTAAAACCCAATACAAACAAAGTATAATAGGGACAGATATTGTCATTTCATCGCTGCCTCACCTTCTACAGTCTCTATCTTAGCAAAGGTGAGACCAATATTATTTGTTCTGTGTGGTGACCTGGTTAACGAAAGTCCCATTTTGCTGCCATTCAGTTGTGCTGGTTTCACTTTAGCTTCCATGTACTTGGTTATTATTCTTATGGAACACAAACAGCATCCTGTAAAATAAAACAAAATGGAGTTCACAGTTAACACTATATGCTTCTACAGTAAAGTCACTATAAATGTACATAAGTTACTGGCACATTGAGCAAAGTATCCTGAGAATGAAAAGAGAACAATTTGAACTTGGGTTCACTGTACTGATAATCAACTGCCTATGAATCAATGATTTCTGATTCTACAGAATACCTACAAAACATTTAACATCATATAGTGATAGCCATCAGAAGACTAAAACAGAACAATACTATAAGGCGGCACCCTACCAAATCCTAACCCAATAGTCTAAGTATAAAAGGGGATATAATGCTATCTTCTTTAGAAATATTTATGTCCTGTGTGATGTGTAATGGCACTTGTCTCTTGGAGATTTTACTTTAATACTGAACACAACCAATTAATTTTCAATTAAATACCTGTATTAATTTTGAGATATGAGATTTCTACGTTGTTTTATTCAAATTATTCAGTATAAAAGGGGCAATCTGACTATCATTAATAAATAAAATATAAGCGAATCTGCCAAAACTTGACAAAAACTATTTTTTAATCCAATTATTAAAATAGAAAGCAGGCAAATACTGCTTGAAGGCTTTCACTTTGTCATTCAGACTCTTTCTAAGATGAAACCATTTCTACAATATACAACCATTAATATGAAGATCAGCTTGAAAGCAAAATAAAATCAGGCTACTTATTTGGTACTACACAAAGTAACTTGTAATTTTGAGTGGGGAAATCTATTTTACCTGGGTGTACAGGCTAAGTTAGGAAGTTCCTTTTCAATACAATATTTTGGCATGCATAAATTTTTGTATATCCTCATGGTTATACGTGATCAGTGAGCATATATATTTATGCATGATATATTTGATGCAAATGTTTTTTTCTATTTTAAACTTTTGAAAAATCCTGATATATGTACTTCTTTTTATAAAAAGACAATGCTGAGTTAAAATAGACAACAATATGAAACTCACAACCTTTCAACAGATATCAACAGTAGTCTTATACTCCCTGCAAGGCCTTGTTTCCTCAAGGCTCAGTGCTAGGCCCTCTTTTATTTCTAATTTATGTCAATAATAAGCTGAATCTTTAGTAAGTACTAACAGACTCTTTGCTGATAACAGCTCTCTTGTGATATCATCTTTCAACACAAAATCAATTGAAACAACCCTTAATTCTGAAACAACCCTTAATTCTGATTTATAAAAGATTTCTGGTAAACTTTGACAATGGCTGGTAAACTTTAATCCGTGAATAAAAAGCAATCGTAACTTTTTCGTTGGCTAACAAAAAAACTTCAAAAAAATTAATCTTGATGAAACTGCTCTAGTTTCTGTTCCAACGCTGTAAGCATTTTGGTGTCACTTTAAGTAAAGACGGGTCCTGACATGAACATATATCGATAATCTCTTCTTCAGCCCCAAAAACTTTCTAAAAAGGTTCAATGCAAGTGTTAAAATTCAATTAAAATGCTCAACACTCAATCAAATTTACATTTTCTATATTAGAATATGCATCAGTTGTTTGTGATAGCTGCACCATTATCGAAAAAGAATCATTAGAAAAAATACAATACGAAGCTGCAAGAATAGTTACTGGTCTAGCACGCTCTGTCTAAATTAACAGGTTATTTATTGAAATTGGCTGGGTTTCTCTTATAGACAGACAGAAAATGCAAAAATTCATTTTGTTATATAAAGAAAAACATGGTTATTTACCTACATATCTCTCTGAATTGTTTCTCCAAACTGTTGATGATGCTAATCTGTATAATTTAAGAAACAACATAAACTTTTCAACTATTCAAAGAAGAACATTATTTTTTTCTTAATCTTCTTCTGTTAAACTATGGAACAAACTTGACCACAATACTTGTGAAGCACCATCTCTTGCAAATTTTAAAACAAAACTTATCCTATTGTCCCAAAATATTATATAAGTTGCTTAAGAATTTCATCAGTTTACCATGCTCCAATAAGAAGTCAATGTAGTAATTTATATTCTGATTTGTTTATAAATCACTCAAGACAAAACTCTTCATGTGACTGTGATAGTGACATTGAGGATGCAGAGCACTTTTTTTTTAAGTGTAAATGCTATGCTTGAAAAAAGGTACTTATTTTTGGCTATTCGAATTTTCAATCTGTTGAGTACAAATAAAATATCGTTCGGGAATAATCGTCTTACGAATGCTGAAAATAAATTCATTTTCAAAGAAACATAAAAATATATTATGTACACCGAACGTTTTAAACAACATTATCTACTGATTATGCCAATTCAATTCAGTTGTATGTCTACTTTACCTAAATATATCTACATAACGTTTACAATACAACAGCTTTCCATTAAATTGTTTGATGTGTAATGTGTACCAAGTTTGCGTTATTCAAAATGATTTGATAGGTTAACATGCACAAGCGGTAATGCATAAATGCTCAACTATATAAAAAGAATGGCTGAACTCAGTGAACTGATATAATAATTTTTCTATAGGCTGCCTGCCAGTTGATTAGTTACCAATGATTTTTTAAATGATTCGTTTTAAAACAGTTAATCACTAAAATCACAGTCAAACAATATGTAAACTATAAACAGTATATATAAACTTTGATCAGCTATCTGTGTTCAGCTGATTACAACTTTGTCACCAACTACTTTCCACCCTCTCTGTAAAGCTAAGCTTTAGAGAGAACACGGGCGACAGTTTGTGGTGAAAACCTTTCATCAATCTAGTGACTACAACCAGAACTCTACCATCAACTACTTGCAACACTCTCATATAAGCTAGCTTATATACAATTATTAACAAGTGTTGACACCGCATACTAACCTAACCGATTGTAGAATAGAAATAATATATAATGTTCACAATATAAAACAGCGTCAGTTTTATTTTTATTTGACGTTTTAATACGACGGACAACTTACAGACGCCGCTATATATGTATGTACATGGTATACATACTGTAATCTAATAGTTGAATGGGATACTGTTTCTTGTTCTTTTACTTCTTATTTAATTTCATGCATTTTCATTCATTATGTGTAAAAAGCATTTCATATAACAACAACTGTTCCAAACGGCCGTTTATGGTTTTGATCGCCATGTTTCACCGCTGTGACACACGTAACCCCACAGGCGAATGCCTTCCGTTTTTTTTATACATGTGTTCGGGTTTCCCTGACACGTACAGCTGTATCCGCGTACCGCTGTATCGGATCTATGGGTTGCTTTAGTATTCTCTAAATTTTCTTTTTGACATGTAATACACGTTCTCACAGTTATAGTTACAATTACGGTTACGTTCTTTCTCTTTCATTTTTCCTGTCCTTATAAAATTTAGTCGTTTCAGAGGCTGAAGCCAACGCCATATGAAAATTTACCCCGTTTGATAATTATATCGTTGAAATACAGCCACATAAGAATATTCAATTAATTGATTAATTGGTTGACTGATTGATTGATTGATTGATTGATTGATTGATTGATTGATTGATTGACTGATTGGTAGATTGATTGACCTATCGAATCATTGTATGGTATGGTATAACAGTTTGGAAAAATATCACCAAAATCATATCGGACGACATACGTTGTATATACAAACATCTTCTTCAGCAAAAAAAAAGAGAACTTTTAAACCGGTACATAATTCAATATAATTCAACAATTAATAACAGTGAGAAACTGTAAAAAATATGACAAACTTTGTTAAAAAAAAAAATTTTCAATTATTTTATAGATGATACATCAAGGATAGACATTTAATTTAACTTGATATAGATAGAAACTTCATTCTTATATTTCTCTGAAAAAAAAATTCATTAAAGTGATACAAAGAACTCTTTTTATTTGAAAAAAAAAACAGAGTAAAAAGATTTAAATATGATTTTTACATAGCGAGTTGATGAAAGAAAAAAAAAACTTTTTCTATATCATGTCTTTCGCTTCTTGTGTATCACATGTGCTGATTTCCGGTTTGAAATTGTTATGTCACTTAGAACTCTCGACAACAGGTCAAGTAACGGAGTTTAGGCGAGAAATCATAGCACGGAATAATTATTCATGCGTTTTTCGTCATCGGATTTACTTTTTTTGTTACATCTTATGGTGACGTTTTTTTACGTTTTTGACAATTCGTGACATTTGTTTGCTGATTATAAAATCATCTTTTAAATAATTTTTATTTTTATTTTGTATTTAAAAAGAGTAAAAATTACGGTGTTCTGTTAGAGCCATCGTGCTATCGCTTTGTCAACAAGCACACGCGATGCCACGATAGCACACTGACACGATGGTGATGACACGATAGTACGATAGCACGATGGTGATGGTACGATGACACGATGGTGATGACACGATAGCACGATGACGCGATAACACGATGGTGATGAAGCGATGCCACGACAGCACGTTGACGATGACGCGATATTACCATCACCATCGTGTTATCGTACCATAACCATCGTGTCATCGCGTCATCGTCATCCTGCCATCGTGCCATCACCATCGTGTCATCGTACCATCACCATCGTGCTAGTTCAATTAAATGGAACGACATTATCCAATGTCCACTATTATCAATGAATTGCGTCCTCCTTGGTCGAGTATCCAAGGCACTGTCGTCCAGTGACCACAATGTCTTGTAGAAGAACGGTGTTTCTACTCAGATTTATTCTGATGCATTCCTCCAACAGTACCACTGGATATACCATTGATGTTTATGTTATGTGTTGAAAATGACATTAAACCCCATAATGATATACACATATTATCAAACTTAACTCATATGTCTAGTAAATAAAAAGAAAATCTTTGCTTCATGTAAAATAATATTTTAATTTCATGTAGTGAGCACTGAAGTGGATTGGTCATAAAGATGGGCCCTGTTCGATCAGTTGGTAGCATGTCTGACTGTCAATCCAGGTGTCATGAGTTTGAATACCCGCCAGTAATCTACAACACATTCTCCGTGATTACTGATAAACGACTATCAGTCTCATTGTCATTCGTCTCTCACCACTGTTTCAAAAGAGTTATGGACAAGTCGTCCCAAAGTCAACTCGTCCCACATTTTGAGACAAGTTTCGAGACAACTTGTCCCCTATTTACAGACAACTCGTCCCATCAAAAGACAAGTCGTCCAAAATTTCTTATTTCTTATACCGTTTCAAACGGGAAAGATATCAGTTAGTTGCGCAAATGAGTTTAACTGATCGTCTGTTAACAACCTAAAATGTATTTATTTCACTTTGATTGTGACACAAGTTATTATAGCAAATCACGTTTGGTGTATTCCTAGGTAGAAACAGTACTAAGCATATACGGATATAGTGTCCGTCTCACACATAACCTTGGCACGGAATCAAATCCACGACCCTCTGATCGTCTGTTAGCTCTCGATGGCATAACAATTAAGCTAAATACTCAACTCAACAATTAAGTGGTAAGAGAAGAGTGAACAAGTTCAGTGTTCAAGTGATATTTTAATACATGTATACATTGTAGTGTATTGTTGGGTGTTTATTGTCATTTTCAACAACTGTTCAGTGCTGGCACATGTTGGGTATCATGCCGAACCCAAGACCTTCTAGACAACTAGACCACCACATCGGTTTATATTAAGACAGGAAACAGCAGCAACATCATTTATAATCATATCACTATTTCAATATGAATATTTTATTAAGTAATTCGCTGCGAAAACTCTGGAATTCATTTAGATATATATTTATTGTCGTGTTAAACTATAGTACACAAGTAAGCGTTCCCCTTGATTTTCCATTTCTAGTTATAGAAGAAGAAAAAGGAGAAACAGAAGGAGAAGAAGACTATACACAGTTTCTCATCAAAGTACAATGTTGCAGTAATATGCATATTTAAACACATAAACACAAAACGAGTTGAATGACTAACATGTACATATTTTGATATACTTCCGATACTATTATAATAATCCTATTTAAATGCAAGGAAGGCGATGGTACGATAGCACGATGACACGATAGTGATGATACGATAGCACGATGGTGATGGTACGATGGCACGATGACGCGGTGTACTATCGCGTCATTGTCATCGTGCTGTCGTGGCATCGCTTCATCACCATCGTGTCATCGTCATCGTGCTATCGTGTCATCACCATCGTGTCATCGTACCATCACCATCGTGCTATCGTACTATCGTGTCATCACCATCGTGTCATCGTGCTACCGTGGCATCGCGTATGCTTGTTGACAATGCGATAGCACGATGGCCCTAATGGAACACCGTAGTTATCCACTTAAATTTAATTATCCTCTTAAAATTAATATAATCAATATACAGATTAGCAATACACACTGGATACGTTTATTACATTATCTCGTCCTATGTGTGGATGACGCGGGGAAAACGAGGTTGGTGTACGTGTTAACCAGGTTTAAGTTCCCCTTTGTTAACTTATGTTTCAATTTATCATTTCAAAGGCGGCGAGTTCTGTTGCCATATCTTCTTTATATTAATATGTATTGTATTTTATTTATTTTATCGTGCTGTGTATTATATTATTTAACCTCATCATTCCTTTAAGGTGAAACCAGCTATTATTTCCCGTTTGGGACTGGATTCGGCTTGTAATATAACTGCCTTGGAGTACATGACTCGGGTTGTGGAGGGAAGAACTACGTCATTTAGGTATATTCTAAAGATATTCTGTAAATAAAAAAGTATATACAACAAACCTTTACAATCTTGCAAGTATGTCGGCACCGGCATCGGAGGCTCCTCGGAAGCCACAATCAGACAGAATTGTTTTAGTTTGTTTTGACTTGGTTTGGTGAGACGCTCCGCTATAAGTCTCGCACAACAATTAATTTTGTACTGTTCTACATATAGAGATATGCGCTTCTTGAACACTGGATTCATTATCAATGGTTCTAAAAGTACATTGTTCCCATAGATTGTCCTCTGTTGGGTTAAATATGCCATGTGCATATTCATACATTTAGACTTATCTATATAAACTCCTGTAAATATTGCACTATTTACATGCATATAAATACCCATGATAAACCTGTTTGGTTAATAAGAATGGGTGTGTCCGCGTGGGGATTTTCGAACAATACACCTTGGTAGTCAAACCTTGATTAATTCGCTTTCCACCACGTCCACGCACTACATGTAAAGTAAATTCATCGCAATACATGGGCGGATCAATGGCATTTCGTTAATGGGTGAGCCTCCTTTGAATCTGCCCTTGCAATATAAACTTACTTCTAATACTATAATCTCATGTCTGTTTTATTCAATAAATTATTCTGTGTAGTGGTTTTCCCAAAGTCCCGGAAAAATTACAAACGTTTTACCTGTCCTTTTAAACTAAACTGTATCTAATTAACATATTTTAGATTGCAACCACACAGACTGTTGTCTCGTTCCTTTAGAATAAATGTAATATTAAACACGTCAGTATATATTTCGTGTAAAACAAAACAAATTTTAACCACTTATTCTGTATTACTATTCACAAGATGTTTTCCGACGAATCTGAAAGACACGCACTCTGTAATGCAATAACAAACACAAGCAATGATGGTTACTGTGCGGCTACAGATAGTGGCCAGTCAGCTGAAGACTATTTTCCCCCGGCATTAGTGTCCGTCTCCTGAATTGGTGTTTGTCAAACTTACCTATCTATTGATCAACGCGATGATGATCTTGTGGCTATTTAGGTCTATAACTTCATGAGTAAATTTTCTAATAACATGAATTAATTACAACAGTTATGTTGTTTTCCGCAGCAAGAAGAAGATTTTTTACATAGTTCATATTTCTTATTCCTGAAAGCAGTACATTTCAAAGTTTAAACCATAGCTTCGATGTATAACAAAAACGTCGCCGTCGACTAAGTTTTCATAGCCTCTTGTAATTCATATATTTGAATGGCCATGTACATATACTGTATGATATTAATGTTATTGTTACTGCGATGTACATAGATGAGATTGAAATAAAGATTCAATATATAGCCAATCTTATGAAAATATGTGTAAAAAACGTAACAATCCGGCAAACGCAATGACTCGAATAGAGAGGGCATACACTTATATCACTTACATACCGACTGTATCGCACGAGTTGACTCGTGCTCTATACCCTTGACTGAACATTACACGTATTCATTTACTCATAATAAATACATTTAGATTCCACGCATGGCATTAGTCTGTCTGTCTGTCTGTCTGTCTGCCTGCCTGCCTGCCTGCCTGCCTGCCTGCCTGTCTGTCTGTCTGCAGCAAACCCGCACGACCCCTCGCCCAACCGTCTGTCTGTTTTCTATTTGTCTCTAAAGTACAAATGTACGTACATCCATCCTACTGTTATTCAACACAAAATTGGTCATAAATATAACAAGCTTACAGCGGGAGTTGTAGGTGATATCGAGACGGCCCATTATAACTGTTATCCGAGGAGGATTCTTATCCCTCCTAGATATAAATGCCATATGTAACCTGCCATGTCGGTAGAGAACGTATGACACCAGCGGGAGTTGTAGGTGATATCGAGACGGCCCATTATAACTGTTATCCGAGGAGGATTCTTATCCTTCCTAGATATAAATGCCATATGTAACCTGCCATGTCGGTAGAGAACGTATGACACCAGCGGGAGTTGTAGGTGATATTGAGACGGCCCATTATAACTGTTATCCGCGGATGATTCTTAATCCTCCTAGATATAAATGCCATATGTAACCTGTCGTGTCGGTAGTGAACGTATGACACCAGCGGGAGTTGTAGGTGATATCGAGACGGCCCATTATAACTGTTATCCGAGGAGGATTCATATCCCTCCTACGTATAAATGTCATATGTAACCTGTCGTGTCGGTAGTGAACGTATGACACCAGCGGGAGTTGTAGGTGATATTGAGGCGGCCCAATATAACTGTTATCCGAGGAGGATTCATATCCCTCCTACGTATAAATGTCATATGTAACCTGTCGTGTCGGTAGTGAACGTATGACACCAGCGGGAGTTGTAGGTGATATTGAGGCGGCCCAATATAACTGTTATCCGCTGAGGATTCTTATCCCCCCTAGATATAAATGCCATATGTAACCTGTCGTGTCGGTAGAGAACGTATGCCACCAGCTGGAGTTGTAGATGATATCGAGATGGCCCATTATAACTGTTATCCACGGAAGATTCTTAACTCTTCTAGATATCAATGCCATATGTAACCTGTCGTGTCGGTAGTGAACGTATGACACCAGCGGGAGTTGTAGGTGATATCGAGATGGCCCATTATAACTGTTATCCGCGGAAGATTCTTATCCCTCCTACATATAAATGCCATATGTAACCTGTCGTGTCGGCAGTGAACGTATGACACCAGCGGGAGTTGTAGATGATATCGAGATGGCCCATTATAACTGTTATCTGCTGAGGATTCTTATCCCTCCTACATATAAATGCCATATGTAACCTGTCGTGTCGGTATTGAACGAATGACACCAGCAGGAGTTGTAGCTGATATTGAGACGGCCCATTATAACTGTTATCCGCTGAGGATTCTTATCCCTCCTACATATAAATGCCATATGTAACCTGTCGTGTCGGCAGTGAACGTATGACACCAGCGGGAGTTGTAGGTGATATTGAGACGGCCCATTATAACTGTTATCAGCAGAGGATTCATATCCCTCCTTGATATAAATGCCATATGTAACCTGTCGTGTCGGTAGTGAACGTATGACACCAGCGCGAGTTGTAGGTGATATTGAGATGGCCCATTATAACTGTTATCCGCCGAGGATTTTTAAACAACGATAAAGGCCGATTTGGAAGGCGAGGCAGAGCTCTAAATGTCAAACTCGCCTCACGTCTAAAAAGAAGAAAACGATTTCCAAATAAACGGTACTTCCGATGTTTATGAGACATCGTCTACAAGTTTAAGCTTAAAAAACGGGTTGAACTATGGATTTAGATTTTTTAAAAACAATTTTGATATTGAAAAATCATATATTTCTTACTTTCCACGTGTTGTTTTGAATACATCTAACGCTGAACCGGAAGTTGTACGTATGGTACAAGCGTCTGTACCATTAGTGCGTTTAGCAGGCTTGATATGGTCTAATGAATGTTAGTTTCGCATTTCAAGCTACACTATCACGTGTTCTAGCAGGGCTTAACTACAAGATAGCTTTAACTTACATTGACGACATATTGTGTTTTTTCCCCTGACTTTGAAACACACTTATTCACCATATTAAATCGTCTCAGGCAATCAAATCTGCGCTTAAATCCATTAAAGTGTCAACTTGCAAAACAACAGGTGATGTACTTAGGTCATTATCTCTCCGAAAAAGGTGTTGAGGTTAACCATAAGACAGTCGAAGCAATGACGACATATCCTAGGCCTAAATCAGCAAAACAGGTAAGATCTTTTCTCGGACTAGCAAATGTCTTCCGCAAATTTATTAAAAACTTTAGCCGAATTGCTAAACCACTAACTGACTTAACAAAACACGACACAACATTTTTGTGGACTGAAAAGTGTCTAGCGACGTTTGATACGCTAAAGAAAGAATTACTGTCACCACCAATCTTGGCATTACCTGATATGACCAAATTTTTTAGAATAACTTCTGACGCATGTGATAACTGTATTGGCTATTTTTTATCACAACTCGACAGTGAGCAAAGAGAACGTGTCAAATGTTATGGTGGCAGAAACTTGCGTAAACACAAGTTAGCATTGGCTATAACAGACAAGGAATGCTTATCAGTTATCGAAGCAATTTCTGCGTATCATCCCTACATATCAAATTACATTTTTGATGTGTATACAGATCATAGAGCGCTTCAGTTTCTGAAAAACATTAAAAGTAAAGCCACAGACAACAATAGGTTATTGCAATGGAGTCTAAAATTACAACATTATAATTATGAAATCCACCATAAGCCTGGCACAGCAAATAATGTGGCTGATGCTCTCTCACGTAGGCCTTACGAGGTAGATACAAAAACGAAAGGTAAGTCTGTAATGACCATGAATTCAAATAAACCTGACGTAGTAGAAACCGCCATCGATGATTGCGCAGAACATACTGGTGAGTATACTGCACTTGAAATAGAATTCGAGGCATGCAATGATATTCCAGCCGTGGCATTCATAAAAAAAGACATTCCGGTAAGTAGTGACTCTGATCTTAACATCCTTCTGAAAAAACACAAAGTGACAAAGAAGGACACTATATTATTCATATTTCTCAATGGCAAAGTGCAGATTTGAGACCCATTCTCGAATATTTGGTGAACACAAAATTACCTACATATCAGATACTAGCTAATGGTATTGTAGCGGAATCTCAACAATATGTCATACTGGACGATGTCCTTTATCACTTCTACTCTGTTAGGGCTAGAGATGTCCCTGTTCATGCAAATCTAATTCGGCAACTAGTGGTACCCACTAAGGCACTACCAGGAATTTTGATGGGGTTACACATGACACCTGACACCACTACATAAAAATCACCATATGAACTTGTTTTTTGTCGAGTTATGCGACACCCAATGGATCATATTTTAATACCAAAATAATTTGTATGTAAGACAGCCAAAGAAAGCATTTTAGAAATATAAAATTCTTTGAAAATAGCATATGACATTGCACGCGCCAATGCTACAGATAAACAAATTAAACAAACACAATTCTGTAATAAAACTTCGAGAGTACCAAATTTTCAAGTAGGAGATTTAGTATTACTACAAAATGTTATTATGAAACCAGGTACGTCAAAGAAATTGACCCACAAATACACAGATCCATATCGAATTGTACAGCTTGGTAGTAATTACACATACCAGCTGTTAGATATTGCTCGAGAGTCCACACTCAAAACTTTCATCAATGCAAATAGACTCAAACCTTATACAGAAAGAAGGTTAAGATCATTGAAGTCATCTGATGGTCCGATCTCAAACACTGGTGCAAAACACAAAGTAATTGAGCAAATAATAGGTGCAAAACGCACTCAAGACAATCGGATGTACAAGATTAAATGGCAAGGTAGTGACACAGTGTCATGGGAACCAGAAGCGATAGTTCCATATACTTTTATCAAACGATACCTCGATACTCACACAAAGACAGGCAAATATCGCCGACGTCGTACAACTGCGTACAAATATTTAAAAACCCGTTCATAATCACATGAACTCTCTGATTAGAATAACCAATGAATCATGTTATATTCATATTGAGGCTGTACTATGCATACACGCTCGAGCATCAGTCTGCAACCTTACACAATTTAATATTCTAATAGTAGGGAACAAGTTTATAAAAATCCCACATAATGTTGTAGGAATTGATCACTCCTTAATGTTATTTTTTTTATAAATTTATTCTTTACACGGCATGCCGACGACATTGTTTTCTCTCTCTTCATTTTAGGTTCTGCAATACTGATGCTGTGCATGCTCACTGCAACTTTGGGCAAAGAAATAGAACAAAGGTTAAACTATGGAGTTATTTTTAAGAACGTCCCTGACCTATTTTATACAACAGAATACTGGAGACATACATTCGTAATAGATTTGAAAATGCCTAATTTTTTTTCATTCACAAAACATAACATGAACATGTCCTGAGATAAGATCACTTATGAAACAATTAGGAAAAAATTATAATTATACTTCACTATTTGTTAATAATACAATCACCGATATATTTAGTATGGTGCCTGACTTTAATGGTTCCAAAATATCTAGATCCAAACGAAGTATGTTACTATTTGTAGGCAAAATAGCATCAGGTCTATTTGGTTTATCAACAGCTGCGGATTTAGGAAAAGTAGCAGCAAATGTAATCGCAATTCACAAACAGAACATAGAGCTCAACAAACATTTCACTCATGAACTTGATACTTTCACTTCTTTTATGGGAACTACAAATAACCGTTTTGAAAATACAATGATGGGTGTAAAAGAAAATCATAATATGATACAAGACAAGCAATCTTTCTTCGATTCATTTGCTGAGACTATCTCTGAGAAACAAGCTTGGTTGTTCTCAAAAGTTGTTGAACAAACCCGCAATTATCATTTCATTCAGTCTAGCTTCGAAAGGTTATATGCATGATTTATAACTTTACTACATGGTAAAGTTTCACCATTAGTCATTTCTAAACCAGACATATTCAATACCATTCAGTTAATAAAATATTCCATTGCCAAAAATAGACCAAGTTTTCAACTGTTACACACAAATGCTGAGTATTATTACAAATATGTGGAATTTGTACTCCAAAAAAATAACAAGGCTTTGTTTATCACGGTTAAGTTTCAAATATCATCTGTCCCCCAACCTCTTGAATTATATAAAATTATCAGTTATCCAGTACAACTAAACACATCCACCAATCATGGAACATATATAGCAAATCTACCAGAATATATTGCTTTGGCAAATGACAAGTTCATATCTCTGTCTGCAAATATGCTTCAAGAATGTAGCAAAGACCAACACTATTTTCACTGTCATACAAATTTAGCCTTACACTCAGATAATCAGAATGACTGCTCATAGTCTCTTTTCTCCTCTGCAAACAAAACTGCTGTCAAACAAAATTGCAACTTTAAATTTGCAGCTAACATTGTAACTCCTGCATTTCGTCAACTAAACCAAACACATTTTCTTGCGGTAAATAGTCAAAATATTAGTTTACAGTGCAACAATGAGATTTCACCACTACAGCCGTGTAACTTTTGTTTGATTGGGTACCTTGTGACTGCACAATTAAAACTCCAAAATATATTCTGCCCCAAAGATGCTCTGGTTGTCATCATCATAAGGAATTCACAACATTACATCCTGTCAACTTAATTGCTCTGCAACATTTCTTTGGAGACGATGCCACTAATGACATATTACCAAGTTCTTTATTTCGCTCACCACTTAATATCACACTCAAACCATTCAATACGTATAATCACAAATTTCAATCCGTCATCGCAACTGATGATCAATCACATCTTAATCTAAGCAAGATGATTGCAAAGACAAAGGAATACAAAAGTATATATGAGTCATTAACAGAGCCATTACTTGATTCTTCATTGTTTACCGATTATGTATCAACAGAGATGATTGTTTCTATCACATCACTCATTGTATCTGCTTTCTCACTTATGGCAATATGCATACTGTTGAGAAAATATAGGACCCTTGCAACTGCCTTGCTGGCATATGAAGCAATTCCATTAATAAACGCTGCAGTCCTCCAATCATTTCACCACACACAGATGCCACCTAGAAGTTCTTCCACAATCTCTTCTTTTAAACACTTGCACTCCCACTTCGCTGAATACAATGAATACTTGGTTTTCTTTTTGATAATGCTCACTTGTATTATCGTGCTGTATAAAAAGTTCAGTCTTTTCCAAAGACCTAATCGTACCAAATGGAGAACGATTTGTATACTGCCGCATTCATAAACTTCCAATCTGCTATTCAAACTGTCGTTTTATCGGCAACAATTCCCAACCTAAGGCAACAATTCAACTGGGTCTGATCCCCAGTATTAATATAAATTTGGATAACTTCAAAATCAGCATAGACCACGAAACTGAATGCCTAACTCCCAAATCCCAAGTAAAAGTAAATCACCTGACAGCGTATACATTCCATGAAATACTGTCATCAAAGTATCCCTTTGTAACTCAATTATGGATTAAGCACAATAATTTCTGTATTCCCATTGACATCACTCATAATCAAATTCCGTCCGCACCTGCCAAGCAGGAGGTCTTGGGTTCACTGTTATATCCAAAATTGGGCTAAATGACATGTATCTGGTGGTTCCATTCTTTCTGGACATGTATGTGCAATATTTTGATATATCAATAAACCATTTCATAAAAAAGGTACTGGAAATTCGATATTATGAAATAGTGGCATGGATCCATCAGCTGATACTGCGATCATAGGGTATTATAAATGGAATTTTATGCCATTTTTAATTACATTACATGTTATATATACAGACCGTAATCCGTTCAAGTACACCAAAAATACATTTCAACTGTGTTCGTTTTGCGTGTCAAGCGCGTTTGTTTTGCGTTTGAAATGCATTTTAGTTTCGTTAATGGTTTGCATTTTTTTATGATAAACGTTAGAGAAAATACGAAAATGCAGTTCAAAACGATAGTGAACGCAATTTAACCTGCGTTTGCATTCGAATCGTTTAGTGTGTATCGTTTACCATGTATCTTTTACCATTTAACGTTTACACGACATGTTCACCAATCGAATCCTCTCTGGTTGTCCAATTGTAACACCGCAGTAGAATAAATAATTAGAACTAGATATTTAAAGAAATCGCCAGGTTTTATATGATAATATATTAATTAAATAAATTAAAATAATATTGATTAAAATCTTTCTGAAATATTGATTAAAATCATTCTGAAATATTTCTAACTAAGCCACCCTATGTTAGATATGGTCTAGCATATAGTTGATGATTTGTAGCGTGACAGCAGATTAATATGTTACATAAAACTCAATCATTGAAATTTAATACACATGGTACGGGGCATGTCAATAACATCAGATAAACACGTTATGGTCACGTAATCATCAGATTGGCCAAACATTGCCAGACTG
Organism: Panopea generosa; assembly: GCA_029582155.1. Taxonomy (NCBI): domain Eukaryota; kingdom Metazoa; phylum Mollusca; class Bivalvia; order Adapedonta; family Hiatellidae; genus Panopea; species Panopea generosa. Next base: position 5,869,439 of record CM055911.1, read on the forward strand.
GTTTACACTAACATTAATATTACGGTATCGAAAAAGTATATAGTAAATAGATGTGAACCAGTCCGTGTTTTTTATATCTGCAGTGGTGTATAATCTGCTATTATGCAAGAAACAGAGTATAGACGACTCAGCAAGTATTTATTTTATTTACAGGAAGAATGCATTATTAACAGGTATTTTTCTAATTTTAATTCCAGTTATGAATTTCGATAGATTGTCATGTTAAACAATTACCGTATAACAATTCATTAAACAAAATAATTTATATAATCCGCAAAGATAAATATATTTACAAATATAAATGCCTTAATTTATGTAGAGAGCGCACACACTTTATGTCTATTACTCCGACACAATTTATTTTTGACCTCGTGGCAACGTGCAATGTCGTCACTCTGACAGTTTCTTGCATCATTTAACGTCGCGTTATTTTTCACTATGATAAATGCATGGGGGAGGCGGAGATGTTTACATAAAAAAAAGATGCCTTTATGGGTAAAAGTTTTATGTCTTGTGGCATGGCTTCTTAAATCGCTGGTACATGTACTACCGTTTGACGCTTGCAAGGACTTTTATGTACATTACACCGATAGAATTCCTCTGATATCCTTCCATCAAAAATTTCCAAGATACCCACTTAGTGAATAAAATGTTTGTTTCACTGGTGACGTCATCGGACATTGGCACAAGGTGATAGTGAAAGGGACAGCGTGTTCATTCTATACACAAATTTAGGTATGTGTAGTTATTAATAACTCTATCAGCTTAATAGTAATCTTTTTTTAACAAATGCCTATATTGAAAACAAACATTTTGGAAGACACCCAGTAACAAACAAACGTGTGTTTGTTATATATATATATGAACTATTTTTATATACAATTTTGGAAAAGCCCTAAGGGTATTTGATGTAACAAACAGATTTTCTAAAATTGCGTGAAAACTTTTCCTGATAGGCAATCATATAACAGAACAGCAACATTAATCGGTGTTCTGATAATTAAATCAGTTAATTGGGGTAGTTGTGTAAGCAGGTCATGTGTCATGTGATTGTTTTATCACACTTTTACAAGTAAAGAAACGATGCCCGAGGAAATGTTTTTCACGGGTAATTCGGGATTAAAACTTATAACAAAGAAATAAAACTAAAGTTAAAGGTATAGCAATTTAAAGATTTTAAATGACAAAGAGAGCAATCATTTCGTTTAATTATTTATTTCATTGTCAACATAACTACGACAATATTAGAGGATATCCGAATCTTTATTATTTGATGCGTTTAAGTTAGCATTATTGTTTTGTATCTTTCGTGGATTGTTCGCCCTGTTGCGTCCGTGTATCGTTTCGTTTATCGTTTCGTTTCGTTTATCGATTCGTTTATCGTTTCGTTTGCATTTTAAGTCCATTTCTATATCGTTTAAAACGCGTTTGATATTCGTTTCGTTTGCGTCCGTTTGGTGTACTTGAACGGATTACGGTCTGTATATATATATATAAATATGACATACCCAGTATCTATTATATCCATGAAAGAGGATATCAGAATGAATCAAAATAGAACCACCACTCTTCCAGAAAGAACTGGCAAACTTTCTCACAAGTTTTTAGAATGAACTCGGAGTTTGGACCCAAGTGGTGAATGTTAACAGTTAATAATCTAACCAAATTTGTATATAAAAAATCTACAATCTAGGGACAGCCTTGAAATAGAAAAATCAACACCAGTCCTTATTAAAATGAACATATCAGGATTAAACGCTAATAATGTCTTAAAAAATGAAATAATTATTAAAATGGATAAAAGGCATCTTGTTATCATTAATAAATAAAATCCGGATGGTTAAGTATGTCAAATCCACCAAAATGTGACAAAATCAATAGATTGAATTGAAGTGGTAAATTTGAAATGAAATCCCCATTCTAAAAATAGACAGCACTTAAATACTGCTTGATCACATTTGCATGGTAATTCGGACTCTCTCTAAGATTAAACAATTTTGTATGTGTAAATCGTAATGACGGATCAATTTGAAATCAAAATAAAACCATGTGACTCCATTAATACAGCATAAAAAAGGTTACAATTTAAAGTGGGAATTCTAGCCCAGTTTATAATATGAAATCCCTTTTCAATATATTATTTTGGCATGTTGAAATAGGTTACCTTTTGGCAATACATGGTCAGTGAGTATATATAGGCATGATATATAGGTATGATATATAGGCATGATATATAGGCATGATATATTTTGAAGTCAATTTTAAAATTTTGAAAACTCCTGATATATTTCCTTTAAAGCAATTAAAAGTTTTTTGTACAATTACATCTATTTAAAGCATTTGGTAGAAGATGTAAAATAAAAACTACATGGATACTAGGTCAGCTATAAGCATGCTATACCCTTCATGACAAACATTATATTATTTGAATCTGAGTAAATCTCCAATGATTGACACCCCTTCTAAGTGAGAATAAAATAGTCCAAAACAAAGAATGGACGAGTTCATTTAAAAAATATTGATGCGCATTATATACAAATCTACAGGAGATTCAATTCTTTTCCCTGTGGATTTAAGTTTTAAAGTGTCAGGGTTCCCAATGTCTCTCAAAGTTTGTGTTTTTGTCACAAATGTCCCATATCTCCAACTTGCCCATAAAGTCTCATTATATGGAGGACAAAGGACCCCCAATTTCAAAGTGTTAGGGAAAGCACTGAAACACAGATGCACAGTATACACAAATCCGGACTATACGTGAGTAGTAACGGTATAACGGGTTATGGCATAGGGAGAGAAAGAGTAATACATGCAACTTATTTAAAGACAACACATACCATGATCCTGTTCTTTGACTACTTCTAGGTCCATTCTCTCTGTAGAAATCGGCTTGAAGGTGTCAGCATACTGGCTTGCTGCATGGGATGCCGCTGTGATTGCCTCCTGCAATCAGAAATAACAATTTTGAATTTAAACGAAATAAGGAAAATGTATATGGGCAAATTTTGGCATGTACATGTACAGTATTAATAAAATGGAAGAGGGAGAATAAAAAATTATGAATATTTTTGCGCAAAATGTCTTAGTGCATTTGAGGTTGAAGTTCATGACCCTAAAGGTGAGAGGTAAATGATCTCTAGATGAAGCCTTTTAAGATAATGTGGAGGTGACAGATATTCCGTATTTAGCAACTCGCATTTTCTGATTCGGTACAGAACCGCAGCAGTGGCGATGTAGTAAAGTGTCCATCTCCAAAGCAGAAGGTCTAGGATTGAAATAAATTGTATGATTGGACATAATAACATATACATGATATAAATTACATCATTAGAGATCGTAAGATGACTATGATAAATTCATCGCCATAATAAATTTGTTGATAGCGATATGTTTGAATATATTGCATCGTTTTTATGCCATTTACAGCTAACAGAAGATCGGTTAACCTAATCACTCTTTCCTGGGATCCTGGAAGGTTAACCAGAACTCGAGCACATCCAACCATGCAAGTAACTGATAACTTTCCCACTTGGTTCAAATGACAATGATGCACAATGTTATATATAAACCTGTATATATCAATCATCAAGGAGACTGTGGCCAGGCAGGGGAATCAAACACATGACTCTTGGACGTGCTACCAACTGAGATTACCAGGATAACTATCAAAAACTGTGGTAATCTCATCCTTCTTCCATCACCACAGAGATAATCTAGGGATAAAGTGTCCACCTCGTATATGATAGATTGTGGGTTCAATCCCCAGGCAGGTCATACCAAATACTTGAAAACTGGTACTGGAAGGCTTCCGCACTGGGCGCTTAGCATTTAAAGGATAGTGCTAGGTCTGGTCAGCCTGGTGTCAGTATTATGTGACTGGGTGGGGTATCATACCACGAGTCGGTAGCATGATAATTATTCCAGTGTGGCGGCATTTATAATTCTGAAAAACTGTTGAAAGTGACGCTAAATGCCATACAACCAAACAAATCCTTTTTCACAAGGTAGTTCTGCGTACACCATTGCGGCAATACTCACTCTGATTGAGTGGATGATATTCTGCAGATGTTTGTCATCCTCAAACACTGTCGAGAGACTCGGTCTATCTCCACACATCTTGTCCTCAAACTTGTTGTTAATGATTGACCTGAAATGTTAAAATTAGTTTTATAGACATTTTACTAATCACCTCTACTAAGCAATGGCCTGTCTTAAGGAACCACTTTTCTTTTTATAAACATCTTGATGTCTTTACTTTGTAAATCAACCTGTATTAAAAGTGTTTGTTTTTTCCTAATACTCACTGGTGATTCCTTAAAAACAGGTTTCAAAGAATAAATCTGGGAAGAACTAACATCCTTCCACACATAATCTGGCAAGTTTTTTCACAAAAGTTTTTTTTATCAAAACTGGGCTCTAACCCATGAGGTAGTGATCTCGAGATGGCACCTTAGACACTGACAGACATGGATAACGGAAAAAACAACAACACAATTACCAATATTAATAAACAATTAAATTAAAAATGGGAGTGGTGGTGCAGTGGAAAGAGGCCTCTCATACTTCACGTTGCAGGTTCCATCCATTGGCCATATATATATATGTCAACTCATTGTGGTTAAAAACAATTTCAGATGTTATGTCATGAAACTGTCAGAAACTAAAAAGCGCAATTATTTCTCATTCCTTATATAAGACTAGTGATAACAAGAAAATTAATGTCACTGTTAAGTGTCACATGCCCCCCAAATGGTCTGCGAAAAATAATAATATATGATATAATAGGTAGCGATGTATCCATGAATATCAAGAGTAATGGACTAATGTTTCAGATTTGACATGCAATTTCATGTTTTTTTTACATTAAAGCATGACAAAGTCCATCTATGCATGACAAAGTTACAGGCCGGAAACGAAATCTCACACAAACTCAAAGTGTTGTCAAACAAACTCAAATTGTGACCTTGACCTATGAGGTACGGGTGTGGGTCTTATGTAACTCGTGACACGTAGTCATGATATGTTGATCATTTGTAGCAAGTAACAGTATCAACAAAATCCATCAATGCATGACAAAGTTACAGGCCGGAAATGAAATACCGGACGGAAGGACATACAGTCAGACGGAAGGACGGACGCTGCGATAACTATATGCCACAAAAAAAATTGGGGGGTGGGGGGCATGAAAAGAATCTTACATTCGTGTTTATTTTTATTGAATTTGTCAAACGCATTGGAAAAAAACAGTAGTTTATGTTGTGAAACATAATAAATTTGTTTATATTTGTGATCATATACATGTATTGATCTAATTTCATATGACAAATTTTTACATTGTATTTTAATTTGTAACTATTATTTGTGATCATGTACCTTTAATGTAAAATGTGGGAAGCTGTACGGCAGACATCATAAGCAGTCACATAGACAACATGTGTACATACGTGTTCAATCTAATCTATAATGACCCGGGGCATACTGACCACTCTGCGATATATTTCAATCATATATTTTCTTGAGTTATATTTTGACTGCCAACACAAATGAACAAAGAGAAAAAATCATTTACCTGTACATAATTTTGAGAAAAAATATAAATAATATGATGCTCTGCAGTCTCACATAAACAAATACAAACTGTTAGACAGGTAAACTGGATTTACATTGCACGTTTTAAATTTATTTAGAAACAGACTGTAAGATAATAATAATTACTTACACAATTGTTTTTTAAAAATACTGATTTTTGTTTCACTTATATATAATGTTATGTAACAGACCTTGTGAATTTTCCATATAAGGACCTATTATTGCCTTCATTATAATACAATATGTAATTCATGTTTTGATAATTTTGGAGTGCAAATAAGTTGTACACACAAGCCGTAATATTCCTGCAGGAAGGTACAAGAAGGGGGTTTATTCATCTATAACCATACAACCAGCATCAGATGCTGTTAAACAATCTGATAATGTGTTAAAGTACCTCAGTAACCCCCATAGATTTAGTCATTGATAAAAACTGGCCAGTAAATGACCAGCATGTTATCTTGACCTACATATCTGCAGAATTCAAATGTTTCATTCAAGCAGAAACAGCTTTGTGTTCATTATGATTCCTATTTATTTTCTTTTGAAGAGTATGCCAACTTTAATGAATGTATTTGGAAAAAAATGATAATAATAATAACATAATTTAGTGTTAAAGAATATGTAGCAACATTCTAGAAAGAATGCAGGGATTTTAATAATAGATGTTTCAAAAGTGGAAGTTCATGGTGTCTGTGTTTATCTTGATTGCCTTTTTATACAGCTGCTATGAATATTTAAGAATTACTATAATACATGTTTATATTCTTGCATTCAATTTCTGACCATCAGAGCAGCTACATTATTATTAGAATATGCAACCTTTGACAAAAATATAACTAAGTTACATCAACATATTATGACCCCTGAACACAAGTAGGGACCAACCTATTTTTCAAAAAAATGAATATTTAATGAAACATGTATAATAAAATGTTAACAAATCAAAGGCCTGAAGGGCCTGAGGGAAGGCTCGCTGCTTGTGTTAATTCGAAAATGTAGGTTCAGAAAATTGGAAAACTTAGTTAGATTTCTGATATGTTAAAAGACAATTCATTGTGATTTAGAAAAGAATGTTGTGTGTTTAATATTTCTTTTGTGTATCTGTATAAATAATCTCCTGCATACAATACAGAGTCCATTTCAATACTTTTCTAACAGTAGCTATCAAACAGTTTTAATAATGCATTTGAAAAAAATGCAAACACCATGGTACACACCGTCATCTGTGTGAAAATTGACTGAATATTTGATGACCCTGGTGAAAATAACCATTTCAGGACAATTTGTAAACTGGTAACGTGGTGGTCCAGGATTCCTTTCCACATCTCCACATAAAAGTTATCAACATGAACAACCTATATGAAAGCTTTACAAACAAATCTTCATATTCTGATGTTTCTCCAAAATCGAAAGAATTAAGTAGTGATGAACAACTCCAGCCAATTTTAATATCTCCAGTTCAATAGTTATGATTTATGGATAACGAAAGGCATTCAGCACAAAATGTTCCTGATTGTCCGAGAATATACAACACATATCCATAACTCTTTGTCTAGACCAAAACAAACATGACCTATTTATAGATTTATGCATATATTGACTTGAGTTATGTATAGCTTTCAATCAACTATATAAATAATCAATAAATAGCATTATAAACGGTGTTGCGTGACCTAGATTTAATCAATCTAAAAAAAACTAGACCTATCACTGTAGTGATGAATACCCCCAAACGCCGCCATGACAGAAAATGGTTAACCATTGTATGAAGTTTTATTAAATTATATCCAATAGTTTTAAAGTAATGCTCCAGACAAAACAAATTCTTAATAAAAGAGAATGTTATGGATTGAGTTGTTTGTATTGTTAATTTTTTTATGGTTTTGTTAAAATTAAAAACGGTCTTTTTAATTATTGTGCAGTGTACAAGCTTTCATGGCAATCAATTAATGTTATACTTTTTCGAGTTATGTTGAGGGACAACAATTTTATGGATAAGAAACAAACAAGAGCACTAGGAATACAATATCGAACCTGCTTTGCTCGAACTCCATGTATTCATCAACTTGGTTCTTGCATGAACTTTATTAAACTGTTATCACTGATGGCTTTAAAAGAATGGATAAGAAACAAACAAGAGCACTAGGAATACAATATCGAACCTGCTTTGCTCGAACTCCATGTATTCATCAACTTGGTTCTTGCATGAACTTTATTAAACTGTTATCACTGATGGCTTTAAAAGTACTTTAAAAGTACTGCACCAGACAAGGGAAATATATCAAAGGGCAATAACTCTGTAATTAGCAAGAATAGAGTTATGTTTCTTGTACACTGCACTTCCTGTCATTATATTCTACCATTGTATGAAGTTTGATGAAATTCCATCCAGTACTTTAAAAGTAATGCTCCGGACAAGGGAAATATATCAAAGGGCAATAACTCTGTAATTAGCAAAAATAGAGTTATGTTTCCTGTACGCTGCACTTCCTGTCATTATATTGTACCATTGTATGAAGTTTGATGAAATTCCATCCAGTACTTTAAATGTAATGCTCCGGACAAGGGAAATATATCAAAAGGCAATAACTCTGTAATTAGCAAGAATAGAGTTATGTTTCTTGTACACTGCATTTCCTCTCATTATATTCTACCATTGTATGAAGTTTTATGAAATTCCATCCAGTACTTTAAAAGTAATGCTCCGGACAAGGGAAATATATCAAAGGGCAATAACTCTGTAATTAGCAAGAATAGAGTTATGTTTCTTGTACACTGCACTTCCTGTCATTATATTCTACCATTGTATGAAGTTTGATGAAATTCCATCCAGTACTTTAAAAGTAATGCTCCGGACAAGGGAAATATATCAAAGGGCAATAACTCTGTATTTAGCAAGAATAGAGTTATGCTTCCTATACACTGCACTTCCTCTCATTATATTGTACCATTGTATGAAGCTTGATGAAATTCCATCCGGTACTTTTCAAGTTATGCTCCGGACAAGAAAAAATATCAAAGGGAAATATATCAAAGGGCAATAACTCTGTAATTAGCAAGAATAGAGTTATGTTTCCTGTACACTGCACTTCCTCTCATTATATTTTATTATTGTATGAAGCTTGATGAAATTCCATCCAGTACTTTTCAAGTTATGCTCCGGACAAAAAAAAATATCAAAGGGCAATAACTCTGTAATAACAAGAATAGAGTTATGTTTCTTGTACACTGCACTTCCTCTCATTATATTCTACCATTGTATGACGTTTGATGAAATTCCCTCCAGTACTTTTCAAGTTATGCTCCGGACAAGGAAAATTGCGGACAGACCAACTGACAGACCGACAGACCGACTTCAGGGTGACTCCAGTATACCCCCTCAAAACTTTGTTTGTCAGGGTTATAATAACACAGAAACACAACAAACATAACGGGGTATGACCTAATTAACCGTTAAATATGTTTATCAATACACTGCTTGCATAAGATGACAGATTGGCGCGTTTTTCTATAAACACCAAATGTAGCCCCGAACCTAATTTCGTTATTTGACTATCAAAATTAAAAGAGGACAATCCTTCTTGAATAAAATTTCACTAACAATCATTATTTACTCAAACTACGAGTTATTATATCGTTTTCACACCATTTTCACCTACAACACTGCTCTACTCTAGGTTCATTGTAATATACTGTTTGTAAGCTGCCTCCATGTTGCTGAGGCTGACAAAAAGTCTCTAACCAAAAAATGGCCTCAAAACTGCACTCATGGCCCGAGAAAGCACATAAACTTACCTCTAATTTGTAACTGCATCATTTAATAATCATTATTAACTGCCAATAAGCACATGTATATGCAACTTATTTAAAAATAATAATTATATCAACCTACCCGCAGAAAATATTACCAAAAATTCCAATTCACTGTTTACAACAGCCATCTCCATACAGAAGCTGGTCCACCATTAATTTCACATAGACCGTAATATTAGCACAGTAGACTCTCACACTTACAGTTGTGCTCCAAACTCCATGGGAATTTCCAGAATTCATATTCAGTTCAAGCAGAACACACAAAACAGTTAAAAACATGGGCATTAACTGCTTCCAATTTCACAATTTTGCTCAAAGCGAAAGTAGGTGTCTCTATTTCACATACAGGGGTCAAATCAGCCAAATTATGCAAAATTCTTACCGTCTAAGAAATAGTCCCATCTGTGTGTTATAGCTACCAGTCCTCTCAATTCTGCACCATTCTCCGGGAAAATATATTCCCTTCACAATTTCACATTGCAATAGTACCTGTCAAGTGCATTTTCGCACTCACACCATCTTGAATGACCACTGTCAATTTTGTATGGAACTACTTTCGGGTACTACCATTTTGACCCCCTGGTTTCTGGTCTAAGTCCTATATGAAAATGTTCCATTAATTCTGACTTAAAAACATATGGCTGTGCTCTCCTACCTCAGGGCTAGTGGTTAGAGTAGATTCCATGGCTGTATCTCAAAAACTGTCGTTCACATTCATGTTCCAGTTGAACCTATGATATTGCGTCAAATTCAGGGAAAAATCCAAAGATCTGGCAATCCGCACAAACTGAAAACAGTAATACAACTATTTTAGGCTAGATAACATACCACTACCTGCATATATTTATCCGTATACATTTACTTTGTCTGAAAATTATAAAATTAAGGAATGCCAAATGGAGATATAAAAAAAAAATTTTTTTTTTAGTCAACTGTATAGAAATTGGCACCATTTTTCAGAGATTTCTAAAGAAAACTAATTCCCAAAGGAAAATCTGGATTTGAAAATTGTCAAATTAAAATGCACATAAATTTTACATATATTACTAATGTAAACATATATCTCAAGATGGTGTCCTAAACATATACCTCAAGATGATGTCCTAAAACATATATCTCAAGATGATGTCCTAAAACAAATCTCAAGATGGTGTCCTAAACATATATCTCAAGATGGTGTCCTAAAATAACATTTCAAGATGGTATCCTAAAACAAATATCTCAAGATGGGTCCTAAACATATATCTCAAGATGGCATCCTAAAACAAATTATCTCAAGATGATGTCATAAACAAATATATCTCAAGATGATGTCCTAAAACAAATATCTCAAGATGATGTCCTAAAACATACATCGCAAGATGGTGTCCTAAAACAAATATTTCAAGATGATGTCCTAAAACAAATATATCTCAAGATGATATCCTAAAACAAATATCTCAAGATAGTGTTCAAAACAAATATATCTTAAGATGGTGTCCTAAAACATATATATCTCAAGAGGGTGTTCTAAAACATATATATCTCAATAGGGTGTTCTAAAACATAAATATCTCAAGAGAATATCCTAAAACATATATCTCACAATGATGTCCTTAAACATATATTTCAAGGTGTTGTCCTTACACAAATATCTCAAGATGATGTCCTAAAACATTTATCTCAAGATGATGTTCTTAACATATATCTCAAGATGGTGTCCTAAAACATATATATCTCAAGATGATGTCCTACAACATATACCTCAATGTGTTGATCTAAAGATAACGGATATATCAAAACATTTGTTTAGAGTAGAAATAAAAACAAGAAATGTCACTGGAAAGTGTTGCATGCCCCTCATATGGTTGTTGAAAAATAACAATATAATTATGTTATAATAATAGGTAGCGATGTATCCATGAATATAAAAAGTAATGGACTGATGTTTCAGACTAAACATGCAATATCTTGCAAGGGGGAGGAGTTTTTTTTTTATGAAAATAACAAGGGTCTGAGCAGCATTAAAATGAGGGAACAAGCAGTGATGATAATATAGCAATTAATTTATCACGGCTTTATAGACAGGTTGTGTTAGAGCAAGTGAGTGTCGATTTGTGTGTGCCGTGAAGGCGCTCGAGCCTCGCCGGTTTGACCAAAATGCGCTAGAAACAGGCTAGCCTTGCAAAACACACAACATTCAAACAAGTCGTGCAGGCGTCCTACTAGACACACAGTTAAAAGCTTGCCCTCTAAATGTAGCCCAGACACCCTACTAGCGACTGGGAGTGCACCAAAGACGCACACAGCCTGATATATTACAGCTGAGCCATCACACTGCCTGATATATTACAGCTGAGTTACCACACCGCCTGATATATTACAGCTGAGCCACCACTTGGACTGATATTTACAGCTGAGCCACACCGCCTGAAATATTACATCTGAGCCACCACACAGCCTGATATTTTATAGCTGAGCCACAACACCGCCTAATTATATATAAAACAGCTGAGCCACATCGCCGATATATTACAGCTGAGCAACCACACTGCCTGATATATAACAGCTGAGCCACCACATCGCCTGATATATAACAGCTGAGCCACCACACCGCCTGATATATTACAGCTTAGCCACACCGCGTGATATATTACAGCTGAGCCTCTACACGGCCCGATATATTATGGCTGACCCACACCCCCTTATATATTACAGCTTAGCCACAAGGCTGGATATATAACAGCTGAGTCACAACACCACCTGATATATTAAAGCTGAGCCACATCGCCTGATATATAACAGCTGAAGCACCACAACGCCTGATATATTAAAGCTGAGTCATCACTCCACCTGATATATTACAGCTTCGCCACACCACCTGATGCATTACAGCTGAGCAAATACATGGCCTGATTTATTACAGCAGAGCCAAACAACCTGATATATTACAGCTGAATCACCACAACACCCGATATATTACAGCTGAGCCTCACTGCCTGATATATTACAGCTGAGCCACCACACCGCTTGATATATTACAGTTGAGCCACACGGCCTGATATATTACAGCTTAACCACACGGCCCAATATATTACAGCTGAGCAACACCACCTGATACATTACATCTGAGCTACCACAAGGCCTGATATATTACAGCTGAGCCACATCACCTGATATATTACAGCTGAACCACCATAAAGCCCGATAAATTACAGATGAGCCATCATTCCACCTGATATATTACAGCTTAACCACACGACAGCTTGATATATTACAGTTGAGCCACATGGCCTGATATATTACAGCTGAACCACATCACCTAATATATTACAGCTGAACCACCACAACGCCCGATATATTACAGATGAGCCATCACTCCACCTGATATATTACAGCTTAGCCACACCACCTCTTGATATATTACAGTTGAGCCACATGGCCTGATATATTACAGCTGAACCACACTGCCTGATATATTACAGCTGAGCCACATCACCTGATATATTACAGCTGAGCCACAACACCGCTTGATATATTAAAGTTGAGCCACACGGACTGATATATTACAGCTGAGCCACCACACAGCCTGATATATTACATGTGAGCCACCATACGGCCCAATATATTACAGCTGAGCTACACCCCTTGATATATTATAGCTAAGCCACCACATGACCCGATATATAACATATGAGCTACCACACGGCCTGATATATTACAGTTGAGCCACACCGCCTGATTAATTACAGCTGAGCCATCACACAGCCTGATATATTACAGGTGAGTCACTACACGGCCCGATATATTACAGCTGAGCCACACCGCAAGATATATAACAGTTGAGCCACCACACAGCCTGATATATTACAGCTGAGCAACCACACAGCCTGATATATTACAGCTGAGCAACCACACAGCCTGATATATTACAGCTGAGCCACTACACAGCTTCATATATTACAGCTGAGCCACCACACTGCTTGACATATTACAGTTGAGCCACATGGCCTGATATATTACAGCTTAACCACACAGCCTGATTTATAGCAGGTGAGCCACCACACGGCTCAATATATAACAGCTGAGCCACACCACCTGATATATTATAACTGAGCCACCACAAGACCTGATACATTACATCTGAGCTACCACATGGCCTGATATATTACAGCTGAGCCACATCACCTGAAATATTACAGCTGAACCACCACAACACCCGATATATAACAGATGAGCCATCACTCCACCTGATTTATTACAGTTTAGCCACACCACCGCTTGATATATTACAGTTGAGCTACATGGCCTGATATATTACAGCTGAACCACATCACCTGATATATTACAGCTGAACCACCACACCGCCTGATATATTACAGATGAGCCATCACTCCACCTGATATATTACAGCTTAGCCACACCACCGCTTGATATATTACAGTTGAGCTTCATGGCCTGATATATTACAGCTGAACCACACGGCCTGATATATTACAGCTGAGCCACATCTGATTCTGATATATTACAGCTGAGCCACAACACCGTTTGATATATTACAGTTGAGCCACACCGACTGATATATTACAGCTGAGCCACCACACGGCCTGATATATTTCAGCTGAGCCACCATACGGGCCAATATTTTACAGCTGAGCCACACCACCTGATATATTATAACTGAGCCACCACAAGACCTGATACATTACATCTGAGCTACCACATGGCCTGATATATTACAGCTGAGCCACATCACCTGAAATATTACAGCTGAACCACCACAACACCCGATATATAACAGATGAGCCATCACTCCACCTGATTTATTACAGTTTAGCCACACCACCGCTTGATATATTACAGTTGAGCTACATGGCCTGATATATTACAGCTGAACCACATCACCTGATATATTACAGCTGAACCACCACACCGCCTGATATATTACAGATGAGCCATCACTCCACCTGATATATTACAGCTTAGCCACACCACCGCTTGATATATTACAGTTGAGCTTCATGGCCTGATATATTACAGCTGAACCACACGGCCTGATATATTACAGCTGAGCCACATCTGATATATTACAGCTGAGCCACAACACCGTTTGATATATTACAGTTGAGCCACACCGACTGATATATTACAGCTGAGCCACCACACGGCCTGATATATTTCAGCTGAGCCACCATACGGGCCAATATTTTACAGCTGAGCCACACCACCTGATATATTATAACTGAGCCACCACAAGACCTGATATATTACATCTGAGCCACCACAAGACCTGATACATTACATCTGAGCTACTACATGGCCTGATATATTACAGCTGAGCCACATCACCTGAAATATTACAGCTGAACCACCACAACACCCGATATATTACAGCTTAGCCACACCACTGCTTGATATATTACAGTTGAGCCACATGGCCTGATATATTACAGCTGAACCACATGGCCTGATATATTTCAGCTGAGCCATGCCTGATATATTACAGCTGAGCTACACCGCCTGATATATTACAGCTGAGCCACAACACGACCTGATATATAACATATGAGCTATCATACCGCCTGATATATTACAGTTGAGCCACACCACCTGATATATTACAGGTGGGTCACGACATGGCCAGATATATTACAGCTGAGCCACACCGCAAGATATATAACAGCTGAGCCACCAAACAGCCTGACATATTACTGTTGGGCCACCACACAGCCTGATATATTACAGCTTAGCAACCACACGGCCTGATATATTACAGCTGAGCCACTACACGGCCTGATATATTACAGCTGAGCCATCACACGGCCTGATATATTACAACTGAGCCACTACACGGCCCAATATATTACAGCTGAGCCACCACACCGCCTGATATATTACAGTTGAGCCACACATATATTACAGATGAGCTACACCGCCTGATATATTACAGTTGAGCCACCACACGACCTGATATATTACATATGAACTACCACACGGCCTGATATATTACAGCTGAGCCACACTGCCTGATATATTACCGTTTAGCCACCACACCACCTGATATATTACAGTTGGGCCACACCGCCTGATATATAACAGCTGAGCCACCGCACAGCCTGATATATTACTGTTTAGCCACCACACAGCGTGATATATTACAGTTGAGCCACCACACAGCTTGCTTTATTACAGCTGAGCCACACCGTCTGATATAAAACAGATGAGCCACCCCACAGCCTGATATATTACAGCTGAGCCAACATACCGCCTGATATATTACAGCTGAGCCACAACACTGCCTGATATATTTCAGTTGAGCTACCACACAGCCTGATATATTTCAGCTGAGCCACCACACAGCCCGATATATTACAGCTGAGCCATCACACTGCCTTATATATTACGAATGAGCCACCACACAGCAATCAGAGGAGTTGGCATCTCTGGCTTAGCCAACACACAGTCCGATATATTAAAGCTGAGCCACCACACGGCCTAATATATTACAGCTGAGCCACCACACAGCCGGATATATTACAGCTGATCCACCACACGGCCCGATATATTACAGCTGAGCCATCACACAGCCGGATATAATATTACAGCTGAGCCATCACACAGCCCAGATATATTACAGCTGAGCTATCACACAGCCTGATATATTACAGCTGAGCCACCACACGGCCTAATATATTACAGCTGAGCCATCACACAGCCTAATGTATTACAGCTGAGCCATCAGTCGGATATATTCCAACTGAGCCACCACACGGCCTAATATATTACAGCTGAGCCATCACAGTCTGAAATATTACAGGCGAGCCACGAACCGACCCTATATTACAACTGAGCCACACCGCCTAATATATAACAGCTGAGCCACCACACAGCCTGATATATTACAGGTGAGCCACCACAAGGACTGATATATTACAGCTGAGCCACTCTGCCTGATTAATTACAGCTGAGCCACCACACCACCTGATATATTACAGCTGAGCCACAATGCCTGATATACATGTATATCCTATAATATACACAACAACATACATGTATGTAACATTGCAATATCTATAACCAGCTGATGTATTTACTAAACACTGGTCTCTGGCCAACACGATGACTAAATTAGAATAGCACTCTAACATAACACAGAACAGCCAAAGAAAATTAATTGTTCAATTAATTGTACAGGAATAAGTGAAAACACTTTCATTATAACTTTTTCAGATGATAAACGCAGAGGTGAAACTGGCCATGGAAGCAATTTAACAATGATTTGCCAGTAACCACAAACAAAATGGTTACTGATGGAGACAGCAACGAATCAAAGGAGCAAATGAAGCACAAATAGCCATGTGGGGGAAGCCGCTGGAAAGAATACAAAGAAAGTTTTCAAAAGCCACCGAGTTCAATGTGAATTCATAAAATTGGCAACAGAAATTTGACAACACTTAATTTGTCTTTGCTGTAGGAAAAGTGTGAGATTTGTGTGCTTTATACAGATTAATTTGCTCTGAAAGCATAGACATGGGAAATAGCAAATATGGCTGTTTAAGAGAATTGGCTGCTTAATAGAGGTGACCGTTTACACAGGTTTGGCTGTATATATCAAAACTACTGCAAAAATGCCTTTGAAAGAAGTTATGCAAAATCATGCGACACAATTTATGTGCAATGTCCTTGAGCAAAACATGCATACGCTTAGTAATGGTTCTACCCAGGAAGATTTTGAGTATGATTTGTTTAAGTTGTAAGAACTTGTTTCACAATTGATGTAAAATAAATAAGTTTAAAACAACTTACAGAATTATTTTGTCCAATTCAAACATAAGATTGAGCTCCAGTTAAGACACAAATATGCGATATGCGGTTGATAGTCGCCTTGTTGTGTGGTTCTTCACGATGAATAGTTAACATCTCACACACATCATATGCTGTGTCTGAAAATATCATGTGACACAAAGAATAAAATATTAAAATAGACACTATTCATTACTTACTGGATGTGTGACATGTAACCGGTCACATGGAGAATATGTTATTTAAGACTATCTAATGACTTTGAGACTATCTAAAGTGCAACACCAAAACACTTTAGTAAATTAATATTATTGATGGTTTAGTGCCTCGGAAGCAGGAGATCAAAGATTAGAATCCTGGTGGAAGCACTTGCATCTTTTCTGATGCAGCCGGTTGCTCACCCAGCAGCTAGTTAAATTGAAGGGTACTGAATGTCTAACAGCCCGATGCCTGGCAACGATAGCTTTCAGGAAGTAACTGTACAGCATAAAGACATCTCATAAGCCCAGTGTGGCTGGTCCTTTCAATAGGGATGACACTATCATAAACAAACACTTTACTTTATTGTAGATTTACGGTGTGAAAAACAAACAAAAGTTACTAGTATATGAAGTCAAACTCGCTCTTACCTTTCATTGTCTGAACATATTAGCCTTCGATGGCATAAAATAACACTAAATATTCAAACAAACAAATCAATTTATGTTCAAAGACTACCTGATAACAAAAACATCAATGAATTGCAATAAACTTTTAAGCTCTGTGTATCAGCTTTATGTATGCTGCATATGAGGGTCTTCCATGGCCGTTGTCTCATTGCCAACTTAAAATCATCGAACTTTCAGTACTGGGGTCATAGGTTTGAGCTGAGCTCAATTCAAAAACTTTTTGTGAGAGAGTTTGCAAGTTACTTGCGGAAGGACTGAGGTTCTACTCAAGATTCATTTTGAGGTTTAGATCTGGGAAAGAATTAGTAGGGGGGTGGGGGCTGGTTAGCTCATTTGGTAGCATATCTGACTATCAATCAAGGGGCTGTGTGTTAGAATCCCCGTCCGGCCAGCCTCCATGATGATTAAGACAACATTGTGTTTCATCTCCCACTGCTGGTTCAGGTGGACAAGCAGGATAGCAGTGTAGTGGATAATGTTGCCTGCACACACCAGAGGTTGTGGGTTCCACCGCCAGCTCAACCCGATGCCTCTCAAGTAACAACACTCAGTACTGGTTTAAGATTCAAGAGCAAATCACATTAACTTTGAGCTTTCTTCACAATCAAACTAACGGTATATACATTAACTAAGTGGAATGGTTTCAGCTACTTGCAGAGATGAGTGTGCTCTAGTACAGGTTAACTTTCCAGGATTCCAGGAAGGAACGGTTTGATTTACTGATCATCTGTTAGCCCTTGATGGCATGAAATGATGCTTATATTCAAAACAATTGTAGGGCATCATGTCCATGTATATCATTCTTTAATTCCAGAGAAAGCAGTGTCTAACACACTACATGTAGTTATAATTTTAATACATATGCATTATTACACGCAACAATATATTAAACAGTATATCTTTCAAAAATACCATAGACACAAAACTAATATTATTTCAATACAAATACATTATGAGAATTTCATATAACGACTACTTTTTATCTAAATATAAAATAGTCAATTAAAGTCTATGTGAGTTTTGTGAGAGATATCCAGAAACTTTAGAACATTTATTTTTGGAATGTCAAATTAAGAAAACTATACTGCATACAGCTTCTCATCTGTAAATTTCTCTTATTTTTGCTGCTTCTTTCCTCTCTTTAACCCATTTCTATTCTTTTCTTTTTTATATTTACCCTTAAAATATTACTTGTAAGACATAGTATGCATATTATGTTATCTAAATGTATTATGTAAAGTGTTAAGTTTTGACATAATATAGCTTGTATTGATATATGAACAGTTTTTGTATAACTGTGGCCGATTGGTGGTTATATCAAGAACTAAGATCGGTGAAGGGTTTATTTGGGTTTAATACAGTTCTTATATGCTGTTTACACTATGGACAAAAACCTGCAACGACACAGTACAATCCATAAATTACAAGACATGAAAACAACGATTACAACAAACTTCAAACAATTTCACTCGATACATAATTCACACATTTCACATAATACAAATACGGTTTTAAATGAGAATGAAAATACAAAGAATTGCTTAACAGGCTGATTTAGTAAGTAGCGAAACAAAACAATTTTTATGCCACCTCCCCCTCCTCCCAAATTTTTTTTTGTCAATTTCACAATTTAATTATATAGTTTTTTAATTTAATTTTAAACCACTGGAATTAACCAGTATTTAAGCACACCCCATCTTTGCAAGTAACTGATAGCTTTCCCACTTGAATCAGTGGCGAGAGACGATTGATAAAGAGACATAATTTTTGCGTCTACATTTTCCCTATTAAACTCTATGTAAAACCATGACCACTGTGGCGGCCCCAAATTTGACCCCAGGGACCTGACTTCAACAAACCTTTTAGGGGACCTCCGTGTAATGCTACATGTATAACATCTAATGTATAGACCTTTTTAACTCTACAGTAAATGTTTTTTGAAGTTTCACTTAAAATGTGCTTATAAGCCCTGTGGCGAGGGCATCTGTAGTCAAGTCGCACTGGTTCAAGAACTTGTTCAAGATCTTCTGGCTATATAACTGCTGTGCAAGTTAGTTAAGACACTATGTAAAATGAGGGTGGTATCCTGTCGCCTTTGGCCATTAGAATTTATAAAAACAAAATACGTGTCTTGGTGACAGTGGCTAACAGAAAACATCAACAATTTATAAACAGGTTTTCAGGAAAAAAATGTCGTTACTTTTACATGGTGAAAAGTCAAATGTATGAATTGAAAAGATCTCTGTAATAATTTTTGTTTGTCTTGGTCATTTATTCTTAATATAATTATATCTTATTCTTCTTACTACTTTTGTCTTTGATTAATTTAGAAGTACATTGTATATTATGTTAAAAATAATGTTAAAATCAATCTTTTTGGTGGAGATCGTCTATATAATTGTAATGACATAATTGTAATAAAAAAAACTCCCCATTTATATACATGTAGCTTGTATAATATGCATGTTTTTTTGGTGGTTTTTATATTCTCCATGTTATACATACTTACAAAATATATATGAAAACATGCATGTAAATTATTTGTACGGTTTGTTGGGGGATGGCCAACCCCGACCCCACAGACCTATTATGGGGTGATTAAATGGGTAACCATATTTTTGGTGACAGAAATTGAAAAAAAAACAAAAAACAATTTATAAACATGATCATGCTGCTGAAATAGAATGATCAACATACGAAACACTATATACACAAGGTAGCATTTCAATCAAGGGAGATAAGTTGTATTTCCTATGCTCTACTAAATTACATATTACTTCAAACTGGAATAGCAGTCACAGAGGAAACTTATATTTTTGAAATAATTTAAGGTACTATCATCATATTAAACAGAAATTAGTGTTGTTTTACCTAATTTAGGCGAGCTTTAAAAAAATGTTGGCTGCTGTGACCTAGTTTTTTATGTGGGGTAGGTAGCTAGCTTTTTTTTCTCCAGATAGTCATTTTAAACAAAATTTGATAGAAATTTTTGAAATCAATGAAAAAATTTGGAGAGCTGCAATTTTGAGAGGGTAAGAGCACGACAAACATTCTTTTAAAACTTGCCCAAGAGAGGATTTGTCTAACCATGCAATACCAAGGTTGAAGATAAATTTGTCTATCCTACCCTTAAGCGCCATGCACCTTGTAATATTTTGTATAATATTACAAGACTTAAACCTCTATGATTCTGCTAAGCTCATCAAATGATGATTTACTCTAGCTGCAGTATTTCTGTCTGGAACACTGATACCACCCCGTTGCCAACTCTATCTTCCAGTCTGTCCATACTGTATTCTGCCACCTGAATCATAAAATTCTCCAATGCTGGCTAAGGTTTAAAGCATTTTCAATACATTACAAGTTATGCATGAAGTTTTCACCGTGAAAGAAGACCTCAGAATGAATCTGAGTAAAATCACTAACTTTCCACTAGTAACTGGCAAACTTTCTCATATTTTATCTATCGGTGGACTGAACAGAGCTTGAACCCTAAACCACAACATTGAGGTAAATGATTTTGAGCCAGCAACTTAGACAACCAGATCAAAGACAGATAATTCTATAATTCTTCATAACAATTTAGACCAAGACTTCTAAAGCAGTGTACCGACTTCTATATCTGTTGTTGGACCAAAATAAGCTAGCTACCAGTATAATTTATTAGCTTTTGAAAACAATATAAAATTTCCAACAATGTGATACATTTCCTCCATATTAACTACACAATCTATAACAGCGTTTTATTTTCCAAAAGAAACGACACAAACATGGGTAAAATTAATGCCACTTTCAAGGACTTTGCCACTTTCAAGGACTTTCACATGTTTAACAGATGCAATATTTCTTTGCACTTCTTAAAATGCTACAGTGTATAAGGAACAGTTTGACCTGTGTCTTATCAAATAGAGATATTTGCAGACATGTTTTTATAATTTAAGCAGCTTTGCAAATCTTTGCAAATCCATACTTGTATTTCTGCGTTAAAACGTATTGTCTCCACAGATGCTGCAGGGTGTAGGTGGGTACAGATGTGCTGCATCTCAGACATTGTATTGTAGTGTCTCACTTGTAGACTGTAGGCTGACATAGAACTGTTCATATTCTATCATAAGGGCCGGGCCCGATTAGCTCAGTCGGTTACGCATCTGACTATCAATCCAGGGGTCATGAGTTCGAGTCCCCGCCCGGCAACAGTCTCCGTGATGATTGATATACGACATTGTGTCTTATTATCATTCATCTCTCACCACTGATTCAAGTGGGAAAATTATCAGTTACTTGCAGAGATTGGGTGTGGTCGAGTACTGGTTAATCCCAGGAAAAAGTGGTTAGGTTAATTGATCGTCTGTTAGCCCTCCATGGCATAAAAATGATGCATAATATTCAATCAATCAATCTATCATAAGGTTAAATGCTATAAATGGGATGGGGAAATTCACCTACAAAACAAAGATTGGAACATTACAATTATTTATGTAATCATTATATTTGAAATAATAATATTTCACAATTTGAAATAATAATTTGTGTATCTGGTAAAATTATTTTTTATTTTGCATAGAGAAAGTTCAACGCTTATATGAGCCACTCTCTGGTGCGCTTCCTGGGTAGAACCAATATTAAATGTTGCTTTCTGAAAGGCAACTTCTGGTGTGAGTGTCCAACACTTTATCCACTACACTACCGCTCTGTTTGTATTATGAGTTGACCTTCATATTTTGAATGATGTTTTAATTTATTTCCAAGATGTCAGACTCATGAATACGAACCCCAGTAACTGACATTTTTCCCCAATATGACTTTTTTCAATAATTTGGTATGTAAAGGTAAGTTACACACACCTCCTATCAAAATATGGTGGTTGAAATTTTTTTTTTAATTTTTTTATTTAAAAAAAGAAAATTCTAATAACTGCAATCATGATTTTTCTCAGCGCAAAACCCCAGTAAGTGCACTTACTGAGTTTTTGCACTAAGTTTTTAAAGTACAATACAAAAAATCAATAATGCAAAAAACCAGTATTATCTATGATTTTATAACTTTCCTGCACTATCACTTTTTATTGACACTCCCTCCCCCTTGAAAAGTAAAAGAATATCTGGATCTGAATGACAGCAGCATGTTTTTAAATTCTATAGATATAAATGTATTAGAGTTTTCTA
This sequence comes from Panopea generosa, assembly GCA_029582155.1. NCBI lineage: Eukaryota > Metazoa > Mollusca > Bivalvia > Adapedonta > Hiatellidae > Panopea > Panopea generosa. The sequence goes on from CM055911.1 coordinate 5,892,456, forward strand.
CTTCTGAAATGCAACATGAAAGTGATGATGTTGATGATGTTGTAAATGGAGGTCTTGATTGGGAGAGTGAAAGTGATTACATTGATTGTAATTCTGGTGATAGAGAGGATGGCAGTGAGATTGGTGATAGAGGTGATGATAGTGAGATGAATTATTACAGTGGTAGTGTTGATAAGACTGGTGATAGAGAGGATGGTAGTGAGATTGGTGATAGAGGTGATGAAAGTGAGATGAATTATTATAGTGGTAGTGTTGGGCAGTCTGGTGATACAGGGGATGGTAGTGAGATTAGTGATAGAGGTGATGACAGCGAGATGAATTATTAAAGTGGTAGTTTTGGTAAGTCTGGTGATAGAGAGAATGGTAGTGAGATTGGGGATAGAGGCGATGATAGTGAGATGAATTATTATAGTGGTAGTGTTGGTAAATCTGGTGATAGAGGGGATGGTTGTGAGATTGATGATAGAGGCAATGGTAGTGAGATGAATTATTATAGTGGTAGTGTTGGTAAGTCTGGTGATAGAGAGGATGGTAGTAAGATTAGTGATAGAGGTGATGATAGTGAGACGAATTATTATAGTGGTAGTGTTGGTAAGTCTGGTGATAGAGAGGATGGTAGTGAGATTGGTGATAGAGGCGCTGAAAGCGAGATGAGGTATTATAGTGGTAGTGGTAACAAGTCTGTTGAAACAGGGGGATGGTAGTGAGATTGGTGATAGAGGCGATGATAGTGAGATGAATTATTAAAGTAGTAGTGGTAACAAGTCGATGGTAGAGAAATGAATTATTATAGTGGTAGTGTTGGTAAGTCTGGTGATAGAGGGAATGGTAGTGAGATTTGTGATAGAGGCTATGGTAGTGAGATGAATTATTATAGTGGTAGTGTTGGTAAGTCTGGTGGTAGAAGGGATGGTAGTGAGATGAATTATTATAGTGGTAGTGTTGGTAAGTTTGGTGATAGAGACTATGGTAGCGAGATGAATTATTATAGTGGTAGTGTTTGTAAATCTGGTGATAGAGGCGATGTTAGTGAGATGAATTATTAACGTGGTAGTGTTGGAAAGTTTGGTGATAGAGGGGATGGTAGTGAGACTGGTGATAGAGGTGATAGTAGTGAGATGAATTATTATAGTGGTAGTGGTGACAAGTCTGGTGATACAGGGGATGGTTGTGAGATTGGTGATAGAGGCGCTGAAAGCGAGATGAGGTATTATAGTGGTAGTGGTAACAAGTCTGTTGAAACAGGGGATGGTAGTGAGATTGGTGATAGAGGCGATGATAGTGAGATGAATTATTAAAGTAGTAGTGGTAACAAGTCTGGTGATACAGGGGATGGTAGTGAAATTGGGGATTGAGGTGATGGTAGTGAGATGAATTATTATAGTGGTATTGGTGGTAAGTCTGGTGAAAGAGTGGATGGTTGTGAGATGAAAAGTGATAGTGGTGGTAAGTCTGGTGATATAGGCGCTTGCAATGAGAAGAATAATGGTAGTGTTGGTAAGTCTGGTGATAGATGCAATGGTAGTGAGATGAATAGTGGTAGTGGTGGTAAGTCTAGTGATAGAGGCAATGGTAGTGAGATGAATAGTGGTAGTGGTGGTAAGTCTAGTGATAGAGGCAATGGTAGTGAGATGAATAGTGGTAGTGGTGGTAAGTCTAGTGATAGAGGTAATGGTAGTGTCAGAGATGAATAGTGGTAGTGGTGGTAAGTCTAGTGATAGAGGCAATGGTAGTGAGATGAATAGTGGTAGTGGTGGTAAGTCTAGTGATAGAGGTAATGGTAGTGTCAGAGATGAATAGTGGTAGTGGTGGTAAGTCTAGTGATAGAGGCAATGGTAGTGAGATGAATAGTGGTAGTGGTGGTAAGTCTAGTGATAGAGGCAATGGTAGTGAGATGAATAGTGGTAGTTTATTAACATTGTTTTTGTCTTAAAGTATATTTGTCGATGGATGACTTTAGTTAAAAATTAGAAAAAGCAATATTGCCCAAAACAGGTCATAGAAAACTTACGTTGCACTTTGAAGTCCAGTTGGAGTGACTGTCTCCGTGCATCGCGATCACACAGGAACATGCTGAGGCGCATCAATGTTTCCTGGTCATTGCAGTCAATCATCTGTAACAAACAACACATGGTTCGTACAGATCTAGTGAAAATAAATCAAGGACATTTTCCAGGACTCTTACTAAATTTTCATGGACTCACTTTCTGGACACCTTCATATATATTACCAGGCAAACATCTACTTAAAACTTACCTAGCTGTTTTACTGTTACACTGTAGATGTGTAAGGATCAGCTGTTTTATCTGGGTTAAGTTTACATTGAAAATCATTAAATGAGATAGATTTTAGCAACAAAAACAAAAGACTGTTTTTGAGAAGAAAAATATCTCTAAATTATGAATGTTGCTAATTTCATAGAATTTAAGAAGGTACTGGACAATTTTAAGGGTTTTTCTATTCAGAATTCAAGCACTTTTCAAACACAGAACAAATTCAAACACATTTTTCACCTGTTATATTCCAAATTTTGAATCAAATGTTTATTTGCCATGCTCCTACCTACTCCCTAAAATTGCAGCTATGTTTTTTTTCTACATCTTTGGAATAATTATATCACAGGAATATTCTTGACCCATTAACTAGCATTTACACTTTATTCGCCCGACTACAACTTCAAACTCAGCAACGCAAGCAAGCAAGCAAGTGGAATTTTAAACTCCTGACTTACATGTTATAATGAAAGAAATAATTATTGATGGAATCATTTGGTTTCATTTACTCATTCATATATTTTAAATAAACATTTTCTGAATCACCATATTTCAGTATAGAAATCGTGTTAAAATATTTCGCAGGAGTCTATTTACTCCACCCCACTTCACTTTAAAAGCTAAATGGTAATTTATCTCCATTTTTCAAAAGCTATATTGAAGCATTGACTCCAAAATCTACCCTTATTTTCTTACCTTCTCTTTCTTCCCTCTCCTTCTCTTCAAGGAGTTTTTCCTCGCTCAACAGTAGTTTCTGGATTTTTCAAAATTTTATAATTGTCAAAAACATTTTTTTGCCAATAACCACGTCTATTAAAGAAGCTCACAGATGTTGCCACACATATATCAGTTAACCTTACCAATACTCTAGCACACCAATCTGAAGATGTAACTGAAAACTATCCCCACTTGATTCAGCTGTGAGAGACAAATGATAATGAGATATGATATCAATCATCAGAGAGACTGTGGCTTAGTGGCCCCCTCGATTGATAGTGAAGACACAATACCAACTGAGCAAACTGGGTCTGGGTTGTTATCCCTTTTAATTGTTTTCTGACAATGAGTTATTTCCTGTTGGAAACAATTTCAACATAAACTTAAATCACGATATCTTCTTAATGCGGCTGTACTTACCACCGTCACATCGTACTCTTCTGCCACACACACAACCATGCGCTCTAGACCATCCCCATCAAAGAAGTTCTTGAACATATGTGTTAACTTGGAATCACGATATGTACCAGTCTACTTCCGCCACTGGATGCCTGGTTCTCACGTAGAGCCTCTAAACATGTGCGCAACGCCCTCAGAGTTTGGTTTATGTTACCTAAAACGAAACAAGAAGTCAGGTGGTTTGTTTGAATATTTAGCCATTTTCATGCCATCAAAGGTAACAGTCTGTCAGTTAACCTAACCACTCTTTCCTGGGAGTAACAGACTGTCAGTTAACCTATCCACACTTTTCTGTGAGTAACAGACTGTCAGTTAACCTAACCACACTTTCCTTGAAGTAACAGACTGTCAGTTAACCTAACCACAATTTCCTGGGAGTAACAAACTGTCAGTTAACCTAACCACTCTTTTCTGGGAGTAACAGACTGTCAGTTAACCTAACCACACTTTTCTGGGAGTAACAGACTATCAGTTAACCTAACCGCTCTTTCCTGGGATCCTCGACGGTTACCCAGTACTCTAGCACAACAATCTCCGCAAGAAACTGATTACTTTTCCACTTGAAGCAGGCGTGAGAGACAAATGACAAGGATACACAAGACATATCAATCATTAAGGAGACTGTTGCCATGCTGGGATTCCAACTAGTGACCCCTGGTTCAACAGTCAAAGAAGCTACCAGCTAAAGAAACCAGGCCCAGCATAAGCACTCAGTAAACTGACAGATGCTTGTAAATCTGAATGAAAATGTGAAGCAATGAAAAAACAGTGACAGTACATTTTTATGTTTCGTTATGTCAGTGCGATTTTGATCTTGAAACATATAGGAAATTAAACCAGATATACTCCGTGCTACTTCATAGTATTGCACAGCAGTAAGCTTTGGTATATTCATTACAAAAAGGCCTTTCTTAAAAAAGTATGTGTTTGCTGTGCTCCTATCTACTCACTCAATTTGCACCTACTGAAACCGTTTTACTGATTTTCAAAGTGTAGATATTTTCTCTTTCATTATTTCTGCACATTTTTATTCAAAATGACTAAAAATTCAAAATCTGGTAATACCTCAGGGCTTGAAATATCTTCTACCAATGACAGTTGACAGATGCAGATCTTGTCTAAATCCTGCAATAATATCATACATATTGTAGCTCAACTGCATGCTAAGCCCAGAGCTTATACAAATCTGCTACCTGGGTAGAACAAGTAATGAGTGTCATTTTTTTAGGCCATCAGGTCGAGCTGGCGATTAAACCTCGCAATCTTTAACACGAGTGGCAAACATATAAAAGATTAGTTTTTAACAACAGTTCTCCTAGAAGAGCCACTTTAATACTGTATTCAAGTTTTATAAATGATCCATCATTGAGATTAAGAACATCAAGACCTGCCCCGCTATGGCAACATTGTTATTATGGCAAAATTTGCTATGAAAACAACATTCACTTCCTGGGTAAAATCACAACTGAGTGATGATTTTTGATGCTGGGAATCGAGTCTGCAACCACTCAACCACAGAGAAGCCCCCAGCTAACAGGTCTCACCTGTAACACTCCCTGTCCCCTGGGATCCAGCGGGGCTTGAACCAGTCCAATACTGAAGATACTGTGACTTCTACTGGACTCGGTGTAAAGAGCCCTGTGGGCTACTTTTCTCCTCTTCTGACCTGTAAAAGAAAACACCATGTTTACTTCTGAAACATTGCAACCCCAACCAAATATTTGACACAAATCTTTTTAATAAAGTGCTGCTGTAAAAACAAGAGGTGTCAGAAGACAACAAAGCTCGCCCCTGGGTGTCTAAGTCATAAAAGGGCCAAAACTGTGCAAAAATACAATCCAGAGTAATGGTTCTTGTGTATGTGTTCCATTGATGATGGTGAACACACATGCAAAGTTTCATTCACGTCCAATGAGTGGTTGCATAGATATCTTGAACTTAAATGCAAAAGTTTAACCTGGGTGTCTACAGACGATGACGCCGACGACGAAGCAGGGGTGGTGGCAATAGCTCTCCTTGGACTTCGTCAAGGCAAGCTAAAAAAAAAAGTTTGATTTTATTTCAAGAATATTAGCATGGTTTTGATCCCGCAATGAAAAACAGGCTACTCTTGTGTCTGATGTCTGAACTAGACTAGAAAATGTTTTTCCATCTCTTGATGAAAACTCAAAACTGTACTTTTCATTCTTGTATAATTTACAATATATTTTCAAATTATTTAAGATGAAAGAATAATTATGATGTTATTTTTTTTATATTAAAAAAAAAAACAGAAGTATCTGTCCTGTTGAATAAGCGCAGTTGTGCACATGTTCGTGGCTACCTAGGCTACTGAGTAAGCATCCCATGAAACGTTATGTCCTACAAGCTACAAGCAAAGCAGCATGATGGTGCCAATGAAATGCAAACTGGTACCTTTTAGCACAACCCAAATTCAATTGATTTTCATAGAGAAATGAAATGCAGTTTCTATATATAAATAGTTCATACAGACTGAATGATTGTATACGCAAGTATTTGAATATTCTTTATTTTTATTTAATTAAATCTACCTCACTGAATAGAAACTATAGTGTTTAAAAAATTTATAAATTAAAATATGCTTAATGTTTATCTTATTTGTATAAATAAGCCATATTTCATACCAAATTATTAAATCAAAAGTCAACATCATTGCAGATTGAAAGCCTTTATATGAACAAATAATGGAAGCATTTCAATTTGTCCAAGGGTCAGACTTGAACTGACATCAATGATCTCACTCCTAGAAGGAGTTTGTACTTTCTTGTACTACAAAGACTCTCCCTGACAGATTTCCTGTGTAATAATTGAAGATGATCAAATGTTAACATCCGATGTCATAAAATGACGCTAGATGTTCAAACAAATCTTGTTTAGGAAAAACTATTTACACATGTCACAATAAAATTAAAAGTATATTTGAAAGTGAAGACGCTTGTTGTAGGAAGTGGGTGGGATAATGTGCACAATAATCTTTAGTGTTGTCTCCTTTGAACCATAAAATGCTTGAATTAAAAAAATGAATAAGTTACACTGGGTGACATGTTTAAATCATGTATTTTGATATTCAAGGTAACAATTTACTGCCAATAATAAGAAAATAGAAATTCTACTTCTATAACCCAAGTGGAATGTTTGAATTTCAAACATACTGTACATTCAATATTCATCTAACGGAGCGCTAAACTAACAGAGATTTAAACAACTCTGCTCAGGTTATGTTAGTATTGCCAGAAGATTAACCTTGAACACAATTATGTCTAGCGTTGCAAATGGGCGCGGGTGCTGTGAAATCTTCATTAATGAAGCAATTGTCAGATTGTATTTCGGAGAAGAAACGGCAAGACCAGTGTAGACCACTGCCATATTTACATAACATTTACTGATGATAAAGATATACCAATCGTCACTATATGTTATTTTTGGACTCACGATAATGGACTTCGCTGTGTTATATAGAGGGAAAAACAACAGTCCCAGCCATCTTGAATACGAATATTTTGTTTAGATAATGACGTCAGTGTTTAAAAAAAGATAAAATTAACCAATGGAGAGCATATTAAGGGTGGGGTTAAAATATGAAATTGTTATATGTTAAGGGTGGGGAATATGAGACTTAACAATAAACAGAACCTAGATATCAAGCATTTGACAAGACACTACATAATGTTAGACATATTTAATAATAGCGTTAAACATCTAATTCAGTTAAGTTTAAGCATCAAAATGTTTAAGCATGGCACAAACATAGACATTAAATATTATCACAGGTCTGCGGAAAACCTAAGTGATACAACAATTGTTATAGTCAGCTGCAACCATTGAGACGAGCTCTCTGATTGGTTGAAAAAAGTATAGGGATGTTAAGGGCATATATTTTTATAGTAAACTTAATTCTGGTTGGATGAAAATGTGAAACTGGTAAATGATCACAATAAAATATAAGTTTATTATGTTTGTGTCAATAAAAAATTAGAATTATTAATTAAATTCATTTTATCAAGGAAACTGCATGGAAAGTAAAATTAGTGAAATTTACTTTTTTTCATGCTGAAAGTGGGGGAACCCAAGTTCAGGGGGCAAAAAGTGGTAAAAAGTGGTACTGTTGACCCCATTTTTGGGACATTTTTGTTTGGAGCGAATAAGTGGAAAAGACGGCATTTGGTTTGTGGCCAATATTAGTTTGACGGCTAATACTTGGGTTTCAATGGACACCTCAGTTGTCTTCTACACCCTCTGGCCTGCCCAGTGACACCCAGTTTTTGAGCCTGGCTCATGTAGAAGTCGGTCATCGAGTGTCCTGAACACGGGGACACACACCAGGCTGCAGTCTGTAGGCTGTTTGGAGCGAATAAGTGGAAAAGACGGCATTTGGTTTGTGGCCAATATTAGTTTGACGGCTAATACTTGGGTTTCAATGGACACCTCAGTTGTCTTCTACACCCTCTGGCCTGCCCAGTGACACCCAGTTTTTGAGCCTGGCTCATGTAGAAGTCGGTCATCGAGTGTCCTGAACACGGGGACACACACCAGGCTGCAGTCTGTAGGCTGTTTGGAGCGAATAAGTGGAAAAGACGGCATTTGGTTTGTGGCCAATATTAGTTTGACGGCTAATACTTGGGTTTCAATGGACACCTCAGTTGTCTTCTACACCCTCTGGCCTGCCCAGTGACACCCAGTTTTTGAGCCTGGCTCATGTAGAAGTCGGTCATCGAGATGTCCTGAACACGGGGACACACACCAGGCTGCAGTCTGTAGGCTGTTTGGAGCGAATAAGTGGAAAAGACGGCATTTGGTTTGTGGCCAATATTAGTTTGACGGCTAATACTTGGGTTTCAATGGACACCTCAGTTGTCTTCTACACCCTCTGGCCTGCCCAGTGACACCCAGTTTTTGAGCCTGGCTCATGTAGAAGTCGGTCATCGAGATGTCCTGAACACGGGGACACACACCAGGCTGCAGTCTGTAGGCTGTTTGGAGCGAATAAGTGGAAAAGACGGCATTTGGTTTGTGGCCAATATTAGTTTGACGGCTAATACTTGGGTTTCAATGGACACCTCAGTTGTCTTCTACACCCTCTGGCCTGCCCAGTGACACCCAGTTTTTGAGCCTGGCTCATGTAGAAGTCGGTCATCGAGTGTCCTGAACACGGGGACACACACCAGGCTGCAGTCTGTAGGCTGTTTGGAGCGAATAAGTGGAAAAGACGGCATTTGGTTTGTGGCCAATATTAGTTTGACGGCTAATACTTGGGTTTCAATGGACACCTCAGTTGTCTTCTACACCCTCTGGCCTGCCCAGTGACACCCAGTTTTTGAGCCTGGCTCATGTAGAAGTCGGTCATCGAGTGTCCTGAACACGGGGACACACACCAGGCTGCAGTCTGTAGGCTGTTTGGAGCGAATAAGTGGAAAAGACGGCATTTGGTTTGTGGCCAATATTAGTTTGACGGCTAATACTTGGGTTTCAATGGACACCTCAGTTGTCTTCTACACCCTCTGGCCTGCCCAGTGACACCCAGTTTTTGAGCCTGGCTCATGTAGAAGTCGGTCATCGAGTGTCCTGAACACGGGGACACACACCAGGCTGCAGTCTGTAGGCTGTTTGGAGCGAATAAGTGGAAAAGACGGCATTTGGTTTGTGGCCAATATTAGTTTGACGGCTAATACTTGGGTTTCAATGGACACCTCAGTTGTCTTCTACACCCTCTGGCCTGCCCAGTGACACCCAGTTTTTGAGCCTGGCTCATGTAGAAGTCGGTCATCGAGTAGTCCTGAACACGGGGACACACACCAGGCTGCAGTCTGTAGGCTGTTTGGAGCGAATAAGTGGAAAAGACGGCATTTGGTTTGTGGCCAATATTAGTTTGACGGCTAATACTTGGGTTTCAATGGACACCTCAGTTGTCTTCTACACCCTCTGGCCTGCCCAGTGGCACCCAGTTTTTGAGCCTGGCTCATGTAGAAGTCGGTCATCGAGTGTCCTGAACACGGGGACACACACCAGGCTGCAGTCTGTAGGCTGTTTGGAGCGAATAAGTGGAAAAGACGGCATTTGGTTTGTGGCCAATATTAGTTTGACGGCTAATACTTGGGTTTCAATGGACACCTCAGTTGTCTTCTACACCCTCTGGCCTGCCCAGTGGCACCCAGTTTTTGAGCCTGGCTCATGTAGAAGTCGGTCATCGAGAGTCCTGAACACGGGGACACACACCAGGCTGCAGTCTGTAGGCTGTTTGGAGCGAATAAGTGGAAAAGACGGCATTTGGTTTGTGGCCAATATTAGTTTGACGGCTAATACTTGGGTTTCAATGGACACCTCAGTTGTCTTCTACACCCTCTGGCCTGCCCAGTGGACACCCAGTTTTTGAGCCTGGCTCATGTAGAAGTCGGTCATCGAGATGTCCTGAACACGGGGACACACACCAGGCTGCAGTCTGTAGGCTGTTTGGAGCGAATAAGTGGAAAAGACGGCATTTGGTTTGTGGCCAATATTAGTTTGACGGCTAATACTTGGGTTTCAATGGACACCTCAGTTGTCTTCTACACCCTCTGGCCTGCCCAGTGGACACCCAGTTTTTGAGCCTGGCTCATGTAGAAGTCGGTCATCGAGATGTCCTGAACACGGGGACACACACCAGGCTGCAGTCTGTAGGCTGTTTGGAGCGAATAAGTGGAAAAGACGGCATTTGGTTTGTGGCCAATATTAGTTTGACGGCTAATACTTGGGTTTCAATGGACACCTCAGTTGTCTTCTACACCCTCTGGCCTGCCCAGTGGCACCCAGTTTTTGAGCCTGGCTCATGTAGAAGTCGGTCATCGAGAGTCCTGAACACGGGGACACACACCAGGCTGCAGTCTGTAGGCTGTTTGGAGCGAATAAGTGGAAAAGACGGCATTTGGTTTGTGGCCAATATTAGTTTGACGGCTAATACTTGGGTTTCAATGGACACCTCAGTTGTCTTCTACACCCTCTGGCCTGCCCAGTGACACCCAGTTTTTGAGCCTGGCTCATGTAGAAGTCGGTCATCGAGAGTCCTGAACACGGGGACACACACCAGGCTGCAGTCTGTAGGCTGTTTGGAGCGAATAAGTGGAAAAGACGGCATTTGGTTTGTGGCCAATATTAGTTTGACGGCTAATACTTGGGTTTCAATGGACACCTCAGTTGTCTTCTACACCCTCTGGCCTGCCCAGTGACACCCAGTTTTTGAGCCTGGCTCATGTAGAAGTCGGTCATCGAGTGTCCTGAACACGGGGACACACACCAGGCTGCAGTCTGTAGGCTGTTTGGAGCGAATAAGTGGAAAAGACGGCATTTGGTTTGTGGCCAATATTAGTTTGACGGCTAATACTTGGGTTTCAATGGACACCTCAGTTGTCTTCTACACCCTCTGGCCTGCCCAGTGACACCCAGTTTTTGAGCCTGGCTCATGTAGAAGTCGGTCATCGAGTGTCCTGAACACGGGGACACACACCAGGCTGCAGTCTGTAGGCTGTTTGGAGCGAATAAGTGGAAAAGACGGCATTTGGTTTGTGGCCAATATTAGTTTGACGGCTAATACTTGGGTTTCAATGGACACCTCAGTTGTCTTCTACACCCTCTGGCCTGCCCAGTGACACCCAGTTTTTGAGCCTGGCTCATGTAGAAGTCGGTCATCGAGTGTCCTGAACACGGGGACACACACCAGGCTGCAGTCTGTAGGCTGTTTGGAGCGAATAAGTGGAAAAGACGGCATTTGGTTTGTGGCCAATATTAGTTTGACGGCTAATACTTGGGTTTCAATGGACACCTCAGTTGTCTTCTACACCCTCTGGCCTGCCCAGTGACACCCAGTTTTTGAGCCTGGCTCATGTAGAAGTCGGTCATCGAGTGTCCTGAACACGGGGACACACACCAGGCTGCAGTCTGTAGGCTGTTTGGAGCGAATAAGTGGAAAAGACGGCATTTGGTTTGTGGCCAATATTAGTTTGACGGCTAATACTTGGGTTTCAATGGACACCTCAGTTGTCTTCTACACCCTCTGGCCTGCCCAGTGACACCCAGTTTTTGAGCCTGGCTCATGTAGAAGTCGGTCATCGAGTGTCCTGAACACGGGGACACACACCAGGCTGCAGTCTGTAGGCTGTTTGGAGCGAATAAGTGGAAAAGACGGCATTTGGTTTGTGGCCAATATTAGTTTGACGGCTAATACTTGGGTTTCAATGGACACCTCAGTTGTCTTCTACACCCTCTGGCCTGCCCAGTGACACCCAGTTTTTGAGCCTGGCTCATGTAGAAGTCGGTCATCGAGTGTCCTGAACACGGGGACACACACCAGGCTGCAGTCTGTAGGCTGTTTGGAGCGAATAAGTGGAAAAGACGGCATTTGGTTTGTGGCCAATATTAGTTTGACGGCTAATACTTGGGTTTCAATGGACACCTCAGTTGTCTTCTACACCCTCTGGCCTGCCCAGTGACACCCAGTTTTTGAGCCTGGCTCATGTAGAAGTCGGTCATCGAGTGTCCTGAACACGGGGACACACACCAGGCTGCAGTCTGTAGGCTGTTTGGAGCGAATAAGTGGAAAAGACGGCATTTGGTTTGTGGCCAATATTAGTTTGACGGCTAATACTTGGGTTTCAATGGACACCTCAGTTGTCTTCTACACCCTCTGGCCTGCCCAGTGACACCCAGTTTTTGAGCCTGGCTCATGTAGAAGTCGGTCATCGAGTGTCCTGAACACGGGGACACACACCAGGCTGCAGTCTGTAGGCTGTTTGGAGCGAATAAGTGGAAAAGACGGCATTTGGTTTGTGGCCAATATTAGTTTGACGGCTAATACTTGGGTTTCAATGGACACCTCAGTTGTCTTCTACACCCTCTGGCCTGCCCAGTGACACCCAGTTTTTGAGCCTGGCTCATGTAGAAGTCGGTCATCGAGTGTCCTGAACACGGGGACACACACCAGGCTGCAGTCTGTAGGCTGTTTGGAGCGAATAAGTGGAAAAGACGGCATTTGGTTTGTGGCCAATATTAGTTTGACGGCTAATACTTGGGTTTCAATGGACACCTCAGTTGTCTTCTACACCCTCTGGCCTGCCCAGTGACACCCAGTTTTTGAGCCTGGCTCATGTAGAAGTCGGTCATCGAGTGTCCTGAACACGGGGACACACACCAGGCTGCAGTCTGTAGGCTGTTTGGAGCGAATAAGTGGAAAAGACGGCATTTGGTTTGTGGCCAATATTAGTTTGACGGCTAATACTTGGGTTTCAATGGACACCTCAGTTGTCTTCTACACCCTCTGGCCTGCCCAGTGACACCCAGTTTTTGAGCCTGGCTCATGTAGAAGTCGGTCATCGAGTGTCCTGAACACGGGGACACACACCAGGCTGCAGTCTGTAGGCTGTTTGGAGCGAATAAGTGGAAAAGACGGCATTTGGTTTGTGGCCAATATTAGTTTGACGGCTAATACTTGGGTTTCAATGGACACCTCAGTTGTCTTCTACACCCTCTGGCCTGCCCAGTGACACCCAGTTTTTGAGCCTGGCTCATGTAGAAGTCGGTCATCGAGTGTCCTGAACACGGGGACACACACCAGGCTGCAGTCTGTAGGCTGTTTGGAGCGAATAAGTGGAAAAGACGGCATTTGGTTTGTGGCCAATATTAGTTTGACGGCTAATACTTGGGTTTCAATGGACACCTCAGTTGTCTTCTACACCCTCTGGCCTGCCCAGTGACACCCAGTTTTTGAGCCTGGCTCATGTAGAAGTCGGTCATCGAGTGTCCTGAACACGGGGACACACACCAGGCTGCAGTCTGTAGGCTGTTTGGAGCGAATAAGTGGAAAAGACGGCATTTGGTTTGTGGCCAATATTAGTTTGACGGCTAATACTTGGGTTTCAATGGACACCTCAGTTGTCTTCTACACCCTCTGGCCTGCCCAGTGACACCCAGTTTTTGAGCCTGGCTCATGTAGAAGTCGGTCATCGAGTGTCCTGAACACGGGGACACACACCAGGCTGCAGTCTGTAGGCTGTTTGGAGCGAATAAGTGGAAAAGACGGCATTTGGTTTGTGGCCAATATTAGTTTGACGGCTAATACTTGGGTTTCAATGGACACCTCAGTTGTCTTCTACACCCTCTGGCCTGCCCAGTGACACCCAGTTTTTGAGCCTGGCTCATGTAGAAGTCGGTCATCGAGTGTCCTGAACACGGGGACACACACCAGGCTGCAGTCTGTAGGCTGTTTGGAGCGAATAAGTGGAAAAGACGGCATTTGGTTTGTGGCCAATATTAGTTTGACGGCTAATACTTGGGTTTCAATGGACACCTCAGTTGTCTTCTACACCCTCTGGCCTGCCCAGTGACACCCAGTTTTTGAGCCTGGCTCATGTAGAAGTCGGTCATCGAGTGTCCTGAACACGGGGACACACACCAGGCTGCAGTCTGTAGGCTGTTTGGAGCGAATAAGTGGAAAAGACGGCATTTGGTTTGTGGCCAATATTAGTTTGACGGCTAATACTTGGGTTTCAATGGACACCTCAGTTGTCTTCTACACCCTCTGGCCTGCCCAGTGACACCCAGTTTTTGAGCCTGGCTCATGTAGAAGTCGGTCATCGAGTGTCCTGAACACGGGGACACACACCAGGCTGCAGTCTGTAGGCTGTTTGGAGCGAATAAGTGGAAAAGACGGCATTTGGTTTGTGGCCAATATTAGTTTGACGGCTAATACTTGGGTTTCAATGGACACCTCAGTTGTCTTCTACACCCTCTGGCCTGCCCAGTGACACCCAGTTTTTGAGCCTGGCTCATGTAGAAGTCGGTCATCGAGTGTCCTGAACACGGGGACACACACCAGGCTGCAGTCTGTAGGCTGTTTGGAGCGAATAAGTGGAAAAGACGGCATTTGGTTTGTGGCCAATATTAGTTTGACGGCTAATACTTGGGTTTCAATGGACACCTCAGTTGTCTTCTACACCCTCTGGCCTGCCCAGTGACACCCAGTTTTTGAGCCTGGCTCATGTAGAAGTCGGTCATCGAGTGTCCTGAACACGGGGACACACACCAGGCTGCAGTCTGTAGGCTGTTTGGAGCGAATAAGTGGAAAAGACGGCATTTGGTTTGTGGCCAATATTAGTTTGACGGCTAATACTTGGGTTTCAATGGACACCTCAGTTGTCTTCTACACCCTCTGGCCTGCCCAGTGACACCCAGTTTTTGAGCCTGGCTCATGTAGAAGTCGGTCATCGAGTGTCCTGAACACGGGGACACACACCAGGCTGCAGTCTGTAGGCTGTTTGGAGCGAATAAGTGGAAAAGACGGCATTTGGTTTGTGGCCAATATTAGTTTGACGGCTAATACTTGGGTTTCAATGGACACCTCAGTTGTCTTCTACACCCTCTGGCCTGCCCAGTGACACCCAGTTTTTGAGCCTGGCTCATGTAGAAGTCGGTCATCGAGTGTCCTGAACACGGGGACACACACCAGGCTGCAGTCTGTAGGCTGTTTGGAGCGAATAAGTGGAAAAGACGGCATTTGGTTTGTGGCCAATATTAGTTTGACGGCTAATACTTGGGTTTCAATGGACACCTCAGTTGTCTTCTACACCCTCTGGCCTGCCCAGTGACACCCAGTTTTTGAGCCTGGCTCATGTAGAAGTCGGTCATCGAGTGTCCTGAACACGGGGACACACACCAGGCTGCAGTCTGTAGGCTGTTTGGAGCGAATAAGTGGAAAAGACGGCATTTGGTTTGTGGCCAATATTAGTTTGACGGCTAATACTTGGGTTTCAATGGACACCTCAGTTGTCTTCTACACCCTCTGGCCTGCCCAGTGACACCCAGTTTTTGAGCCTGGCTCATGTAGAAGTCGGTCATCGAGTGTCCTGAACACGGGGACACACACCAGGCTGCAGTCTGTAGGCTGTTTGGAGCGAATAAGTGGAAAAGACGGCATTTGGTTTGTGGCCAATATTAGTTTGACGGCTAATACTTGGGTTTCAATGGACACCTCAGTTGTCTTCTACACCCTCTGGCCTGCCCAGTGACACCCAGTTTTTGAGCCTGGCTCATGTAGAAGTCGGTCATCGAGTGTCCTGAACACGGGGACACACACCAGGCTGCAGTCTGTAGGCTGTTTGGAGCGAATAAGTGGAAAAGACGGCATTTGGTTTGTGGCCAATATTAGTTTGACGGCTAATACTTGGGTTTCAATGGACACCTCAGTTGTCTTCTACACCCTCTGGCCTGCCCAGTGACACCCAGTTTTTGAGCCTGGCTCATGTAGAAGTCGGTCATCGAGTGTCCTGAACACGGGGACACACACCAGGCTGCAGTCTGTAGGCTGTTTGGAGCGAATAAGTGGAAAAGACGGCATTTGGTTTGTGGCCAATATTAGTTTGACGGCTAATACTTGGGTTTCAATGGACACCTCAGTTGTCTTCTACACCCTCTGGCCTGCCCAGTGACACCCAGTTTTTGAGCCTGGCTCATGTAGAAGTCGGTCATCGAGTGTCCTGAACACGGGGACACACACCAGGCTGCAGTCTGTAGGCTGTTTGGAGCGAATAAGTGGAAAAGACGGCATTTGGTTTGTGGCCAATATTAGTTTGACGGCTAATACTTGGGTTTCAATGGACACCTCAGTTGTCTTCTACACCCTCTGGCCTGCCCAGTGACACCCAGTTTTTGAGCCTGGCTCATGTAGAAGTCGGTCATCGAGTGTCCTGAACACGGGGACACACACCAGGCTGCAGTCTGTAGGCTGTTTGGAGCGAATAAGTGGAAAAGACGGCATTTGGTTTGTGGCCAATATTAGTTTGACGGCTAATACTTGGGTTTCAATGGACACCTCAGTTGTCTTCTACACCCTCTGGCCTGCCCAGTGACACCCAGTTTTTGAGCCTGGCTCATGTAGAAGTCGGTCATCGAGTGTCCTGAACACGGGGACACACACCAGGCTGCAGTCTGTAGGCTGTTTGGAGCGAATAAGTGGAAAAGACGGCATTTGGTTTGTGGCCAATATTAGTTTGACGGCTAATACTTGGGTTTCAATGGACACCTCAGTTGTCTTCTACACCCTCTGGCCTGCCCAGTGACACCCAGTTTTTGAGCCTGGCTCATGTAGAAGTCGGTCATCGAGTGTCCTGAACACGGGGACACACACCAGGCTGCAGTCTGTAGGCTGTTTGGAGCGAATAAGTGGAAAAGACGGCATTTGGTTTGTGGCCAATATTAGTTTGACGGCTAATACTTGGGTTTCAATGGACACCTCAGTTGTCTTCTACACCCTCTGGCCTGCCCAGTGACACCCAGTTTTTGAGCCTGGCTCATGTAGAAGTCGGTCATCGAGTGTCCTGAACACGGGGACACACACCAGGCTGCAGTCTGTAGGCTGTTTGGAGCGAATAAGTGGAAAAGACGGCATTTGGTTTGTGGCCAATATTAGTTTGACGGCTAATACTTGGGTTTCAATGGACACCTCAGTTGTCTTCTACACCCTCTGGCCTGCCCAGTGACACCCAGTTTTTGAGCCTGGCTCATGTAGAAGTCGGTCATCGAGTGTCCTGAACACGGGGACACACACCAGGCTGCAGTCTGTAGGCTGTTTGGAGCGAATAAGTGGAAAAGACGGCATTTGGTTTGTGGCCAATATTAGTTTGACGGCTAATACTTGGGTTTCAATGGACACCTCAGTTGTCTTCTACACCCTCTGGCCTGCCCAGTGACACCCAGTTTTTGAGCCTGGCTCATGTAGAAGTCGGTCATCGAGTGTCCTGAACACGGGGACACACACCAGGCTGCAGTCTGTAGGCTGTTTGGAGCGAATAAGTGGAAAAGACGGCATTTGGTTTGTGGCCAATATTAGTTTGACGGCTAATACTTGGGTTTCAATGGACACCTCAGTTGTCTTCTACACCCTCTGGCCTGCCCAGTGACACCCAGTTTTTGAGCCTGGCTCATGTAGAAGTCGGTCATCGAGTGTCCTGAACACGGGGACACACACCAGGCTGCAGTCTGTAGGCTGTTTGGAGCGAATAAGTGGAAAAGACGGCATTTGGTTTGTGGCCAATATTAGTTTGACGGCTAATACTTGGGTTTCAATGGACACCTCAGTTGTCTTCTACACCCTCTGGCCTGCCCAGTGACACCCAGTTTTTGAGCCTGGCTCATGTAGAAGTCGGTCATCGAGTGTCCTGAACACGGGGACACACACCAGGCTGCAGTCTGTAGGCTGTTTGGAGCGAATAAGTGGAAAAGACGGCATTTGGTTTGTGGCCAATATTAGTTTGACGGCTAATACTTGGGTTTCAATGGACACCTCAGTTGTCTTCTACACCCTCTGGCCTGCCCAGTGACACCCAGTTTTTGAGCCTGGCTCATGTAGAAGTCGGTCATCGAGTGTCCTGAACACGGGGACACACACCAGGCTGCAGTCTGTAGGCTGTTTGGAGCGAATAAGTGGAAAAGACGGCATTTGGTTTGTGGCCAATATTAGTTTGACGGCTAATACTTGGGTTTCAATGGACACCTCAGTTGTCTTCTACACCCTCTGGCCTGCCCAGTGACACCCAGTTTTTGAGCCTGGCTCATGTAGAAGTCGGTCATCGAGTGTCCTGAACACGGGGACACACACCAGGCTGCAGTCTGTAGGCTGTTTGGAGCGAATAAGTGGAAAAGACGGCATTTGGTTTGTGGCCAATATTAGTTTGACGGCTAATACTTGGGTTTCAATGGACACCTCAGTTGTCTTCTACACCCTCTGGCCTGCCCAGTGACACCCAGTTTTTGAGCCTGGCTCATGTAGAAGTCGGTCATCGAGTGTCCTGAACACGGGGACACACACCAGGCTGCAGTCTGTAGGCTGTTTGGAGCGAATAAGTGGAAAAGACGGCATTTGGTTTGTGGCCAATATTAGTTTGACGGCTAATACTTGGGTTTCAATGGACACCTCAGTTGTCTTCTACACCCTCTGGCCTGCCCAGTGACACCCAGTTTTTGAGCCTGGCTCATGTAGAAGTCGGTCATCGAGTGTCCTGAACACGGGGACACACACCAGGCTGCAGTCTGTAGGCTGTTTGGAGCGAATAAGTGGAAAAGACGGCATTTGGTTTGTGGCCAATATTAGTTTGACGGCTAATACTTGGGTTTCAATGGACACCTCAGTTGTCTTCTACACCCTCTGGCCTGCCCAGTGACACCCAGTTTTTGAGCCTGGCTCATGTAGAAGTCGGTCATCGAGTGTCCTGAACACGGGGACACACACCAGGCTGCAGTCTGTAGGCTGTTTGGAGCGAATAAGTGGAAAAGACGGCATTTGGTTTGTGGCCAATATTAGTTTGACGGCTAATACTTGGGTTTCAATGGACACCTCAGTTGTCTTCTACACCCTCTGGCCTGCCCAGTGACACCCAGTTTTTGAGCCTGGCTCATGTAGAAGTCGGTCATCGAGTGTCCTGAACACGGGGACACACACCAGGCTGCAGTCTGTAGGCTGTTTGGAGCGAATAAGTGGAAAAGACGGCATTTGGTTTGTGGCCAATATTAGTTTGACGGCTAATACTTGGGTTTCAATGGACACCTCAGTTGTCTTCTACACCCTCTGGCCTGCCCAGTGACACCCAGTTTTTGAGCCTGGCTCATGTAGAAGTCGGTCATCGAGTGTCCTGAACACGGGGACACACACCAGGCTGCAGTCTGTAGGCTGTTTGGAGCGAATAAGTGGAAAAGACGGCATTTGGTTTGTGGCCAATATTAGTTTGACGGCTAATACTTGGGTTTCAATGGACACCTCAGTTGTCTTCTACACCCTCTGGCCTGCCCAGTGACACCCAGTTTTTGAGCCTGGCTCATGTAGAAGTCGGTCATCGAGTGTCCTGAACACGGGGACACACACCAGGCTGCAGTCTGTAGGCTGTTTGGAGCGAATAAGTGGAAAAGACGGCATTTGGTTTGTGGCCAATATTAGTTTGACGGCTAATACTTGGGTTTCAATGGACACCTCAGTTGTCTTCTACACCCTCTGGCCTGCCCAGTGACACCCAGTTTTTGAGCCTGGCTCATGTAGAAGTCGGTCATCGAGTGTCCTGAACACGGGGACACACACCAGGCTGCAGTCTGTAGGCTGTTTGGAGCGAATAAGTGGAAAAGACGGCATTTGGTTTGTGGCCAATATTAGTTTGACGGCTAATACTTGGGTTTCAATGGACACCTCAGTTGTCTTCTACACCCTCTGGCCTGCCCAGTGACACCCAGTTTTTGAGCCTGGCTCATGTAGAAGTCGGTCATCGAGTGTCCTGAACACGGGGACACACACCAGGCTGCAGTCTGTAGGCTGTTTGGAGCGAATAAGTGGAAAAGACGGCATTTGGTTTGTGGCCAATATTAGTTTGACGGCTAATACTTGGGTTTCAATGGACACCTCAGTTGTCTTCTACACCCTCTGGCCTGCCCAGTGACACCCAGTTTTTGAGCCTGGCTCATGTAGAAGTCGGTCATCGAGTGTCCTGAACACGGGGACACACACCAGGCTGCAGTCTGTAGGCTGTTTGGAGCGAATAAGTGGAAAAGACGGCATTTGGTTTGTGGCCAATATTAGTTTGACGGCTAATACTTGGGTTTCAATGGACACCTCAGTTGTCTTCTACACCCTCTGGCCTGCCCAGTGACACCCAGTTTTTGAGCCTGGCTCATGTAGAAGTCGGTCATCGAGTGTCCTGAACACGGGGACACACACCAGGCTGCAGTCTGTAGGCTGTTTGGAGCGAATAAGTGGAAAAGACGGCATTTGGTTTGTGGCCAATATTAGTTTGACGGCTAATACTTGGGTTTCAATGGACACCTCAGTTGTCTTCTACACCCTCTGGCCTGCCCAGTGACACCCAGTTTTTGAGCCTGGCTCATGTAGAAGTCGGTCATCGAGTGTCCTGAACACGGGGACACACACCAGGCTGCAGTCTGTAGGCTGTTTGGAGCGAATAAGTGGAAAAGACGGCATTTGGTTTGTGGCCAATATTAGTTTGACGGCTAATACTTGGGTTTCAATGGACACCTCAGTTGTCTTCTACACCCTCTGGCCTGCCCAGTGACACCCAGTTTTTGAGCCTGGCTCATGTAGAAGTCGGTCATCGAGTGTCCTGAACACGGGGACACACACCAGGCTGCAGTCTGTAGGCTGTTTGGAGCGAATAAGTGGAAAAGACGGCATTTGGTTTGTGGCCAATATTAGTTTGACGGCTAATACTTGGGTTTCAATGGACACCTCAGTTGTCTTCTACACCCTCTGGCCTGCCCAGTGACACCCAGTTTTTGAGCCTGGCTCATGTAGAAGTCGGTCATCGAGTGTCCTGAACACGGGGACACACACCAGGCTGCAGTCTGTAGGCTGTTTGGAGCGAATAAGTGGAAAAGACGGCATTTGGTTTGTGGCCAATATTAGTTTGACGGCTAATACTTGGGTTTCAATGGACACCTCAGTTGTCTTCTACACCCTCTGGCCTGCCCAGTGACACCCAGTTTTTGAGCCTGGCTCATGTAGAAGTCGGTCATCGAGTGTCCTGAACACGGGGACACACACCAGGCTGCAGTCTGTAGGCTGTTTGGAGCGAATAAGTGGAAAAGACGGCATTTGGTTTGTGGCCAATATTAGTTTGACGGCTAATACTTGGGTTTCAATGGACACCTCAGTTGTCTTCTACACCCTCTGGCCTGCCCAGTGACACCCAGTTTTTGAGCCTGGCTCATGTAGAAGTCGGTCATCGAGTGTCCTGAACACGGGGACACACACCAGGCTGCAGTCTGTAGGCTGTTTGGAGCGAATAAGTGGAAAAGACGGCATTTGGTTTGTGGCCAATATTAGTTTGACGGCTAATACTTGGGTTTCAATGGACACCTCAGTTGTCTTCTACACCCTCTGGCCTGCCCAGTGACACCCAGTTTTTGAGCCTGGCTCATGTAGAAGTCGGTCATCGAGTGTCCTGAACACGGGGACACACACCAGGCTGCAGTCTGTAGGCTGTTTGGAGCGAATAAGTGGAAAAGACGGCATTTGGTTTGTGGCCAATATTAGTTTGACGGCTAATACTTGGGTTTCAATGGACACCTCAGTTGTCTTCTACACCCTCTGGCCTGCCCAGTGACACCCAGTTTTTGAGCCTGGCTCATGTAGAAGTCGGTCATCGAGTGTCCTGAACACGGGGACACACACCAGGCTGCAGTCTGTAGGCTGTTTGGAGCGAATAAGTGGAAAAGACGGCATTTGGTTTGTGGCCAATATTAGTTTGACGGCTAATACTTGGGTTTCAATGGACACCTCAGTTGTCTTCTACACCCTCTGGCCTGCCCAGTGACACCCAGTTTTTGAGCCTGGCTCATGTAGAAGTCGGTCATCGAGTGTCCTGAACACGGGGACACACACCAGGCTGCAGTCTGTAGGCTGTTTGGAGCGAATAAGTGGAAAAGACGGCATTTGGTTTGTGGCCAATATTAGTTTGACGGCTAATACTTGGGTTTCAATGGACACCTCAGTTGTCTTCTACACCCTCTGGCCTGCCCAGTGACACCCAGTTTTTGAGCCTGGCTCATGTAGAAGTCGGTCATCGAGTGTCCTGAACACGGGGACACACACCAGGCTGCAGTCTGTAGGCTGTTTGGAGCGAATAAGTGGAAAAGACGGCATTTGGTTTGTGGCCAATATTAGTTTGACGGCTAATACTTGGGTTTCAATGGACACCTCAGTTGTCTTCTACACCCTCTGGCCTGCCCAGTGACACCCAGTTTTTGAGCCTGGCTCATGTAGAAGTCGGTCATCGAGTGTCCTGAACACGGGGACACACACCAGGCTGCAGTCTGTAGGCTGTTTGGAGCGAATAAGTGGAAAAGACGGCATTTGGTTTGTGGCCAATATTAGTTTGACGGCTAATACTTGGGTTTCAATGGACACCTCAGTTGTCTTCTACACCCTCTGGCCTGCCCAGTGACACCCAGTTTTTGAGCCTGGCTCATGTAGAAGTCGGTCATCGAGTGTCCTGAACACGGGGACACACACCAGGCTGCAGTCTGTAGGCTGTTTGGAGCGAATAAGTGGAAAAGACGGCATTTGGTTTGTGGCCAATATTAGTTTGACGGCTAATACTTGGGTTTCAATGGACACCTCAGTTGTCTTCTACACCCTCTGGCCTGCCCAGTGACACCCAGTTTTTGAGCCTGGCTCATGTAGAAGTCGGTCATCGAGTGTCCTGAACACGGGGACACACACCAGGCTGCAGTCTGTAGGCTGTTTGGAGCGAATAAGTGGAAAAGACGGCATTTGGTTTGTGGCCAATATTAGTTTGACGGCTAATACTTGGGTTTCAATGGACACCTCAGTTGTCTTCTACACCCTCTGGCCTGCCCAGTGACACCCAGTTTTTGAGCCTGGCTCATGTAGAAGTCGGTCATCGAGTGTCCTGAACACGGGGACACACACCAGGCTGCAGTCTGTAGGCTGTTTGGAGCGAATAAGTGGAAAAGACGGCATTTGGTTTGTGGCCAATATTAGTTTGACGGCTAATACTTGGGTTTCAATGGACACCTCAGTTGTCTTCTACACCCTCTGGCCTGCCCAGTGACACCCAGTTTTTGAGCCTGGCTCATGTAGAAGTCGGTCATCGAGTGTCCTGAACACGGGGACACACACCAGGCTGCAGTCTGTAGGCTGTTTGGAGCGAATAAGTGGAAAAGACGGCATTTGGTTTGTGGCCAATATTAGTTTGACGGCTAATACTTGGGTTTCAATGGACACCTCAGTTGTCTTCTACACCCTCTGGCCTGCCCAGTGACACCCAGTTTTTGAGCCTGGCTCATGTAGAAGTCGGTCATCGAGTGTCCTGAACACGGGGACACACACCAGGCTGCAGTCTGTAGGCTGTTTGGAGCGAATAAGTGGAAAAGACGGCATTTGGTTTGTGGCCAATATTAGTTTGACGGCTAATACTTGGGTTTCAATGGACACCTCAGTTGTCTTCTACACCCTCTGGCCTGCCCAGTGGCACCCAGTTTTTGAGCCTGGCTCATGT